>JAQJVL010000039.1:680791-1165791 GCA_035578905.1 Stictocephala bisonia
TCTAATAACACCACTATATTATCTGTAAAAAATATATTCACCCATTATAAACCTTTTAAACCATAAAATTCTTAGGCATCTAACATGTTATACAATACGTATTGCATTGAAATTCCTTTCTGAAAAGTTGCTGAACTGGTATTGCTAAAAATGTATTGATACAAAAATGGTTTTGAGTAAAATTGGCAACTAGAATGCACTTGTTTAACACTGTATAAGTTCTTGTTTCGAAGTCACTTTGAGTATGTCACTTTTATTTCGAGTAGGGACTGGGTGTACACTGATGCAGCTGCCGAGGCTGTCCAGAGGAAGTTCCTCTCACGTTTAGAGTGGAAGTTTCCAAAGTTTGATGATGTAGAAATACGTGCAGAACTGAATTTATTAACCTGGTCGAACTGTGACTGACCTGCAATTTTGTACAGAGTGCTTCATGGCCACACTGGTTCAGTTGAGGCTATTGGTCTAAGAGTTTCAGAATATGATTCATTTCCAGGATATGATCCTTCCGCTCATATGATTCATTTCATTGCTCATATTTCAGAGTGTGTGATCCAGTGGTCAGATGTGCTAGCATTGCGAACAGGCTTCACAACCTAGATTTTTTCGACAACTATAATGGCCGATTTCTAAGGGTGCTGAAAGAAAGTTGAGAGTTCAACTGGTGTGTGTCACGGCCATTAGGTGGAATTACAAAAAAACCTAGCTATTAATTTTTTATGGTCAATCACTCAATATTATTTTTTTTTTTTCATTACCATATTTACCTTCAATAGGTTTTGAAGCATTCCTCTTTTATTGAAAATGTATAGTTGTGACACTTACAGTAATCATTATAATAATATGCATTAACCCTGCTAAATATAAACCTAAACTAAATGGTGCATAGGGTGAGCAGTGTGTGACGTGGAGAATTTCTCCCACTACAGTTCTTCTTGGGCAGAAGCGTGCTGAAAGGTAAAGTCAAGTCTGTAAGATGACTGCTCTATTACTCACTAAAAGTTGTGATTGCTGTAAAAAATTATGAATAGTATTTATTTATTATTTATTATGAATAGTTTTTACACATTGTGTATTTGTTACATGAATGATAATGAAAAGAAATAATATTATTCAAATGGTTCGCAATGCAACATAACTTTAATTATATTAGCTGTAAAATTTATAAACATTTATGGTTTACATTATGGTTACTGTGGATTAGAGTTTGCACGGCTTTTGGTATTACTAAACCATTAAAGAATTGTATTTTAAAATTACATAAATGAAAATAAAAGGAGCGAATTTAAAAAAAAAAATTTAAGTACAAGCTTAACGTGAAAGTTTACCTGAGTTTTTTCTGTTAACTTCTTTTCAGTAAAAGAATATTTCTTGTACAATTCATCTGCTTCTCTTTGCTGTGCCCTAAGCTCTTGTTTAGCTATCTCCACTTCCTGAGATACTTGGGCATTCCGCAACAGTGCTTCATCTTTATCCCGCTTTTCTTTCTCATACAAAGTTATCAGCTCTTCATATTTACGCTTTTCTTCTCCCAGCTCATACAACTGCCGATCCACAGTTGCTGTCAACTCAACAATGCATTCTTGTACATTTTCCGTCGCTTTGGTTCGCTCAGCGTCTAGTTCTTGCTGCAGTGCCTCACACCTTTCTGTGAGTTCAGAACATCGTCTCTCTGCAACTACGACTCTTGCAGACATGTCAATGCTGTCACTCTTTGCTATAGCCTGCAACAACAATTAACAGATAGTTAAAGCATTATGTTATCAGTTATCTATTTGTCTTATTTAGTTCTGCTGTAAACAGTTTGAATTTGCCTTGCCTATTTTGACAAGCATTTGAAGAAGCATTTTGAAGGTTATAATAAAAATACTGCAAAACTACAGTTGCCTATTTTTCTTTTACTTCATAACATGACTATCACTATAAATAATAAATATGTTTATCATTTCAGCTATCACCGACATTAGGAAAAACGTAATGAACTAGATTCTGTAATGTCAGCTATTTATGTATTATAAGCAACTTTTTACAGATAGATAGGCTTGAATAAAGAATGGATAATAAATGGAAAAATATACCTTTTGTTTTTATACCACTGTTTATTTACAAAACATGTTTAACATCCAAAATGAAAACATATCCAAAACTATACTTCATACTTAAACTTAAAATTATAATAACCGTGAACAACGGAACTAATAGTCACTGTTATTATTAATTTATTTCAACAGTAACAGAATACATTTCTTAAGAAAACACACTTTTTAAATTAATTGTTAACAGAAATTCATGAAAATGAATGAATGGTAAATAATTTACATCCAATATCATTTCTGAATGATCTTAGAATGAAAGGTAAAAACCAGAAGGGTCAGTTATAGAGTTGTTTTTACTGATTATAAAATCTAAAAATTACTGTTTTAACAAATGACAATATATTAAAAATAACATCTTAGCTAATAAAAAAGGTTCTAATTGTTGCTTCAGTTGAGCTCAATAGATTTTAAAATAATTTAAATCAATAGTGCTTTTCCAAAAGATTAACAATTTACCGTTACTATAAAGGTTAGATAGAGCATAAATATATGGGAGTTCTGGCAAATTGATGATCTTAACCCATTGAAGACGAAAGACAAGCAGTGCACGCCCTTGTTTAGCATTGTTTAAATAGTGAATAAACACACCAAACAATTAGTTAATCTTGTTGAGAGAGAACACTTTTCCTAGTGAGATCTCCCTCTTATGAGCAGCATTAGAGGCGGAAAAATTACAGCAAAATACTACGAAATTGCAGTATTAATTTCTCCCCCAAATAGGTCTAGTTGTTTTGAACCGGTTTTGGACTCATGCCTCGGAGGTCTAGTGATAAAAGTCATTGTCTTAGACGGTGGGGCGTGGATTCAAATCCCAGTCAGGGCGAAAAAAAGTGACTGGTGCAACTGCATTATAAACGTCATTCTGTGGGTACAGGCCCTATAAGAGCCAACTCTAGCTTCAGGCTCATGATTAGAGAACGGTGTGGCGACATGACAGAACAGCGGTTGGAGGGTTCTAATCTCAACAGCTCAAGTAACTGCAACAATTTTGCTCATTTTTAGCTTGAAATTGACCTGCCCCTTAACATTTTTGTTTTAAACTAATTCAGTAAACAATGTGTTGGCTTAAAAGAATAATTGTTATATGCAATTATCTTACAGTAACAAGTTTGGGTCCGCTGTTTGTATGAACTTGGTGTGAAAACTATTATAAAGTTTCAGTAAATATTAATTAATTATTAGTTTAACATTCCAAAATCATAAAACTAGAAGTCACTATCAACATTCTTAAAGTACTAGTTCACTATCAACATTCTTAAAGTACTAGTTCAGTATCAACATTCTTAAAGTACTAGTTCAGTTACAAATGTCACTAACTTATTTGTTAGTTTCAGTTCGAAGAAGGAAATACATTAGATATTTATGAGAAATGAACAAACTAGAACATTACTATTATACAAAGAGAACTGTCCCTTTGTAAATCAATTAATAAGGACCTCAGTAAAATGAATATGTCAAAAGGATAATAAATCCTGTTTTGACACTAAGGCTACATGTAAAATAAGTGCATAGGTTTAGTTTATTTTAAAGCAATTTTAGTGCCAATACTGTTTTGTTAATTTACACCAAAAACTAATAATATGACTAAGAAAATGAAAAATACATGTCAACTGGATGTGATTCTATCAATAAAGTATACATTATAATGGATAGAATAAGTTTACGATGTGTGAATGATATTCATAATCTGGATACGTTTTTAATAAAATGCCATTTATTGATAGGTTAATGGAAAGATACATATAATAATAAGTCTAAACATATTTTCTCCCTTTAGTTGAAGTCTGAAAACTCCGAAAACACTCAACATCAGCCAGATCGCTTCATGTTTCATCATATCCGTTGAGTTAAAAGTAAGAATCTTATATATAAAATCCAAAAATTGTATTCTCACTCATTACGGAATCTCCAGAACCACTGAATAAAGATTTTGATGAAATTTGGATGGACGATAGCTTTTGTTTCAGAGTTCCACTAACAAAGGATTTCTCAAAATTCCATTCCTATTTTCGAGGAAATTCCAAAGCCCCTCAACATTTTCTCTTTTCCATTAGAGTAACATTGCCATTAATTTAATAATTTATTTCAAAACAGCTGATATAAAAACATAAATATAACACAAAAACCTGGCTAATTTGGTTTTCATTGTCAAATGTTTAAGGTCATTTCTGTTAACTATAACATGATTACACTACTTTGCACCCCCCCCCCCTCTTAAAGTACTTATAGGGGTTTCTAGACTATTAAAATTTGTTATCTCAGAGATCGGCATCAGGCTGAGCTTTTCTATCAATGTGATGGTTTAGATAAGACATGGAGGGAAGGGCAAGCAAGCGTAGAGAACCACCCCGTAGTGAAGCAAGGGCTGTCGGCTTGTCATATATTTTATTCCGTAAGTTGGTCCATGTAACTTCTCAAGCTAGGAAGAAGATAAGAGAGCTTGAGTAGACTTTAAAGTTTAAGGGCTAAGGACAGTGGGGAAAATATAAAAAAAATATGTATACAATAAGCTGGGCTCCACTCCTCTAGGCCTAAAAGTTCCAATTGTTTTCTCCAACTAAAGTGTTTTTAGTTATACATTTAACAGCTATTTATGTTTTTAATGTTTATGCTGGTGTAAACATTGCATATTTTTCGTGAGAATTTAAAACTGTCTGATTTTGTTGTACACAGCTGTTAAACAGTAACAATACTAAATATTTCTGTACTTTGTTTTTATTAGCCTTCCTGCTCTTAGTGTAATCACGAGTCATATACCAAGACTGAGGACCGAGGTATATATATATATATATATTTAGAACTTAGGCTTAAGCGGCCGGTGCCATAACTAGAATCTACATTTTCCGGTGACAACTGTGTCAAGGTACTATCTATAATATTTACAATATCCAGACGTTTCGCCCATACTGTGATGTGGCAGACTCAGGGAAACCACTGAGGATGCCACATCACAGTATGGGCGAAACGTCTGGTTATCTTGTAAATATTGTAAATAGTACCTTGACACAGTTGTCACCGGAAGATAAAGATTCTAGGTATATATATATATATATTGTTTTATATAAAGATATTTATCTGATCTATAACAGACCAAATCTTTCTAAAAAGTTTCTGTGGAGGCATTCCAGGCCAGGCTCCTTCTTTGTAACTTGCCGTGCAGTTACAATCATAAATAATCAATCGTAAAATTATTTGTTAATATTGACATTTACTATCACTTATAACTCTTAGCAAAAATATTACAATTGGGCGGGACAGTAAGCTACCTGCTTGTTATATTTAGCATTTAGGGGGTTCAAGCGCTAGAAGGGAATCTTTCCACCGCTGAGCTGCCTCTAACTTCCGCCTGCTAGTGTTCATATTCCTTAACAGTGTTTAGTTGAATAACTGAGATGAAATGCACAAGTTGATTTAATTGCTATTTATTGTTTACATTATTATTCATTGTGTTATTGCTATTATTAATTATTGTTATTTGATTACTAAATACTGATTTAATTGAATCGTTAGGTTGGATTGGTATTAACCAAACAACCAATAACCACTACTGCTAATGACATTAAATGAGCGAGTCGCTAATACGCCATCAGCATCCAGCCTAATGCTTTGGTTGCAATAAGAATTTTTAATAGAATTACTCAGTGGGGGAAGAGTAGTTCTCCGTCTCACTCGCACCAGTACGTTAAAAAGGTTGTTTTCTAAGCAGCCTATGTATACATAAAATGTGCACTAATATTAACATGTATTATTGACAAACAGAGTGACTTATAATGTTGTGGTGATAGTAATTAAAACGCTTACCACAGGAAATCTCACATTTTGTAATTCTATGTACAGAGCATATTTCAGCTAAGAAACAGCCTGTTGAATGCATTAATGTATTGATCAATTGTGATTATATAGCTGCCGAGGTAGTGTATAGTGTATTCAATGGCTGACTGTTGTGTGTATTTCAGCCATACATATTATTATTTTGTCAGTCATTTGATTTATGACCTACAGTCAACATCAATGACTGGTCATAAAGCATACCAATACGATTCTCCATTTCTTCTTTGAGAATGGAATTCTAATCAATAAAAAATTAGAATTTTGTGTTGATGTCTGACGATGCCTACATTGTAGGCGAAAGGCCTCACATAATAAATCATTTTATTGGATTATTTGAGCATTTCTTAAATTATTTCTCTTTTCTGTTTATTATTTTTTATTGGTAGCTTATAACCCTTAGATCTAAAATCAAAATAAAACTTCAAATGACACAATTTTTTAGAGGCATCAACATGTAAAGTAGTAGTTTTAATTTGTATGCTGCATACTAATATCTAATATGTGATAAGGTAAAAAGAACTTGCTCATATTTTATTTGTTTTACATTGCTGGCATTTATAAAACCTCATGAGATAAGGAAAGTAAAGGTTTATTTGTTTTTTAATGCTGACACTATAGCCTTTTATGATAATGTAAATGATAGGACAATATTCCCAATGTACTTTATTTGGTTTACAATTCAGACATTCAGGACATCTTACGATATGGAAAATGGTAGTTTGGTTGTTTACAATAGTTTACAAAACTACCTATAAGTATGTAAAGTGAGTAGAATTCACCAGATTTTTGTTTGCTTTACAATACTGTCCTTCATAACGTCTTACGATATGGAAAATGGATGTTTATTTCTTTTACAATACTAACCTATAAAACACATAGGTATAGGAACAATCACCATATTTTTATTTGTTTTGTAACAATGGCATTAAGAACCTCTTACACGATATGGAAAGTGGTAGTTTTTTAATAATAATAATCTATGAAACATTTGATAAGTATGTGATGCGAGGAAGATTCACAATACTTTTATTTGCTTTGTAACACTTATATTCAAAACCTCATAGGATAAGTGGGAGAAATAATTTAATAATAATTTAAGGATCCATTAATTAGTCGATCTGCACAGGGGACAGTGCCATAAAAAGAAAACATAGTTTGGTTGAGCAAAAGGTTTCACTGGACCAAATAAAACTATAGATGCTGATTTCTTAGCTATTTTGATACACAAAATCCTTTATTTCAACTTGATTCATTTCAAATCATTTAGCACTGCCTTTATCTCTGACAGATATTCTGAATACTTTCAAACTTTATTGTCTGAAGTGATGTTCACTGCTGCTGTTATTTAAGAGTAATATATGTAATTTGTCAACATAAAAAAGGACACCACCCACAGGAACTTTGTACGATCCTATTTTAAATTAACAATTACGTTTTTTATAACTTCTGCTTCGAGGAATTCAAAGATTAAAATATTTGTAGGTTGTTTGGAGCTTCTTTAGAGAGTCAAATTCCTTGTACCATGAGAAACCTGTCAAAATACTGTTCACCAAGAATCAGAACGCAACGCCTCTGCAATAACACTCGACCCCGACTAATGTGACTTGGAAATGCCCATCAATCAGATTTCTGCCGCAAATCTTTCGCTTCTTTCCGAAGAAAGGTGCTTGAGAATATGAGGTAGTAGAGGCGGAATAAGTAGCTACTCTTATTTATTGTTATGTATTTGTTGGTGCATGTTATCTTACTTATTTAATTTATTATTATTGTCATTTATTTATTTATACATTTTTGTCTTGTTATTTGTTACTGCTTATAAATTGTTCAAATGTTTGTTACTATTGCATAGTTTATTGGTCTATTGTTATTGTATTTTATTTAGTCTTATTTATGGTTATACATAATAGGTACATTTTCTCATTTATTTATTATAATTATTATTATTATCATCATTAAATCATAACTTCATTTGTATTCCTGTGATGTCTAATTGTTTTTGAGTTTTACGTGAATTTTTTTATTGCTATGCATTATTATTGTTTTTTATTACTTGTCTTTGTTATGTTGTGTAACATATCGGTTTTATTATTTATAAGTTATTAGCTTTTGATTAATATATTCCCTAGCAGTTGCATCCCATCTTAGACTGCTTAGTACCCTTGCGTTATCTTTGGCAAAGTTATTTTTTTCTTTCTGCAGTGTGTTATTTTTTGATTAGTTATGCTATGCTATTCTAATATTTTTTATAATCCATTCTATATCTACAAATAGTAAGGTTTAACGTACCTTTGTCATCTTCAGCAACAAAATCCTATTTATTGGATTACCAGTTTCGGAGCAAGAACTCCATAGTCACATCCACTGTACGTTGTCAAACACTTAAATTTAAGTTCTTGCTCTGAAACTGGTAATCCAATAAATAGGATTTTGTAGCTGAACACGACAAAGGTACGTTAACCTTATTATTTGTCATATATACGAGGTACAGTCAAAAAGTTCCTAGAATTGGTTGAAATATGTTTATTGGACAAAGATAATATCTTACAAACCTATATTCCTTCAAAATTCTCTTCTCTTACAACAATACACTTGTCTCTACGATCATACAGACGGTCAAAACACTTTTGACACTTATTTTTTTAAATGTATTTCAATACTTTGATCACATTTTTAGTAACAGCTTTACCACCTGCAAATCGATTTCCTTTTATTGATGTTTTTACCGTGTGAACAGTAAGAAATCGACCGGCATGAGGTAAAGCAAATATGGAGGTTGTTCTAACGTGGTAACGCGGTGTTTGACTAGGTAGTTTCGTACTAACAAGAATCAATGTGCAGGAGTATCGTCATGCAGCAAAATCCAATTGTTTTAGGCCGTTTCCTCCTAATGGCATCTTGTAAGCGCCTAAGAACTTTTGTTTGGATACATTTACCTTATATGCGATATCATCAATTGTTATTCTTCAGTTTGCATGGACAGTTTGCGGAACTCGCTCAACATCTGTGGTTGCTGTCGAAGGGCGTCCAATACGAGAGTCATCTTCATGTTTATGTGACCTTCACGAAAACGTTTGTGCCTTTCGTAAAATTCGCATTTCTTCATCGCCTTAATTCCATATGCTTGAATTGACATTTTAATGTCCCAGTAGATAGATGACTTTTGAAGTAAAAAACCAAATTTAATATTTTTTAACTGTTCATTAAACAAATTTTCAAAACGTGACAATTTAAACACGCAAATACACGAAAAGTGCTCTCCACGGAGGAACAATGGCGGCTGGGCGATACTCCTCCTATATTCCTTCTTCAGGAGTAGTACTAACTGAAAGACGACGAAATTCCCACCGGCAACCATGCTGCATGTCTCTGGACATCGATTCTGGGAACTTTTTGACTGTACCTCATATATGAGCTCAGGAGGCATTAAAAATTAATAATATTATCTAATATTATATATTTATTGCCTGCACTATTTATTGTTTAGTTGTCTATGACTGTATTTGTTTTCCTCAATGTAAATGGTTTTTCCCTTAAATAAAAGAAATTACTTGGTACTATATCAACATTTAATTAATTATATACAAATATATCATTATATATAATTTAGCTAGAAATCAGCTGATTACTGCTAAAATAAAGGGTGAAACTGCACCAATAGCCCTTCAACAACAATAAACAACTTCCTGTTTTTTGAATACATGTTCATTAAAAGACCTTGCTTTATTTTGAAGGGTAGATGATAGTATTTAGAAAAATAAGGGAAGTGTTCATCATCATGTTTAAGTGATTATAATGACTACTTACTAAATTCATCTAAAAATCTGAGCAAAATTTAATTTTCAATTTTAACCCTTAAAACGCTGAGCAATTTTCTGTAATTTTTCAATTAACGCTTCATTTTCTTGAATATATATAATTTTAGTTTTTGTAAAGTTATATTTTTTTTAAATCTAAATCAGGATAGTACAATGTAAAAAAAGAATAACAACGATATACAATACATATATAACTCAATATACAATATACTCAATAACAAGATTTACAATATAACTCAATAAGACAACAGATTATGTACACAAAATAAACACTATTTACAACAAAAATAAAACTAGACGTCACAATGAAAAATATAGAGTAAATTCAAAATAATAAACTTTGTTTACACACCGGAGGTTAGTACAATGCACGAGACAGACAACAAATAACTGCAGACTGACGAGTGCCAGCCGGTCGCCGCGTCATGTGACTAGCAGATGCGTATATATTCGCTGCGAGCGCTAGCGGTTACCTCGCTCGACAGAGGCAATATTGAATGAAAACTTCATCTTAAATAGTTGAAGATAAAATCAATTTGTGATTAATAGGTTGTATTTAATATGAAAACCCAAAATATTATTCAAATGAATGACCTTCCTGTATACTCACACATGTAAATGACCATCAGATGAACAATAATGACAATTTAAGAAACTATAACTAAAACACAGAATTCCTATTATAACTTTATAATTTGTCTGTGATTAAAATAAATTAATCTAAGGTAAGAACAATAAAAAATTATGCATTTAGTAACAGCTTAACTTTACATTATGCATTTAGTAACAGCTTAACTTTACATTATGCATTTAGAATATTTTTCTTTGGAGAACACAGATTAATGTATTAATCAGTTTGTAGTACCCAGATCAATGGATTATACTCTGCAGTAAAAGTTCCTTATGAATCATTATCCTATCTTTTGATCATGGGATTTTTCAGAGAATTTTCTTCAATAAAAATTGGCTAAAATCACAAAGAACAGCTGTTAAAGATTTCCGAATTTAAGACATTTCTTGTTACTGCCCAAATACCACTGTGGTTTAGGTGCTGGTTCAGTCCAATGGTTCAGCAGGCTGATTTTTTATTACATGCTGTTTGTTTTTGTTGACCTGAACAATTGGTACCACTCTTCACTTTGTGCTAATAAGTAACTTCTATTTCCCTATCTCAGAGGTCGTCAGTGCTGTTACAGTTCTTATGACCTTCTATTTGTTGATCTAAGACCATTTGAAGAAACATCCGCTATACCTGTAGTAATTTATCATACCATACAACCAACTGATTCAGCATTCTCTGTACCAATTAATTTTTATTTAGTTATAGTCTTTGTATGTTGAGTTTTTAATGTAAATTAGGGAAACCCCCTGCACGCTTCATGTGCCAACCCCATCACTCGCTACGCTTGTGAACTAAGCTCGGCCTGTGGCCTCGTTGAAGAGCTCGGCCTACGGCCTCGCCAAGATGCTCTGTTACGGGCGCCTTTGTGGAACTCGGCCTACGGCCTCAAGGGGGTAAGTTCGGCCTTCAACCTCACCAAGGCACTCTGCTACAGTCCCATATGTGGATCTCAGCATGTTGCCTCGTGAGGAAGATTGGCCTACTGTCTCACCAGGATTGTTGATCAGTATGACCATGAATTTTGGTTTTTGGGGCAGTGGAGCCCCTAAATATAGTATATTCTAAAATCTGATGGTAAATTAGTATCAAAGAGAAGAATGCCTTTAATTTGATACCTTACTTGGGCGTTTTATTTTGTTTTGGAATTTTAAAAATTTGATGGTATATTTCGACTCATAAGGAAAATAGTTTTAAATTAATACCCCACTTGAGTAGATAAGATCAGTTTTAAAAAATTGTATACTTTCAAAAACTTTAGTTTTAGGCCCCCGATACCCCAATTTTTTAAATTTTTAAGTTAAAATTCATATATACGGTGCAAGTTTGTTAAGCGTGTAGAACTGTGAAGGTTTGAAAATTTTATTTAAGTTATTTCTTTAGTTAGGTCATAAAAAAGGATTTTTTGTGATTTTCCTATAAGAAATACATTGGGGCTGTTTTGGGGCGAAAAAAGGCTACCATCTTGTTTATAAATAAAAAAAGTAAACTTTTGTGAATTTTTCTGAAGTTTTCAGATCGAGAGCTTCAATTCAATTATACACTTCATTGGGGATAGGACGCCGGGAATTGCCTCAACATTCAGTGTCAGTCAGTGAGTGAGTGAGTTACTGAATCGAACTTTATATTATATAGACTCGCTTCGCTCGTTGGGGGTTTCACCCCCAAACCCCCATTATAAGCATGGCTAAATTAATTACAAGGGCTACCCAAGATGATATTGGCTGGTTACCCAGATATATCAAGTAGGGCTGCCAAAGTTCATCATATCTAATAGTTAATTATCGGGGGCTACATAAGTTAATATCTTGATTCTACCCTATTAGATCACAGGTACTAAACTGGTCATGAGGGCTACCTAATTTGATCACGGGTGGCTACCCAAGTTAATCACGTGGTTAATCAAGAAGATAATGTGTGATTGCCCAAATTGATCATGATGGACTACCTTTGTTGATCACAGGAAGCAACCCAAGATAATCAGGAGGGAGCTTCCCAAGTTGATAGAGGGGGGGGGTTGTACCCCAGCTTATCATGGATGCTACCCAAGTTAATTATGCTTCCAAACCATCTTAATCAAGGGAGGCTACCCAAGTCGATTAAGGTAGATCACGGGTGTTGCCCAAAATGATTAAGGGTGCTACCAACGATGATCAAGGGTGTTAACAAAGTTGATAGTGGATGCTATCACATTTAATAATGGGGGATGTACCCCAACTTATCATGGATACTACCCGATTTCATCATGGTTCATAAAAAATGTACATAGAAATTTTTGCACAAAATTTAATTGTTAGCTTGAATATTTCATTATATGCTACCTAAACTAAATGTTATAGCTTCAATAAAACAAAAACTTCAACTCTGCAAATAGGACATCAATTTCACGTCAGCCATTTTGAATTGTTTCTAGGTTGTGAAAAGTGAAAAATCAAAGTTTATAACATTTTGATAACAAAGTAGTAAAGGTAAATAGTGTGTAGGGTTTTAAGTTTCTAGCTCCTTTACATTATGCTTAAATGAGAGGAACTATTCCAAAAAAATCACATGTTTTTGACAAAATTCAAATTTACCGACTTTTTGTGAGGATATTATTGTATATACCACACAAATATTCAAGATAGTTTTTTTACATAATTCAATTTGAATAAATCATTACATATTAAATACTACTATAAAAAAACTAAATACAACTTTAGTAAAAAAAAAACCCTCAACCTCTTCAAACAGGTAAGCGTTTTGTCGTCAGCCATTTAGGTAAATAATCTGCAAGGTTTTAAGATAATCTATCTAAGTTAAGACTTCTTTCAATCATGCTTCAATGGGAGGAAATAGTTTTAAAAATCACATGTTTTCGACAATACTCTACGGACTTTTTGTGAGGAAACTATAGTATATACCACAAAAATATTCAAAATAATTTTTGTACACTATTTAATTGTTAGTTTGAATATTTCATTAAATGTTGTCTAAACTAAATGTTACAGCTTTGGTAAAACAAAACCTTCAACTCAGTACACAGGTCAGTGTTTTCACGTCAGCAATTTTGAATTTTTTCTAGATTATAAAATGTTACAAATCAAATTTTATAGCAGTTTTCATAACAAAGTAGCAAAGGTAGACAGTGTGTAAGGTTTTAAGTTCCTAGCTTCTTTTAATCATGCTTAAATGTGAAACACTATTAAAAAAAATCACGTTTTAGAAAAAATTTCAACTTTACCGACTTTTTGTGAGGAAACTATACTATATACCACAAAAATGTATATGACACTTTTTGTACACTATTTAATTATCCATGTTAATATTTCATTAGATATTGTCTAAACTAAATATTACAGCTTCAGTAAAACAAAACCTTCAACTCTGCAAACATGTAAGCGTTTTCACATCAGCCATTTTGAATTTTTTATAGGTTATGAAGTTACAAATCAAAATATACAGCAGTTTTTGTAACAAAGTAGTAAAGGTAGATAGTGTGTAAGGTTTTAAGTTCTTACAATATCTTAAAAAGGCAATAAAATATGAAAACCTTCTTAAAATAGCTTAAAAAGACAATAAAATATGAAAACCTTCTTAAAATAGCTTAAAAAGGCAATCAAATACGAACACATATCAAAAATAAAATTTTTTACTGTAAATAGGAATTTAATGATTTTTTGCGTAGTTATTATCAAAAATACAAAAAAATGACTCCTTAACAAAATTTTATAAAATTTAATTACAAATCTAGAGTATGCTGTTAGATGTACTTTACACAACCAACTATTTGCCCACAATCAAGGCTCTGCACACAATTCAAAATTCCCGTCAGCCATTTTCATTTTTTTGGGGGATTAGAAATTAAAAATGTTTAGTTTTCGTAATTTTCCCGTCAGTTGATCGATAAAAGCTACAAGTGTATAAAATTTCAAGTTTCTAGCTCATCTGGAAGTGAGGTAGAATTTGTATACGTGAGTACGTCAGTTACACATGCGGCTTTATATATATTGATAATTTTGGGTATGAATGATCGTCGCTCTATTGTTAGTAAAATGTCTGATGGTGAGTGTGAACAGTTGGTTGCATATGTTTGAATGAAACAGAAGGTGATTGTAGGTAGATAAATGTTTAGCAGTTGAGCAGGATAAGCCATTCAAATAGCTAGAATAGGAAATATATTCATTCCTCAGTGTGCAATTTCCTGATTAGGAGGCAACAAAAAAACTAGATAAACTTTTGAAAAATGTTGTAAATGTGTAGCCAGCATGTTCTAAAAATTATTTATAAACAATATTATCAAAAAGACAGTATATCATGCAAACTATTCTTGCTTTATTTTTGTCAAGTAAATCCTTCTTTTCTGACAAGTTTTTCTCTAAATTTTAAAACTAATAAAAATAATAATGTATGGCTTATTATTTTTTTTCTAAGTTCGTTGGACTACTGGCTTAACGTGAGTTCCAAACCATGGGAGCTGTACAAGAATAAAAATCATTATGGGCACAATGGGAATCGACTCCAGACCGGCTGCATGGCAAGACACCGCATTAGCTCCTTACCCACAGCTGCTACTGTAATCTAATTATCAAGTTTGAGTTTGAATACATTTGCATTGAATCTAATTATTAATACTTATGCATTCAACATAAAACTATTAGGTACATCAGCTTCCAATTTATTTCTATCCAAGCAAACAGGAGTTATAATTACATTGCATGAAACCTAATACGTTATGGGCAGCTTTTATAGTTAGTATTTTACTTTTATGCCTATCATGGTCAGGTACACAACTACTTGTGTTAAAATTCTGTAGTTTAGTGACAATCTTTCACAAGAGATACTAAGGAGTTTTTAGTTTTTTGTATTTCTCTCAAGTTAGTTTAGTGACAATCTTTCACAAGAGATACTAAGGAGTTTTTAGGTTTTTGTCTTTCTCTCAAGTTAGTTTAGTGACAATCTTTCACAAGAGATACTAAGGAGATGTTAGGTTTTTGTTTTTCTCTTAAGTTAGTTTAGTGACAATCTTTCACAAGAGATACTAAGGAGTTTTTAGGTTTTTGTCTTTCTCTCAAGTTAGTTTAGTGACAATCTTTCACAAGAGATACTAAGGAGATTTTAGTTTTTTGTTTTTCTCTCAAGTTAGTTTAGTGACAATCTTTCACAAGAGATACTAAGGAGTTTTTAGGTTTTTTTCTTTTTCTCAAGTTAGTTTAGTGACAATCTTTCACAAGAGATACTAAGGAGTTTTGGGTTTTTGTCTTTCTTTCAAGTTAGTTTAGTGACAATCTTTCACAAGAGATACTAAGGAGTTTTGGGTTTTTGTCTTTCTTTCAAGTTAGTTTAGTGACAATCTTCACAAGAGATACTAAGGAGATTTTAGGTTTTTGTCTTTCTCTCAAGTTAGTTTAGTGTCAATCTTTCACAAGAGATACTAAGGAGTTTTTGGGTTTTTTTCTTTCTCTCAAGTTAGTTTAGTGACATTATTACACAAGAGATACTAAGGAGTTTTTAGGGTTTTGTCTTTCTCTCAAGTTAGTTTAGTAACAATCTTTCACAAGAGATACCAAGGAGTTTTTGGGTTTTTGTCTTTCTCTCAAGTTAGTTTAGTGACAATCTTTCACAAGAGATACCTAGGAGTTTTTAGGTTTTTGTCTTTCTCTCAAGTTAGTTTAGTGACAATCTTTCACAAGAGATACCTAGGAGTTTTTAGGTTTTTGTCTTTCTCTCAAGTTAGTTTAGTGACAATCTTTCACAAGAGATACTAAAGAGTTTTTGGGTTTTTGTTTTTCTCTCAAGTTAGTTTAGTGACAATCTTTCACAAGAGATACTAAGGAGTTTTTAGGTTTTTGTTTTTCTCTCAAGTTAGTTTAGTGACAATCTTTCACAAGAGATACTAAGGAGTTTTTGGGTTTTTGTCTTTCTCTCAAGTTAGTTTAGTGACAATCTTTCACAAGAGATACTAAGGAGTTTTTGGGTTTTTGTTTTTCTCTCAAGTTAGTTTAGTGACAATCTTTCACAAGAGATACTAAGGAGATTTTGGGTTTTGTCTTTCTCTCAAGTTAGTTTAGTGACAATCTTTCACAAGAGATACTAAGGAGTTTTTGGGTTTTTGTCTTTC
This sequence comes from Stictocephala bisonia, assembly GCA_035578905.1. Taxonomy (NCBI): domain Eukaryota; kingdom Metazoa; phylum Arthropoda; class Insecta; order Hemiptera; family Membracidae; genus Stictocephala; species Stictocephala bisonia. The sequence goes on from JAQJVL010000039.1 coordinate 697,247, forward strand.
TTTCAAGTTAGTTTAGAGACAATCTTTCACAAGAGATACTAAGGAGATTTTGGGTTTTGTCTTTCTCTCAAGTTAGTTTAGTGACAATCTTTCACAAGAGATACTAAGGAGTTTTTGGGTTTTTGTCTTTCTTTCAAGTTAGTTTAGTGACAATCTTTCACAAGAGATACTAAGGAGTTTTTGGGTTTTTGTCTTTCTCTCAAGTTAGTTTAGTGACAATCTTTCACAAGAGATACTAAGGAGTTTTTAGGTTTTTGTTTTTCTCTCAAGTTAGTTTAGTGACAATCTTTCACAAGAGATACTAAGGAATTTTTAGGTTTTTGTCTTTCTCTCAAGTTAGTTTCAATAGCTTTGTACCATGATACAAAATATTTTCTTTCACTTTCCAAATATATCTACTACAGCTTTACAACTTTCAAAGACAAGTGCTTAAATAACACAATTGTATAAATCTTTACAATCACAACATTTAGGTGGTCACATCTTTTGATAATTTTGCATATAAAAGTAACTAGAGTATTAGCAATCTACAAAAAACTTACATGGCTGTTATTTGCAATTTATCAATAATAAAACATAGATACAGTTCAAAGTATATTATTTTTTTATTGCTAAAAATAAATTAAATATTAAAATAAGTAAACCAAAAATGTCATAAAGTTCAAAATTTATTTCCAAATTTCAAAATACATTCAGCTTACATCACAAATCATCTATCTGCAAAACTGATTAACTAATAACAAAAACTATAGATACTTTACACTTGACAAAAATAACAATTACATGCAAGATTATAAAAACATTAAAACATAATCAACACAAAAGTGCAGTATAAATAAAACAAAATTAGAAAATTAAATCAAAACTAAGTTTATGCTAAGCTTCTATTCATTCAAACTATTTAAGAAAATGAAATGAATATTTAACAGTTAAAATTGAAAATACAAAATCAATCGGATGGAAAATGCTCAATTGAAAAGAAAATTTCATATCACAAATATGATTACACATGCACTATGGGATTAGGATTAAAACATCACTCAGTTAATGATTTACGTATCTTGAAGAATACTGGAGATTTAACTAAAATTAATTAATTAACTTCAAAAAGCTAATTAATAAATTGACTAACACCTATTCTTGTTCTGGTTTTTTTTTTCTTTTCATTTCGATCGATATTTAAATAAAAATATATTTTTATGTTCAACAAAATCATGGCTTATTACCCATCTCTCCAGCAGATGTTAAATACGTGCTTAGTTCTACAAATTATGATAAGTAGTAATGCAAGAATTATATGTCTTAAAATTAATTTATTTTAGAGGATTGGACCAATTCAGTTTAAAAAACTTATTTATTGTGAAAATACAGCATTATATTTTTATATTAAATGTCTCTAATGTTTATTTGAAGAAAACCAAGAGAAGTTCTAAACTACTTTATTTTCCAGATGGTAAAATTATTGGTTAAGAAATTGTATTTCTTAAAATTGGTTTATTTAAGAGGATTGTACCAATTCAGTTAAAAAACTTATTTATTATGAAAATACGACATTATATTTTAATAATATTAGTGATATTTATTAAAGAAATTGTGTTTGGTGATAATGTTGTGTTACATACACAAGTGTTTGAACAGCGAAAATGGCTTCATGATAGTCAAGAACAGGTCAAATATGATAATATTCTGATTGACCTGTTACTGCAAAAATGAAGAAACAAAAAATGGAATTTTTCTAGAAGACAAATGTCTTTACATAGAAATGATTTCCTATATTTAAAACATCAACTGAAGGGTTTCCGAGGAGCATACTGTTAATAAGAATATTATATGTGGGACTCAATTAAGTTGAGAGAAAGAGTAAAGCGGAATCAACCACATTTTTTTATGAACGGTGGAATCTGTGTCAGGACAGTACACCAGCTCATAATGCACTCTTCACGAAGCAATTTTTAGCAGATAAGCGTATAACTGTGTTAGAGCAAGCACCATAATCATCAGATCATGCTGTATAAGAGGTAAAAGCAACAACAGAGAGGTTGGAAAAGATGATGACCTATATATATATAGCATTACTTTGGATGGTGGCAGGCACATGTGCAGCTGTGTATAAATAGGGTAAGGATTGAAGGGAATAAAATCTATTGGTAACTTTGCCCAATTTATCACACCTATCTCATTACTAAATTTTTCAAACTTCGTGACAGGAATATACTAATTGATGAGAAATGATAATATAGAAAAGCTTTTTAAATCTGTACAAAAAAAACTGAATTCTGTTTAAAATGATAGTAGAATTTATTTTCATGAAAGCTAACTTATTATTGATACTAGTAGACATTTATTTCATAAATTTTAGTAAATTTGATAATTTCTAGTGATCCAAATCTCATCACAAATTAACTGGTTTCGAATAGGAAGACCGTTATAACATTTAAAAAGTAGTCTTTTTGAGTTGGTTTGACAATAAAATTTTGAGACCAAAACTGTTTGTCTAAGACATTAAGACTGTATCATTTATCACTAAATGCATACAACATTTCAATTTATTTTAAATTACAATTCTAACATAAATAGCACACCTACTCAACAAATTACAAAACTGAACAACTGTGATGGAAAATTAAACCTAATTTTAAAGGTAAAGGATTGGTGGAATTAGTAACGTCATCTAAGGAAGTATGGACTTCAGGAAAGGTAAAATTTTAAGAGAAAGGACTCACAACATCTTGAGCAATTTTTTTAAGCTCTTGAGCTAGGTTGTCACGTTCAGCTGCTATCCTCTCTATCCTTGCCATCAGTTTTTCCTTCTCCTTCACTTCATATTCCAGCATTCCTTCCAATTCCTTGATTTGTACTTCGGCTCTTCTTCTCTCTCCACCTTCTTCTCCTGCCTGCCTACTTAGACGTTCCACCTACAAAATAACAGAAGAGAAAAAATTGAAATAACCAGATTAAGGTTGAAAGTGATATCGCTACAAGAGACAGTGGAAAGAAGGATATAGTGCATGGGGCATGTGAGAGGATAGGAAATAATAGATTGCCAAGGATAGACCTGGAGAAAGAGGTGGTGGGAGGAGGTTGAAGGATGTGGAGAGAAAAGGAATGCAGAAAAGATAAGTGAAGGAAGAGTAAACCAAGAGGGATAGACAAAAATGGAGGAGGCAGTATAAGACAACGTGAAAAAATGAAAACATTAACGGATAATGATAGTAATAATAAGCTCTAATACAAAATTTAAATTTGTCGTAAAAGAGATTTTTAAGTGCTTCATTCAAATGCCTTACAAGTAAATATGTTACTAATCACCAAAAATTTAACGATGATTAAACATTTTTGAAGATCTATTCCAAAGCTTGGATAAATGCTTCTATGTAAACATATAATTAGGTTGGACTTGGAACAAACAAATCATTAGTGTGAATATAGAAATAGTTCACCAGATTTCAGACTTTGTGATCTCGAGGTAGTTACAAAAGAAACCTAACTCATAGCATAAGACTGCAATTACTAAGGAACAATAGTACATAAAACTGTGAGTAAAGTAAAATACTGATCACTACTTATGTCAAATGTCATGTGCATGACACTTTCCACAAGTGGTGTCGTTAAACACAACAGTACATAAAACTGTGAGTTAAGTAAAATACTGATCACTACTTAAGTCAAATGTCATGTGCATGACACTTTCCACAAGTGGTGTCGTTAAACACAACAGTACATAAAACTGTGAGTTAAGTAAAATACTGATCACTACTTATGTCAAATGTCATGTGCATGACACTTTCCACAAGTGGTGTCGTTAAACACAACAGTACATAAAACTGTGAGTAAAGTAAAATACTGATCACTACTTATGTCAAATGTCATGTGCATGACACTTTCCACAAGTGGTGTCGTTAAACACAACAGTACATAAAACTGTGAGTAAAGTAAAATACTGATCACTACTTATGTCAAATGTCATGTGCATGACACTTTCCACAAGTGGTGTCGTTAAACACAACAGTACATAAAACTGTGAGTAAAGTAAAATACTGATCACTAGTTATGTCAAATGTCATGTGCATGACACTTTCCACAAGTGGTGTCGTTAAACAATGAGAAAATATTGATAGACCATTGTCTGATAAAGCGTGTTTAATTAGAAAGCCCACCTCTACCCAACAAAAGAAACTAAACTTCCTGATAAGGATTTTATGGTGTGTATTCCAGATAGATAAGTGAATTTCACTGTGCTCCTAATGTTTTATGAATGCAGCATCGAATAACATAAATTGGAGCTAAATATCACTTACTAATGAATATATACATACACTTGTATTAATCTGTTTAGTTCAAATATATATATATATATATATATATATATATATATATATATATATATATATATAACTAGAGATACCCCTGCATGCTTCGCCTGCTGACCCCACCACTCACTGTGCTTAATACACCTCGGCATGGGACTTTTGACTACAAATAATAGTAGATCAACTGTATAATGTAAAATCACAATATTAAGTTTATTTATAGTATCTCACTCACACTACTTGCATTATTTATTATCTTATACTTGCTATCGATTTATTAGTATAAATACCCAATAGTATTACTTAGCCCATTTCAAATACATTCATTTCTTTGTTTTTGTTTAACAGCTGAATATTAAACTCTTAATGCATCAATAGTATAACGTCAAAAACACAAAATAAACATGTTTATTTATTTACAAACAACTCATTAATTTACTAAAATCAACCCTATATTATCCATCTAGAACAATCTTTTAGGGGTGGTTTCTACCCCTTAGGAGTACTTTATCAAGATGAAAATACTTTTTTTGTCATATTTAAGAATTAAAAACACAGTGAAAAAATTTCAGCTCTCCAAGTACATGTGAAGTTGGAGAATTAGTGATGAGTGAGTGAATCAGACAACCAGGGCTTTGCATTTTATAGATATAGATAACATAATATACAAATGTGATTGTGCTAAAAAGCAAAATATTTTAGGCAGTAATAAGATAATAAATTTGAAGTTTATACAACCCTCGTTCTGTAAGGACATCGAGGTTATATATAGTTAGTTATATTTGTATCTTTAGTTTTGTTTTTAATGGAATACAGTTTTGATACTGTTCAGATTATTATTCAAATACGAGACGCCAACACAGCACAGTGGGTATTTTAAGGTGAATATGATTACATTAGAGTAGGATGACCTCTGTAGACTTGTTACTAACTAAGATTAACTATTCCTTTGAAAGAGCCATTTATTGATAACACAACAATGTGTGCCAACTTTTTCCCCTCTTTTTCAGTTCATGAGAGCTTACAATTTACTAATCTCTAGTGAGCAGGAAATTGATATATTTTTTGACCCTCCAAAAATTTTTTAATCAAAATGCCTAACAGCGTTGAGTTTATTAAATGTATAACTATTTTTATTTTTATACCTTGTTGTAAAATAATCTTGTTATCTGATGTATGTTGATTACCATTTTTTACTGTATTATTATTATTATTATTTATTTATTTGTTTTTGTTTTTCATATGTATTTATGTGTATGTATATATATATATATATATATATGTATGTGTATGCGCGCTTAAATGTTGTTAAGGTTAAATTGTATTTCTTACTGTTTGCATTTGGTTATTAGAAATGATCAGTCACTAATTTATACAATATTAAGTTACTGTTATGAATCTTCAGAGTAGGCTATATTTCTCATTTGTTATTTATTATATTACTGTATTTATTATTACTTTTAGGTTAAAGCATGTCACTGTTGGTAATATTTTTAGTTATTTATTTAACTTATCTATTAATAAGAGTAATATTATGGTTTATATTATGTTCATGAAGTGAGCTCAAGAAACCCCAGCATGAACTTTAAGAATAAATTGAACTGCTTTAGTGTAATTGGTTTTGTAAACTGTTCTAAAGCATGCAAATAAAATAAAATAAAATAAAATAAAAATAAAACAGCCAGTGCAACTAACGGAAATACAGCTTTACGAGGAATCCAATTGACGTAGTACTGGTTTTATTTTTCAGCTAATGACAAGCATGAAACTCAGTTTTCTTTCCTAAACATCTGAACCCTGACTACCACCCAATACGGACACCCCTGACCTCTAAAAGTGATGGCAAAAAGCATTGAAAAAAACCAAGGTCCATAGTCTTGTAAAGAAAGGAAGGTCAACAAATGGTATGCACATTGAACAGTTTAAATCACTTTCCAAGAATATATTTATATTAGAAATATTTGAAAAAGATGTATAATAGTTTTACTTAGTTAATCATTTTGACAGATCAATCTTTCAAAACAACACAGACTCTAATCTCTCTTTATATTTCATTACACATATTTTTATTCATTAGTTTACTATCTATTCATGTTGGATCGGTAATATTTAATTTATTTAAAATTTTAAATGTTGGTTAAAATTACAAACAAGTAAAAAGTAAGAGACCAGTTGGTTTTAAGGATTACCTGAGTTTAAGGATTACCTGAGTTTAAGGATTACCTGAGTTTCAAGTGATTTTATCTGATTACTCCATGTGGCTTTGATATCCGACAGTTCTACGTGAGCTTCTTCCAACTGCCGTTCAAGCTTGGTCCTTTCACCTAGTAAAGCTGTAATTAAAAACTTGCTCATTTATGGACTGTTCACTTGCTAAAGAGGTTTAAATAGTCAACAATATATATATTATATAGTCTATAGAGCAAACTATTAAAAAATCATACTTCTATGTATTAAGTTATATAAGAAACTAATACTGTATAAAACATACTTTAAAATGAAAAAAATGCAATAAATTAAATAAACAAAATATTTATTTATCTAATCTTAAGATGCTGATCATCAAGATATATGGATTTTGAAGTGTTATTAGTGTAGGAGACCGAGTCTAGTCATTGTTACAAACTAAGGCCAACTTATTTATAAATAGATAATTGGGGTCATTCATAATCCTAAATTATGAATTAGTTTTAGTATAGTATTGTACTAGGTCAAACAATAATAATAATAAAATAGTCCTAAAAATAAAGTCATCCCATTAAGTAGGAAAACTATTTTGTAGGGATGGACGAGAGGAGATTTTTAGGTTCGGGAGGGAAACGAGAGGGAAATTAATTTCCTCCCAAATTTCGGGAGGGAAACGGGAGGTAAATTAATTTCCTACCAAATTTCGAGAAATTTTCGGAGAGAATTTTTCCCAGCTTATCATACATTAATTTTCAAACTTAGTAGATAAAACAAATAAGCAGAATAATTTTATAGTAATAATAATTTATTGGTACGTGATCTAGTAGGAAATTCAACCATTAATGTTAAGGCACATTTATGTACTCCTTATTTTATTAAATATTTTTTATTTTTGGCCTGCTATCCACAAAACAGAAAACAAATCAAACAGGTTTAGACTAAACAATAACAGATTACACACTTAATAAACAAAGCCATCTTATCTGATATAACTGAATTAAAATTGTAACAAGCGAAATAAAAGAATGGTAGCTACATATTACATGCCAATTTTAATTTAAATCATCATAAAAACGACATGGATGAATTCTTCAATTAATTAATAGAACTACATTATAACTAGGAACTGAAGTTGCACCAGACTGGCAGTCCCTTCCTTATCCCCCCCCCCCAAAATCCTCACGATAAACTTAGTAATTTATTACTGCACGTGTATTGACTATTGTAGAGATGTGCATTTGTTTTAATTCTATTAATAACTGCCGCTGTAGTCATAAGAAAGCAACATCTATTTCTTATCTGTGATTGTCAACTAATCACACAGACGGTCGATCTGGTTTATCTGGTAGTTCCGATCACGGTAGCGAAGCTTTTGGGCAAAAGCTGGATCAAGTGATTCTACGATTCAGGCGTCATCGCCAAACACAGTCGATTGCTTTCAAAATTGTCTCTTTCCAACAAAAAATTGATTTTATATACGCCATAAAAAGTGGATCTGTAGTTATTTTATTCAGTAATAACGTGGTTATAATAAACCGGAAATAAGCTGTGAAATATAATCAAATTTGTAAATCTAGATGCCAAAATACCGGTAGTTTAATTTAATGGATCGATAGTAATAATTTAATAATTGTGCACCTAAATATAAATTTAAAAGTCGTTTACGATCAATTATTTTTAATAAATTATGATTGGTAATAAATGTATGCAACTCGAAACTACTTCGATACATAAAAAGATAATCTTTTCATCACGAGGAATTTCTGACGTATTGGAGTGACAACGGTATACGTAATCAGCAAATGTATGCTTAGCCAGACGAGATGCAATCTGAAATATCAGCTAAATGCAAACTGGCAACTGGTGATACAAAGAAGATTTGTGCAGCTAAATTATAAATTTATGAAATGAACACAAGTAGTATGATAAAGTTTCGGTTCAATAAAAATTATGTTCCGTATTGCTAAATCCGTCCGTTTTATAATCAAAAGAGATTTGGACTGAATTGTTTTGCATTTAACATCGACGTAGTACATAGTAACAATTATGATCAGGGAACCGTTCACTGAGTTTACAAATCAAAATTATCGTATTGTAATACATTTTACACTCCATCTGTGTTACTTTCTAACCTAGTCAGGAAACCGATCGACATTTTGACAGAAGAAAATATCGTATCCCTGCAAATGTTACATGCACATTTGGCGATCTAAAGTGTTCACAAACAAATTATTAATTGACATTCGCTACGGATATATATACTTATTTTTTATTCAATTGAAAATAAATAAATATTGTTACGTCGCACGATACTTGAACGCCATACGATATTTTATATGATATGATACGATATTTTCTTCTGTCAAATCATTGGTTGATTCCCTACTCAGATTAAACACCAAAACTTTCACAATCACCTCACGGGAAATATACGATAATTTCAATTCGGAAACGAGCAGAACGGTTCTTTGTACGTACAAGATGAGAGAAATGGACTTTTGCCATGGGATTGGGAAGGAAGATTTGTTGTTTTGTTGGACAGTAAAGTGACCTGTTCTCGGGAGCAGTTTGATTGAATGATTTTACATTACTGACACGAACAAACATTGGAATATAGGCCCACTCAGTTTTCGTTCGTTATCATTTGGGTTTCGGTAAACAGTTCTGTCCTATACTAGATTTGTTTAGTTGGATCATAGATCTCGGTAACATTTTCGACTTCAATAGTTTTTTGAGCATCGTGATCCGGATATCTCGTTCACTGATGAGCCTCTTGTCAAATGAACGGGTCGTGAGAACGTCACATCTACGTTCGACCCCAACTGTCGAGTCCGACTGTCAACTGTCAGTCGTCAGTCACTACGTAACTTCACTGCCACAGTATAAGCAATAAATTACATTCCACGGTAATCGAGACACAAGTCTATCATAATTTTATTATCCTTTCACTTTAATTTATATTGATTGAAAAAATCCGAACTTAACCATGAATGTCGATTATAACCGTGTTGTTGAGATCGAAGTATTTAGTTGGTTACATCTTAGAATAACAATTGAAAACTCTCGAATGGAATTCCCGATCGTAACAAAATTTCCTTCTCGCAGGACGAGAATTATAATTTCCCGGGGAATTCCCGAAATTTCGAGACTCGTCCATCCCTACTATTTTGGTATGTCATAAATAAAATTTTAGCCATAGTCCGAATAGTATTCTAGTTGTCAATCTAAGCTAAGGGCATAAATACCCAATACATAAAAATATTATCTGACTCTTATTATTTGCTGGCTCAGTGATTTCAGTCATAAAGTGTAGAGTACAAGGTTCAAAGTTCAAATACCCACAGTTGGTACTTCAATGATTGACACAGGCCCCTGGCCCATGTCAACTAGCGAGTGAAGTTTCTTTTAAAATAAAAAAAATTAGGCTATACATGTATATAATTTTAAAATAATTGGTTTCAGTTTTTAATTTACAATAACTCAGTCAAGTTGAGATTTCATAATTAATATCATACTTGTTAATTTAACTTTCGTTTAGTAATAAGATCAAAATAGCAATTCTGTGATCCTTCACAATGTATATGGAAGGACTAAAAATATTTAAAATCAGATTACCTTGTACTCGTTCATCAACAGTCAACTTGAAACCCAGAGCGATACATTCAGCTTCACTACGTTTAGTTAAAACGGCAACTCTTTTCTCCAGATGGCGCACTTGTTCCTCACTTTGAGCCAATTTGCTAGCTAACGCCCATTGCTCTTTTTCTGAAGTATGCCTCAAACACTCAATGTCATCCTAAAAATTAAAAAAATGAAGATATAACAGAAAAGAGTGAAAATAACAAACTAGGCAAAATTCTGGTAATAAAAAGTGGTTTTATCAATAACCATGACAAAATTTTTGCTATTTATTTTTATTTAACCCTAGACGTGGCAGCCAAGAAACTTACAGTAGACTGAAAACAATTTTCATTGTTTTCAGTTTAATAATTTAAAAATATGTGAAAAATACTTTTTTGCACTAAACTGTACCATGTTTTATATTGCTTTGTTCAGAAATAGCTAAATAACCTTTTCTTTTATGCTTTCCCCTTTTTTATATATATGTATATAATTTTTATTGTAATTGAACTATGAAAGTTTGTAAATCTTGGATATAAAATTCAAAAGTACTGTAATAATAAAATATAAAAAATTTGTTACTGGTAAAATAAAAATATACAAAGTGTGTAAAAAAGGTTCTTTTCAAGATATAGTAAAAGTTTGGTTCAAATTGTTAAAACTATTTTCACTTTTAGAAATGTTTTGAAAATTTGTAATTTTTTTGAAATTGTGGTTATATGCAAATTTGTAGGGAAAAAATAACAACTAAACATCACAAAATCTAGTTTATTTTGTACAATATAAAATTACCTTTTAGAAAACATAATTTTTATTTTGCTATAATGGTTATAATTCATTATTCATTTCTAAGACGCCGATCATAGATATATGGGCGAATATGAGGGGTGAATTAGTGTGATTAGTGTAGATGAACGAGTGTAGTCATTGTTACTATCTGAGTTCGACTTAGCTCAGAAAGGAATATTTATTAATAGCCCAATAGGGCAACTATGGGACCTATAGCTTTACGTGGAATCTGATCCATGTAATGTTGGTCTGATTTTCAGCTAACTGACATGTCTGACACTTAGTTCTCCCCACTACACAGCATCTGAACCCTGACTACCATTTAACATGGGCACCCCAGACTTTTCTAGTAGTGTCCATGTCGATGGCAACCATTGAGCGGATACTGTGTTGGTTCTTAAGAGAAATCAAAAAAGCTTTTGAAGATAAATGTTTTGCTCAGATCACATTTTGCGATCTGAACAAAGCTTTTGACTGTGTCAACCACTCTGATCTTCTATCTAAATTACAGTATTATGGCATTAATGGCTTAGCTCTAAATTTGTTTCAATCTTATTTAAATAATAGAAAACAAAAAGTTCTTATTAATGGTCTGTGGTCACAAGAAGCTACAGTATCGTTTGGAGTACCACAAGGCTCAGTGCTTGGGCCTTTTTTATTCTTAATCTCTATAAACGACCTTCCATCATCTGTTCCGACACCCACTGTTCTATACGCGGACGATACAACTATTTTAAATATTAATAAAGACTTCAATGATGTTAAATTGTTAGCTAAGAGTACACTGACAACTGTTTCTGATTGGTTTAATTCCAATGGGTTCCTTTTAAATCAGGAAAAAACACAAAATGTGTTATTTAGTACCAAAAATACGGATGAGGATGATTCGTCAGATTTCTCTTATTCCAATAGTGTGAAATTTCTTGGAATTTTCCTGGATAGGCACCTGACCTGGGATTGTCACGTAGAATATTTGAGTCGTAGGCTCTCAAGGGTAATTTTTCTATTGAAGCGTCTACAATCCTGCATTGATTCTAACTATGTTAAAATTGCCTATTTTTCTTATTTCCAGTCAATTATTAGGTATGGTTTAATATATTGGGGTAATGCCAACAGAATTTCGGAAATCCTTATCTTACAAAAAAAGGTTTTAAGAATAATTGACAAATCCCACAACACAGATCATTGTAAGCCAATCTTCATTAAACTGCAATTACAGACAATTATTAATCTATATATATTTGATATAATTAACTATGTTTTTAATAATAAAGATATACTACATCTTAATAATACAGTGCATAGTTATAATACAAGGCAAAAAAGTCAAGCAATTATTGGTTTTAATAGATTGAGTAAATCTATTAATAGTCACTCGGTTATTTGTTTGAGGATATATAATTGTTTTATACCTATAATTGAAAAGTATACAGAGAAAACATTTTTAACAAAGCTTTATACCTGGCTGTTGAATAATCCTTTTTATTCTATTGATGAATTTTTCAACTTGAAAAACATTGATTTTTAACATTAATAATATATCTGTGTTTTAACAATTATCTTCTGTAGAGTTTACATTGACATTTTTGATTCTATTTGTGTATAGAAATAAGAAATTATTGATATATTTTTTGACTTAGCATGTATGCTGTACTATGACTTTGTCGATACTGTAATATGTAACATGGCAATAAACGATTGATTGATTGATTGATTGATTGATTGGTATTAAGAGGAACGAGCATAGAACCTAACGCCTACAATCTCCCAAACACTTTGTCCCCAAGTAGCTGGGTTACAGCACTGCGCTACCATTATTTTATTATACTAAAAAAATACTATTTATGAAATTTGAGAAAAAAATATTTTGTACAAAGAGTTGAACAATTATGCTCTGGTGATCTAAAAACTACATTCATGAGTAAAAGTATGACTGCAAATCAACAATAACACAAAATCAAACATATATGACGAAAATAATTATATATAACAAGCAATTTCAACGTACGCAAACAGTAGCGGCCGAGTGAAATAACCAGGAAGTCCAGACAGCCTGGCGCGCAATGGAACATTCGTCTTTTCAACAACTGAAATAGATTGGGCCAAGATAATAAATAGGCGCCCAAAATGAGCATTCCTTTTTGACCATTTCATAACGAATCGAAATATATAAGAATCGAGTATATAAACAATACTGTTACTTAGTAATAGGTTGAAAACAATTTGATACCAATTTGGTATCGTTTGCCAGTACAGAAAATAAAAAAAATTGATTCAAATAAAATTCAAATAACATTGATATTGACCATTTAGAAAGACTACGAACGGTTTGCTTTGTTGCCAAGAAGATTCCCAATTCAGGGATGTAGATCTCTTCTTTCCCACATAAAAATTACCTACCATAAATATTAGGGGAAAGTGTGTTATTTTGTCCTAAATGCTCAGGCGCGGGGAAATTTGTAGTTTGGGTACAAGTTTTGTACTTACTCTTATTTCTTTTTTTGCAAAATTTCTGTTTTTGGCGTATTTTCATCAAATATTTTACTCTTGAGAATATTCCGAGTTTAATGATATATAATATGATAGGTTTTAAAGGTAATTTGTGCTACAAAAAAGCCGCTAAAAATAGACTTGTATTTTTGATACCAATGGTATCATTTGCCACTGGAGAAACACTTTAAAAAGTTACCATTGGTATTCTTTGCCACGTCTAGGGTTAAGTATATATAATAATTTGAAACATTTAAGAATAATCATAATATAAGAAAATATGTTTAGGAAATTTAAAAATCCCCACATTGTTTTAAGTAGATTTCAAATATACTTTACCACATATATTTCAATATATATTTTTGAAATATATATTTCAAAATAAAAAAGAACAATTCAAAAATAGTTCACATCATTCCAACCACGAACCTGATGAGCATTAATGTGTCATTACGCTCGCCTACCAGCTACACTACAATCCGGACTTATTGTTGAGCAATAATATTTCACTCCTCTTTGTTATAAAAATGGCTGTCGTGTTGCATATTCTGCCAAAAATGAAGTGCATGGTGTTATTAAGTTTCTGAATACACAAAATATTCCTTCTACAGATTTTTAGAGAAATGTAGAAATGTTATAGTACAAATGTAATGAATACATCTTTAGTGAGGAAGAGGTCTATCATGTTCCAACAGAAAACAAAAAATTCTTTCAATGTCTGAAACAAAGGGTCAGGATGTTGTTGTCTGGAACTGTTCTCCTAATCCATGACAAAACTTTAGTCATATGTCTGCACAAAACTGAGACAGAATTTCTGTTTATAGTAGGAGATAGTTGGATATTTTACAAGGAGACTATCATCTGTTCCTTTTAAAAAATGTAAAGAGGGAAACAACTGTTTGCAAATTCAAAGTAGTCAGATTTTGGACTCAGTGTCACTGGTGGCAGAAAACGCAGCAGTAATATTGAGAAATTATACTCATTTAATGAGTTTTCCGACTTGACATGAGTGTGTTTAATGGCACTTACGTGAACCTCTGACATGTAGTGTTGCCGAGAGAACACTGTGTCTGGCAATATATAAACAATGAAAACAAAAATGTATAGGACGACAATATGCATAATATTAAAATCCACGATCATGAAATGTAAACTTACACACGTACAGATTCAAATAAGTAGGTTATCAGAAAATTGCAGACAAAGAACTGAAATGTGACGGTTGTACAAGTCACTAAGGCATCGCTATGATTATGGCTGACTAATATCACCACGTCACTAGTCGTAACATTTTGAAACTCCTCCCAGCACTTCCTGTAGGAGTGCTCTTAAGTCAAATCGGGATATTCAATAAATGGACTTCTGAAAAAGAAAGAGGGAGGGGTAACCAGTACAGTCAAGTTGAATGTTTTCCGGTTCAAGGCCAGGATTCAAACCTGCGCTATCTCTAACTCAAGTTCAAAGTCCTGATACTTTAGACCATGGTTGAGTTAGTTACTACTGCATTAGTCATAAGTATGTAAAATGTTGAAATTATTATTATTTTAGCTCATTAGTCGTGATATCCAATTAATTTTTACTTCCTGGACAACCATTATATTTCGATGGAATTTAAGGTCCTAGACCAAGAATTAATTTAATTATAGGTATAAAAATGGCATGAAATTCATTTCAGAGGATAAATTTAGTAAACACAAACTTTACTTTTCCATAGTAAAGAGACAAATTTGCTTATTTAAGTTCTCTAATAAGAAATCAAAACATACTAAATTTTTTTTAAATAATTGACTAATGGTAAACTTAGCTCTTAATAAGTGTAATAATATTATTGTACACAGTACGTTAGTAAAATAAAGAAGTAAATCAATTATACTTATGTAAACCAACAGACACATGCAAAGAATCATCTTTTAGATATTGTAGTGTTCCCATACTTAACCCAATAACTTCAATTCCTAAAGGTTAACAGCTACCAAACAATATACTTAAAATGAGTATAAATATGTTTTTATTTCAATTCGCAAGAGAAAAAAGATTATTAACGAGATCAAATTTTTTGTGAGATGTTTTAAATATATTAATTCTTATTCTTCAACATAAAACAGTTTATAACATTATTATATACCAATAGTATACCGTTAAATTCCTGAAGATCGGGATTTTAGCTGTTGCAGACCATTATCCTTCACAGTAACCTATTCTCAGAATTCTAATTTTCAATATTTAATAATACTTATGATAGTAATTTGTATCAGTTGCTTAACGCCAAAACTTTGATAACAACAACAACATCTGACAATAATATTTTTTAAACATTCATTCACATTCAGAACAAAAAAAAATACTGGCAAATAACTTTCAGAAGATTTCTATTTTACGTTATTGAATTTTTTTAAATTTTGAAATGAATACAATTCGTTAAAACGAGGAATGAGCTTACTAAACTTTTATTATTACCCTACGAGCTTTTTTTAGAGTATGTATAATTAATTTCACAGCTGATGCCTCATACTATCAAACCACACCAAACAGTGCATTGAGAAAAGAAATAATATTGAGGATTTAAATGAAAATAAATGGAGCATATAATTAGTATGTACCTCAGTTATAAAATAAATACTCTATATTATATTTCAGACATATATTCAATGTAGAAGTTCCATATTAAATAACACTATTCATAAATATTCTAAAAACAGAAAGAAAATTGTTGATGTGATGTCGAAATGGGTTTGAGAAATCTAACAAATTGAGTTTTGACTTCATTAAAAAAAAGCTATTTAAATCTACTAATATGACTGACTACTAAGACTCTTAACTGATTCCTTACTTATGATCTACCCATCCTCATGTACTGTCTGACAATAAATTATGTACACTCAAGTTTTAAGTTCTGTAAATACTATTACACCTAACCAGTACAACATTAAATTCTTGACGGTATGTATTTTTTGTGATGGTGTTCATTACTGATTTATGTTAAATAGCTACATATCACATCGTTTTTTTCAAAATGTTATATTTCGGCTATACAGTCTGAGCCATTTTCAAATATTTAACAACATAAATAGTTTTTTTCCACTAGTGCTGATAAGCCATGTCAATCTCTCTCTCTCTCTACTTACTTGAAGAAAGTGCCAGTGGCACTGAAAATTTGTGTGATTATGTTTCTTTTGTGTATGTTCTTCTATTCTTGTGTTAGTGTCTTCTAAGATAAGTTTGCTGATGTCCTATATCTCCAATATACTAATTCCTGGCCTAGTGCCCTTTAACCTAACCTAAAATCTCAGAATTTTAACTTGATACCTTTTTTCAGCTCTGGGATGTCAGAAATTTATGATTTTTACCGCATTGTAATCCTTGAATATTAATCATTCAACCATTCGCCGGCATTTTATATCAGTTTACATTTGTGTTGTGATGACTTTTCATGGAGGAGTGGCCGGCCACAACATAAGATATCGTGCGATGTTGCCTCATTAACCCTTATAGTGCCGGGAATCGCTGTCAGCGACGCCCCTTACTAGTGCGAGAAATTCCAGCGTCGCTGTGAGAGACGCGCTGTATTTGTTATAGTGCATCGTTATGTTTTATTAAATGGCCACCAGAATAATACCAGACGCTTTGCCAATGACCGCTGCACGCAGTTTTGCTCTTGGACTGTGTCTAGATGACGTAACTGCTCTGTGACAGACACGTAACAGTCGTGACGTCGCTTAGCAACCAATTTGTAATGTTTTAGTTATAATTTTGTAAAGAGATAATTTTAGAAGTATAGTAAATGAAATTATATGTATTAGTTCAGTTTTAAATGCTCTATAAAATGCCGTTCAGGACAATATTCTAAAATAAAATTATAACTAACATACGGACCTTCAAACTTGAAAAAAATAAAAAAAAATCTTTTTTCTCAAGGTTTTTAGAAAAAAATAAAATCTATTACAAAGAAAGGTTAAATATATATACATAGCTCTATAGACCACTTATTGCTCTTTCATTTAAAAAAGAATTTATATAAGTATGACTAAAAACATGGATTCTATAAATTTTTACCTGGAACCTTACATTTTTGCCAAAATTGGCCTGGCACTTTTCGCATAGGAAATGCAAAAATGGCCCGGCACTATAAGGGTCAAACAACAGGCCACGTGTCGCTTTATGTAAACAATGAACTTTCACTCCTTCATTTTATCAAAGAAAACATTTTCCATCAGCTTTTTTCATAAAGGCTTTGGACCTTTGCTAACTTTAAATGTTTGTAATTAATAAGTTAATATACTTTATTTATTAATTAAAAATGTAATCTACTAATTAAAACCAGTTTAGAAAATTCAATAACTCATCTCTAGATTTAAAATAATTACTCTATCACTATAACTACTAACAATTACTCAATCATTAATACAACTATAGCCAGAAAAAAATTATAACAGCCTAGATTTAAGGAACTGTATAACACATTTTAGTGGAATTGTATAACACATTGTCCCATGTGCTATTAAACATCTTGCTGTAGACTGCACTGGTCTGTTGTGGACTGAGCAAAAACTAATCTGGTTATATTAATATTATTATTAATAGATTTGGTGTTTGTGGTTAAGTTGTACCAAACTTTCCAGTGAGTCATACTGTGGAATACTTGCAACTCTTCCTCTTTTCCATTCCACCATATAGTGCAGTCTTTTGGAACCCAGCCTAGAATTCTGTCATTACGTATTAAAGGGAAAATTTGTAATACATTCCATTAAAATTAAACATAGCTAATTGGATAGATTAGGCATTCCTTAAATTAAATAGACAGTTATACTTATCCCTGGATAAAGTTATACTAGTTTTAATTGGGAGTTTAAATTTTTAATTGATAAATTACATACATATAAAACATTTAAATTAAGCAAAGGTCTAAAGCGCCTATGAAAAAATTTGTGGGAAATGTTTTCTATGATAAAATTAAAGATGACTACAGTTAACTGTTTTACATAGAGTGGCACGCAGCCTGTTGTTAATGCGACAACATCGCACGATTACTTCTATTCTGACCGGCCACTGCTACACACGAAAATCACAATACAAATAAATGTAAACTGATATAAAATGATATTAATATTTATCACCTATTAAACTCGCATGAATGGTTAATATTCAAGGATTATGATGCAACAAAAATCATAAATTTCCAACATCCCATAGCTGAAAAATGTTCTTTCACAAGATCTACAAGATTTGTTTTGTTTATAAAGATAACATTTTAAAAATTTTAATTCTGGTATAAAAAAGTTTTATTGATACTGTATCAAAATGTTTACACAATCCGACATCGGGTTTTTAATAGTAAATCTTTTAAGTTGACGCGTCAATTGAAAATATACAAAAATTTGTACTTTTATTCTTACTAAAGTAAAAAATACTAAATGTTAACATAGAAAAATAAAACGTATATGTTATTACAAAGAACTAAACGAGAAAAATAGTGATATAACTTTATAGTGTTTAAACCTAAAAACCCAGAAGTATTTAGGACCTTAAACTTGAATGCACGTAGTTTATTGTCGGACAGTACTTTTCTAGATTTGTATACATGTACAAGTGACTACATGCATTACAAATCACAGTTCTCAACGCTGAACAGTATAAACCGTATCACATATTCATCATGGACACTCCAAAATCCTCCATACTTATTTGTTGAGAAATGGAGTATATGGGTACACTGAGCACTAAACTATTCAAATAAATCATTGATATTTGAATTTATCTCCTAAATCTTTTACTAGATTTCCTTAGTTCCCAAGCCCCAGTTATCAAATTAAATGTTCTAGTTCAATACGTTAGGAGTTTGAAAACTACTTGAAGAAGAAACCACTGTCATTGTATTATTCATACTTTGTTTTAAACTTGTATACAACCACAGCAAACACAGAGTCCTAATACTAATCAACGTTAATGGCGTCTGTGAATAGTTAATGAGATAGGCAAACTGATGCCGAGCTGACAGAAGCTCTGCGCAGCGGCAATAGAATGGTACTTCCTTACTGGACAAGTTTCATCTACTTACAGAAATAAGTTATTGTTTTGAAAATAACATTTGTTACTATTTACTCTAAACGCCATTATTATCAAACTGTGCAAATATGATGTCATTTGAAAATGCTAAGTTACTGAATCAATTATATAAAGGAGATGACTATATTGAACCTTTTATAGACATAAGTACAGCTAAAGACAATTCCTTAAAATTGTTTCATTTTCTAAATACATATGAATACTCCTTTTTACATTTTTATTGAAACTGGTCTGTGTATATACATAAATTTGTGCAATAAACTCTTCAATATTTGCCTTAAATTATATGCAAAGTTGAAATTTACAGCCATTTAAATTACTAGTCAAGTTTTAAAGGTTAAATTTAGGGCACTAGGCCTAGGATATCTTTCAGTAGTAATGAAAGGAAAGGAAAGCGGCATACCTGGTAGACTACAGATAGAAATACATTCACGTCACAAAGGAAGAACTGGTTCATTCAGTAACCAGTTCTTTCTTTCTTTCATTCACTAACCAGGTATGCTGCTTTCCTTTCTTTTCATTAGTGCTGAAGTTTTAAAGTGATTTCATTTCCATAACCCCTATAGCTTATTTAATTGTTTACCTAAAAATATGGAGGATATAAAAAGACTTTTTATTCATAGCAACTGAACTAAGAAGAAAATCAGAAAAATATTGTTCCTAGAGAACAAAGAATTAAAATTTTTCATAAAGAAAAAAGTGTAAGTTTTTCAGATTGTACAGTAATTTTTCCATATATACCAATAACATACCTGAATATTCCAAATAATTAATCACAAATAACTGTATTACGGTATACTTTCTACAGATTTGTACAAGCGTAAAAACACCAGACAAAATACTCATGCAACGTTCTAAACTACATATTATATACACAACAGTTTATGATCATTTGAAAAATGAATATTTCCAAACCAACACTGAATTCAACATTTATTCAACAAATAAATGTTACTGATAACTAACAGTAAGTCCACCATGTACAGGAAAACAAGATGCTACACCTACACCAACGTGCACAATCATCATGCACAAACTGGAAGCAATCCTACCTTTTTGACTGACTCCCTTCAACAGCTTCTCTCTTCACCTTATCTTCTAACAGTATCAAACAGCTGTGCCATGTGTAGAAAACAAAATATCGTTTAAAAGTGTGCAAAAACAACAACAATGCAATCAGGGTGAAAGCAAAACAAAATTGGGAAAAAATTAACATTAGACGTTCCAAACAAAGAAAAACAATTATGCATGATTTTTTTAAATCCACGCATCACTTATATTAAATAAATATGAGCTACTATAGTCGTCGTCAACAAATATATTTAACATAAAATAGAATAAAATACTCCAAATTAATACACTTGGAATTTGAATTACACATTACGATGTGCGGCAAATAGAGTTAAAAATAAAACTTACATTTTTGTAAAATTTTCTCAACTTAAAAATTGTTAAACTAACATTTGTGGTAACCAAATAATTCTAAAAAATATAGCAATTATTTAAGGTGTTGGAATCCATAAATTACCCTAATAAATCAGCAACTAAATGAATTCGTAACTTTCAACAAGATTTTAGGACTCCTCTAAAAATTCAAATATTGACCCCTTCCATAGCCTGTCAGGTTACTGTCAGGTAGACAATGGGTTTCACTGATTTACGTGCATTGCCATGTATCCAGGCATAGGCGGTGTCGACCAGCCTTGGAGGTTACATCTTTGTTTTACTAACCAACAAATATGACTTAGCACATATCTTCACAAAAGACACTTTCTGGCAGGCCATCCGAGAGTCCCAGACCTCAATTACAATGAACGACCCGAACGTTTAGCATGCGAATAAGAGTGCTCAACACACATACGCTACGATATGTTTAACAATACTGCTAACATTACTCGATAGCATTCACCTAATTGCCAAAAAAAAAAAACTTCTTGAGTGACTCTTTCCACCAAGTAATATGTCGTTTTCCTTCCCTTTTTTTAACTTTTTTCTTCATCAAAACTGTTGCATCGAGAATATCCTACTACATTATTACTAAAAATGTAACATTGATAAATACCTTATTTTACTAGTATGATAAATTGCATGCAAAATTAATTCTTTTAGTTTTAAAAATTAAACATTTGATGGTTTTGTTGATAAATCCTACTTTAAAATTTGATTAAGTGATTAGCGATAAAAAAATGTCATAAGTAATTGTGACTTTTTATATAACTATATGATAAGTGGGCGTATCAACAATGTAAGCTTGTCATACCTCACAAAACTTTTAGACATATGCCTATCTTTGTTTGCAAAGACCCTAATAAAATTTAGATTCAATGTATGTTTAAAAGTGAAAATATAAGGTCCTCCTTTGACGTGTGGATGTTACGTTAACAATTGAAAGAATTATGACTATGAAAGTAATATAACTTAACATGTACGTCTCACAACACTATAATGACTAGATGTTGAGTCAAATATATCCATCATCTAGTCATTATAGTGTTGTGAGACGTACATGTTAAATTATATGATATATACCAACACGTAACATGCTAATCAAGAAACATATGAAAGTAAATAACAGCTGAAAAATAAACAATCTATGTGTGCAGCACTTTTATTGTTTCTTTAGAAATAGAAATTGAAAAATAAATTTTAAACTAAAAAATAACACCTATGGCCATGAAAATAACGGGACTACAATTGATGTTAAAATAATAGAATTAAAATGTTGATGAAAGAGAATTATGATTTATTATGTATTATTTGGTAATAATCTAACCCAGAAGAATTTCAATAAGATTAAATATCATAAATCATTTAATAAATATTAAATCAATAAGAGAAATCTTTATAAGCGAGAAAAAACATGTATACTTTAATAAAAAAAATCACTCATTTCATTACTATAAATAAAGTGCTCTATAGTCACAAAAAAATCACTGAAAAGCAACAATTGGTCCTTATAGTGGACTATATAAATCTATGGCACATTTTTTTGTGTACGAAAACTGTTATTTATTTATGTGTCAGACTTCAATCGATAGAGGACAATTTGGTTGGTTTGTTTTTAAATTTTAAAATGTTACCTTACCTTAGCTATGTGGCCAGTGACACATAAGAAACAACTCTTCACCATCCATCTCGGTCCTTCATCAGCTCTGGTGCTACGTTCAACCTTCACACGTCTTTACAGTACTGGATCTGCCCACCGTAGTCTAGAGCGCTCTAGTGGTTGTCTGCCTTGTGGAATATTTCCTAATACCATCCTTAGTGTGGATTCCAACTTCCTTCTGTTAATGTGGCCGGCCTCATTAATTTGGACAATGATGTCTGGGTCATCATCATGACCTTGACAATGGCAATGATTGCTGCCTTATGATGGCAATGATCTTAGTTCTCTTAGTTCTTATTCTCAAGTCTCTTGGTCGTGGAATAATGCATATTATTTTGTTTTCACACACTATAAGTTTCTTTTTTGTTTTTCACTAGGAGTCCAAGTTTCAAATCCATTCAGTCACGCTCTTCTATAATCTCAAATTTGGAAGGATTCTGCTTTTCAACAGTTTTTGTAGGGTCCAATTATATATATTTCCCTGCATAATCTTCATTTTGTAAACCTAATTTTAAATTCAGTTTCCACAATTTTGTTCTTATCTATTGTGACTCCTCTGTATTTAAAAACTTGGCACTTTTAGACGGTATAATTATTTATTTTCAAAAAGTTTGTAAACATATTGCACTTTCTATCTAAAACTAGATATTTAATCTTTCTTTCACTGACTTAGTCCAGTTTTTTTCTGCTTGCTTGATAGGCTCTTCTGCCAAAGTTCTTATACCATTATAATCTTCAGATATTAAAGTAATGTCATCGGCGAAAACCAGAAAATTGATTTTTTATGTCATAATGTTATTCTGAAGTGGTTTCCCAGTCTCTTTTAAAGTTTGTTCTAAAGTTAAATTAAAAAGGAGGGGGGAAAGGCTATTTCCCTACATAAATTCTGTATTTATATTGAAAGTATCACTGTATTCACCACCGACTAGGGGGATTTCACATCCCCTAATCAATGAAATTGACGATCTATCGACGTGCAGGGTGACTTAAATCTAGAAAACCAGCTCTTCGAACTAGCTTCCCAGTTATTCTCAAACGAATTTTTGCTAAAAACTAGCTGGGCGTTAACTTGGGACATGTTTGACAGTCAAATCAAGTTTCTGGTACCACACTATACGACTGTCATCGGCCACCTATATGAGATTGGTTCTCATATAAATGTTTCTCCACCTTGCCATTAGAATAATTTACACAAGCGTTTGCTAAGTTTGTTAGTTTGTCAGGTGTCCTATATTGCTTTCAAAGTTTCCACATTTGTTTTTTATCAATACTATCATGTTTTTTCTTAATCTATAACTAAACATGTACATTTTTTAGAATCTATATTTTCTGGTGACACTTAGTGATACCACTGAGGATGGCACAACACAGCATGGGCAAAAACTCTGGTTATCTTGTAAATGAATAGTGTAGAACACCTAGATGCGGTTGTCGCCAGAAAATAAAGATTTCAGTTATGTCACCCACCACTTATGAGCCTAAGATCTAAGATTTACACTTTTGTTAAATTCCCAGTATCCTTTGTTTCCTAAATCCTGCCTGATGCCTCAATGATATTTTCTGAATATTGCGACAGTACTAATAAAGATGTTAGTAATTATAAAATATATTTAAGAGTGAAATAAATAGTTAAAAAGGAATATGTGACATCATTCAACACTATTTGAAGACGATTCACCTCAGGAACGAATAATGAAAATACGCTTAGGATGTAGCAATATGATGCAAATATTCAGAGGATGTGTGGATGACAGGGCCCAATTTATGCCATACTCTACCCCTTAGAGCAATGTTTCTTCACATAGGTGACAACACTCCCCTAAGAAGGTGTAAGGACAAGTCTATGAAGGCATATAGGATGTGGAGTCAGTGTAAAATTAAGCATGCAGGAACTCAGGGCGCCTTGCTGTGCAACAGACAGACAAACTAACACATGAAGGCAATACCCTCTTGACACGCCTAGCTGTATGGAAATCAAACAAATTATTGCTGGTTCAGTAGATCAAAGAAGTTATCAATAAGTTACGAAACTGTTTGATTGTCAGCAACTGTTCATGTAAACTCTAATCAACATAATTAGACATTTAAGTAACCATCTGAATGAGATGTTGTACTGCTGTTTCAAGTGTGTTTTAGTCCAGGGTAGAGACATATACACCAGCACAAAAAAGAAACCTTCTGGTGTTGAGGATATTGTACTCGGTTGACGAGTTCATGAGGTGTCGCTTGGAAGTAAATTAACAAAATCAAAACATAACGCCTCTACTAATATACAAATCACAACCTTTACACAGTTAACATATTATATAACATCTTAATGTTTCATTTTATTAATTATTTTATATATTATTGTTGCCTGTTTATTTATTGTTCATTATTATTGCATGTGAGTAATTTATATAGTCTTGACGATTGTAATGCAATTATTGTAAATTGTTCTCTACGATGAAGATTTTAATTTGTGGTGAATTCACCCTGTTTTAACGGAAAATAGTTTGCTTCAAAAAGTCAGTTATAATGATGGTTTATTGTATCGTCATAGTCGCCTTTTGGCATTGTGCCATTAAGTTATATTATCACTTATCAGCAAAAATGAACCCAATAAAAAAAAGAAACAAGTACATTAGTAATTACATATTAAACTTTGTATAATTGGAGGAGCAATGACTCTGAGACCTATTCATGTGTTATTTTTCAATCAAACAAACTTCTATTATAACAAACCAAAGAGTGTTTCATATTAGGAAATCTGTCAATTTAAAAACCATTGATTTGGATGGTGAATTTGGATCTATTAGTCATTTTAAAACAGGATTTACAACTGTAAAGTAGATTATAACTTCTAACACATTGCTTTCAACAATTAACTTTTTTTTAACAGTTTGTGAAGATTAAGAATTTTAACATTTTGTGAAGATTTTGAAAAAAATCACCTAACACTATTTTTTTATAAGAGTTATGCTAGTTTTCAAAATGAAATATTTTGGTAAGACTATTTAAGCTATAAGAAGGTTCTTGTCTTAGAGAAGCAAATCGATCTAAGCAAGGAATCGTCTCGTATACTGCTGCCGCAATGTATGAAATGGGCCTTAACCACTGAACTATCACACCGGCTATACTTTGCTAACACCGTACTTTCCAAATCTTTCAATCAATTGAAGAGTACCTCAATACAAGGGTGCCTGCCTGAAGCATTTTAAGTACAAGCTGTAAAAATAAAAAATGATTCTACTATCAAGTAGGATTGTTCTTAAATGAAGAAATAAATCACTGGTTACCAATTACAAAGTTTACTCCTACATACCATATGATTCAATTAAATTTGCCCTTTTCAAACACTATTTATGAAAAAACACCTTTAATACTCAAGTAAATTAGAGTAACAGAAGATGAGTTAATCATTCATATTTGGGTCAGCGTCTGATATTTAAGTATGTGAGAATATAATATATTTTAATCGTATTGTTCAATAATTCTAAATTGACATGATAGTATTTATATGCTTATCAGTATTGAGCTAGTCTAAATACTGATAAGTAATGAGTAAAAAACTGATAAGTAAATAGTATAAAGATACACCAAAACAGTGTATTATTTACCAAAAGCGACAGTACATACGTAGTTCTTACAGCTAACTTGAAAACAGACTTTTTTTTGTATATCTGAGGCGATCCTACTTCAAATACATCCATCATGGCAAACATGGAATTAAAACAAAATATACTAAAATAAAGTAAAGCATCAGTTTAACTTACACGATTATTTTATGTTGAATACTATCTAAAAAAATCAACATGGAATTTTAAACATACAAAGCAAGGCAATATTTATAGCATACTTAAAAAAACTTAATAAATTTCACTAAATACTTAATCTGTTTATCAGCTCTTCTGTTGAAGCCTTAAATAATATGGCAAGTGTAAATAAATTTTACAGCTACAAAATAATTAAGCAGCAACTAAAAAAATATCTGTCAAATAAAAAGATTAAAAAACATGCAGATAAAGTAAAGAATGTACTTACTTGGAAGTTACTAACTTGTTCTTCGAAGGGCCGCAATCTTTTCACTTCTGCTCTCAAAGTAGTAACATTTGCGGTTGCTTCTTTTAAAGCATTCAAGTTTTCACTGTTTTCTTGTTCTTTTGCCAACAACTAAAACGTTTAAAAGTATATTTGAACAGTTTTTACTAAATTATAGCATTATTAAGGTTTTACAGTTTATATTATTTTTACTATTACAATATAGCATATTTAATTTGCAACACACTATCATGGTTATATGCATAAAATTAATAGTGTTAAGAGCCAAATACTGCCCAACACTTAACATATACAGTTTGGACGAAAACACTTTCACATGTGTTTTTTAGTAATCTTTACGTGCTTTACTTGCACTAATTTAAAATAATACTTTTCTTTAGGTATTTCTACTGAGTGTAAATATATAGAATATGTTTTTTAAGTTCTTCAACAACAACAAATTTATATGGCACTAACCATGGAAAATTAAACTTGCAGGTTAGTCAGAGATACAAAAGATAGGTAGAGAGATTAAAGAATTGTAAACTAATTACATGGGAATTTTTCTAATACCACACTCACCTGTTTAGCCAGTCTGGTTTTGTTTGAAAAACGATTTTTTTCAAAATATTTTTAATTTTTTGTATGCCTAAGAAAAGCAAATAAAATATTCTATTTTATCACACACCATGGTATAGTAAATAACATAGGGCACACAAAGAAAGGTAGCTCAACAGTACTACAAGCGGTTAAAGGAATTTTTGTATCTAGCCGTGTTTTACTCAACCTCTAAAATGATATCCGATACATAATTTTTTAGTTGAAAAACAACCTTTTAAACAATGGAAAACCAAAAGTTTTCGCTTAGGCCTAAAGGCTCTATTAGTGAGCAACAGCAGGATTTAATCGTTGGGAATTACGAATTCCTTAAAAAATCTTAGTTGATTAATAGTATATAGTTTTTTATAACATACAGATCTCTTAAGTTACTACCCTCATCACATACATAAATTTGCAATCAAGAGAAAAAATGCTTAATTTTCAATTATTATGAACACATTTATAAATATAACCTTGGATTTTGTAACAGAATGTTTGTATTACTGTTTTTGACAAACTATTTCTCTTTGAAAGCCATATTTGGTTTGGCTTTAGAATGGCGTCCGTACCGAGCAATCTCATTGTTGTGTGATTTTTTGTCAACCATTAGAACTATGTCGATAAAGCAGTTTTATTAAAATGTAGTACACACTATTGCAAACACAACATATTCTTTTATTAATGTACTTCATTAGTAGTTGTATGTCTTTGGGGTGGCTGGGGAGGCATTCAGAACTTGTGTACGTCTTAAGGAGGGGTGTGCAAGCCACCACTAGTAGGGGGCTCAGTACTTGTGTACATATTTGCAGAGTGGTACTGTACGTCTTTGGAGTGGCTGGTGAGGTATTCAGAACTTGTGTAAGTCTTAAGGAGGGGTGTACAAGCCACCACTAGTAGGGGGCTCAGTAGTTGTGTACATATGCAGAGTGGTACTGTACGTCTTTGGGGTGGCTGGGGAGGCATTCACAACTTGTGTACATCAGATGTGCGTGGGGAGGGCTGTCGGTAGTCTAGTAGGCCTACCCAAAATTGGCAACAGGGTTAGACATATAATTTACATTGTTTCTTTAAAAAAATTGTTCTTCACTTCACGTATCTTGAAAATTCTGTGTAATGCTTCATTCATGAAAGGGATGCTATTTTGTTACTGTAGAAGATGGTAGGTATCACAATGAGCTGCACGGGGCTGTGACATCACATTAATGAAATCAGTTAATTTGATAATTCTAATAAATACTGGTATATAAATCTACCAATTATATAGAAGCATTAAGCTAAATAGTAAGCAAGTTATTTGTAACTTTATAAATTAGAAGTGTATTTCTGTGTTTATTTGTTATTCAATGTTGCAATTTCACACATGTGACGTCATGGGAGATGCCCGTGATACTTACCGTCTTCTTTTCTAGGTACAGCGAAAACCCGATTGTTCATCACCCTACTTTCCACCACGTTCTGTTATCCGTCAGTGTCTGGGTTCGTCGCGATATGACAGTTGCCGTCTGGAAGATGACAATTTCCTCCAGCCGTCTAGCCCTCATAAGCCTAGTTCCAACGGCCTATCATCCGTAAAGCCTCGTCTGCTGTCTACCAGATAACAGGTCGTTGGAACAACTCACCTGTGTACGCCTGACGTACGGACAGGCCGTCCAGAGCTGCCTGAACAGATCCCGTAGAACATGAGGAAAAAGGCGGCACTACAAAGGCCTGTGGTCGGAGATGAAGTTTTAAGCTGCGACGCCTACACAGGTCACAGGCCATTGGAACGGTCATGTCTGATGATACACAGGCGACATGCTACCCGTATATCGGCATCGGGCCGCCTGATGTCTACGAAAACACTGGCCATGGGAACTGGGCTTTAATATATTACACTATACTGCAGTTTAAATTTAAGAATCTTGATAATTGATTTTTGTGTTCATTACATAATGTACAAGCTTATGTTTTACATTAAAACTAGGCCTACAGTAATAAAAGCGTAATTGTGACCTGCAGTATATACATTCTGTAACATGTGTTTTTTCTAACCTTTTCATTCTCATTTCGTTAATCAATATGTACTATACAGCATTAAAATTTAATGTGCACTAGCACTAATAATAAGTTTCCAGCGATATAAGTGTGACTGAGTGAATTCTCTATAATCTGTCTATTCTCCAATCTGTCATGGCTGCGGTCCCGACCCCTGACGGAAAATAGGGTTTCTACTGTACCATGAATAATGAAATGTAATTCAGAAAGTTACCTTACCAGATGTTTTAATTTTGCGATTTCTTGTGTCTGGAAACCTTCTAATTGGTCCTTATCTTCTTGATACTGGCATATCTTTCTTTTGCTATCTGAAAGTAAACATTTACTTTACTTCTGAGTAGGATTCCATTACAATAAATAAATGAACAAAAATATCTAAAAGCTAACAGTGAAGATTTTAAGATTAAACTAAACCGTTATTCGTCTAAAAAATCTTATAAATTGTTTTGCTAACAAAATAATAAATAAACATAAAATAAAAATATTAGTGTCAAATTGTTAATTAAGGCTTGAAATAAATTTAAACTTTTATTTTAAAAATTATGAACAATTTACTATTCAACAAGGACTTAATTTTATAAGCTAAATTAGTAGTAAATTGGTAACATTGAATACATTAATCTAAATATTTATTTTACTTATAAGTATACTTTATAAGTAACAGACTTATGTGAAATAATAAGAATCATAAAAAAAATTGTCAGCAAGGTTTTAGACTATGGATTCCAAGGTTTATATCCCCAAATGAATTGACAGTGAGTACTTTACTAGATGAATCAAGCTCACACTCGGTCCTGCGAGCCATGTAACTGGCGAGTGAAGTTAAACAAATAACCAATAATTCAAGTAACCAATGATCAGCTCATAGACCCTGGTAGCTAGTAATTAGTCATCGATAGTTCTTTCTTTGGTAATATCACTGAGAAAAAGAAACAGAGGTCACTTTCTTATAGCCGCAGCGAACGCCTCAGTAACAGTTCTAAATAGATTACAAGTAATGTACTACTTAATAAATTTGTAATAACAATTGCTACATTTATCCGTCAGGATTTTGGGGGAATAAAGGAGGGACTGACAAGGTGCTGATGCTGCTATCTTCAAGGTAAACTGAAAAACTAACCACTCAACACACATTCAGCGTACTATTGGATGCAACCTCTGTTCATATCTTCTCTGAAGTAATATACAGGTTATTTCAGTACCAAGGATCAGTGTTCATTTGTAGGAAAACGTTCAGCTTAGCATATTGTATATCATTATTATTCATCAGTAAGACACTGATCGTCAAGATATGGGTGAATATGGGCGGCAAATCAGTGTGATGAGTATAGATGAACTAGTGTAGTCATTGTTACTAAATAAGGTTGACTGTTCCTCAGAAATAGCTTTTTATATTAATATCCCAATTGCCAGGGCAACTAAGGGACCTACAGCTTAGATGGAATCTCAACCACGTAGTGTTGGTCCGATTTTCAGCTAACTGACAAGCCTGACACTCAGTTTTCTTCTCCACACAACATCTGAACATTGATTGCCATCCAACATGGACACCCCAGACTTCTCTAGTAGTGTCCACACTGATGGTAACTAATGAGCTGGAAAAGTCAATTTTCTTGAGTAATTAATGGTCAAAGATTCAAAATTAAATTTAAGTGTATTCAAATCATAAGTTATTTAGAGAAATATGACGTAAAAGGAATTAAAACACAAATAGAAAAGTAAGAAAAAAAGACACCAAGATTGTAAGCAAGAGAGGTACACAATTGATTTCATCTATACCAGCGGTTCCCAACCTTTTTTCACTGCCGTACCCCTTGAGATAAATTTATTTCAAATTGTACCCCCAAGAAAAAAAAGTTGCAAGAACATTAATCATGGAAAGTAAATATTTACGCAAGAGTTTTTTTTTATCTTTTATTTGACAATAAGGTTATTGTTCCAAAATTAGGCCTATATATGTTTCTAGTAAACTTAGTAAATTCTAAATACCAACTGTAAAAAAAATAATAACAAAGTAAATACAATGTTTCTTATCACGAAAACATACTAGAATTAGCAAATAAGTTTATTGAAAAAAATGAAATCAAAATTATTCTTAAAACAAGTCAAAACTGTTTTAGTGTGACCCTTGGGCCTGTTTTGTTGCACATAATATTTTGAAATCAATATCAAAGGTTGATAAATACACTCTTAAATCACGACTTGCATTTAGCTTATTCCTATACTTGTTCTTAATAAAAGCATAGGAAGAGAACGATCTCTCAACTAGTTCTGTGTTTGTAAAAGGAAGTAAAACCAGAAGGGCTTTTGTGGTTAAGGGTCCATATTCATCCCTTATGGTCACCCAGAATTGTCCAAGGGGTTTCTTTTTGAACTCGGACTTCAAGGAAGAGTCACTTGAAAGTTCTAGGAGCTTTTCCATCTCATGAACGGTCAATGTAGCAGTCTTGACGTTTTCTTCATTGAAAGGATCTGCAATCCAGTTCTCTCCGTCACCTCGTTTAGGAAAATACTTTCTAAAAGAGTCCTTCAGGTTTGTCAAATGTGTCACTATTTGATGTTTCACTTTGTCAGCTATGGGCAGATTATTGTCACTCAAGAAATCATGAAGCGTGCCAAAAACTTCAGCTTGATTGTTTTGAATACAGGTTTTCCAAAAATCAATTTTCTTCAGCATGGATTCAATTTTGTCAGCAACTTTGATTACTGTAATTGAGCTGTTCTGTAACTCTAAATTGAGTTTATTGATCTGTGAAAAAATGTCAGCTAAATAAGCAAGCTTTTGAAGCCAGTCACTATCATGAAACTTGGAGGCTAAATAAAAAGGATGCTCTCCAAAAAATACTTGCAGTTCATGTCTGAGCTCAAAAAGTTTTGTAAGAACCTTCCAGCGAGATAGCCACCTTACTTCAGTGTGCAAAAGCAACGTGGAGTGAATGCCACCCATATCTTCACAAAGCACTTTGAACAGTCTGGAGTTTGTTGCATTGGCTTTAACAAAGTTGACTACTTTAACTGCTTCATTGAGAACATCATTTAAAGAAGACGGCAACTTTTTGGCTGCAAGACTCTGTCTGTGGATGCAACAATGGCTCCATGCTACGTGGGGGGCCACTTCTTTTACCCGCCCCCGAAGACCGATATATATGCCAGACATTGATTTTCCCCCGTCAGTGCATATACCGCACAATTTACCCCAGCCTATTTCTTTTTCACAGAAGTAGCTATAAATCACATTGAACACATC
Source organism: Stictocephala bisonia (assembly GCA_035578905.1). Taxonomy (NCBI): domain Eukaryota; kingdom Metazoa; phylum Arthropoda; class Insecta; order Hemiptera; family Membracidae; genus Stictocephala; species Stictocephala bisonia. The sequence goes on from JAQJVL010000039.1 coordinate 729,714, forward strand.
TTCCCCTGTAGTACGCTCAGTTAATGCATGGCACAGCAACAGATTTTCTTCAAACTCCTTGTTGGGATTTACATACCTTGCAGTAACAAGTAAGATTGCTAGGGCAGCAATGTCCGTACTTTCATCAACTTGGATGGAAAAAAAATCACTGTCTTTTAATCGCTGAACCACTTTGTCTTCAATGTACTCAGAAATGTCGTGAATTCGCTGTGAAACTGTGTTGTTTGACAGCGGGATGGAGTTCACCTTACGAACAAAGTCCTGACCAAACATACACTGAACAGCATCTTTTATACAGGGGGCTATCAAATCCTCACCTATTGTGTGGTTTTTACCACTTTTTGCAATATGGTAGCTAATTTTGTAAGAGGCTTCCACAGCATTTTTGTTATCTCTATTATCTGATGCGAAATAAGAAGAAACCACTCCATCTTTCCCATAATTTTTTGAAAGTCGTTCAAAATAGGTAATTTCTTTATTTTTGTGCTGGGCGTGTTTGGATTCAAGGTGGCGCAAAAGTAAGGAAGGTTTCATGCTTCCATTGCTTAAAATTTCTCCACAAACAACTTATAGTGGGTTTGGACTTTCCTCCTCTCCAGTAAACGAAAATCCATATTTCAAGTAGTCATTTGAATATTTTCCTTTCTTTGAGGAAGTTCCAGTACTAGTACTAGATTTATGAGGTTTAGTATCACTGGTACTCACACAAGAAGAATTTTCTGCTGCTGAGTCCCGGAACGTACTAGGCTTGCTAAGCACCTGACTTGCCGTATCAGTCTGATTTGTTTTAACTGATCCAGTTTTTAACCACTTTTCCATCTTCTTGATTACAGTTAAATGGTTTACAAATCAGTCAAAAACTAACATGCACAATAAGCAAGTAAAAAGTAAACTGAACATAAAATCACGTAATGAAGAGCGACAGACGACAGTCAACTACTATGCAAGTGAACTATGCAAGCACTGACTGACGGTACGGTAGCAGTGCATTGCGTGGCTAAGTGAGTGGGGGAGGGGGAGCGGCAGAGGGCTAACTGACCTTGACGAGCGAGCGTGAGTCAGACCATCGGACGATTCGGCGCGCCAGTACTGTACTGTACTTTTCAACCACCACGTAGGTAACGTACGACAAACACATAAAGTCCGCCATTACCAAATATTTTCGGCGTACCCCCAACCAGGTCGTTGCGTACCCCCAAGGGGTACGCGTACCCCAGGTTGGGAACCGCTGATCTATACCATAACACAATCTTGATATTTAAAATTTTTAAAAAGTACACTCACTCGACATGAAATCTCCAAAACTACTGAACAGATTTTTATGCACTTTGGGGCGACCTCATGTATCCATTTTCTTTTGCTTTTGTATCATGTAGAACCACTGATAGAGCATTTTTCAAAATGCTGTCCCTTCCATTAGAGTAACATTGGCATTAACTTAAAATTATTTTCAAACAGCTGATACAAAAAAAACAACATAAACATGACACAAAAGCTTGGTTAATTTTGTTTTTATTGTGAAATGTTTAAGGTCATTCCTACTAACTCTTACATAATTGCACTAATTTGCATCTCCCTAAAGTAGACTTTTAGGTTTTTTTTTAGACCATAACACTTTGTTATCTAGGAGAACGACAGTAGATTAAGCTTTTATATTGATATGATGGTTTAGAGAGAACCACGAAGGGAAGGACAAGCAAGCGTAGAGTACCACCCTGTAGCAAGGCAAAGTATGTGGGCTAACTAATAGAAAATGAAATCTCAAATGGATTTAATGACAGAGGAACCATATATCAGGGTACTAGGGGAGACAAGGTAATTAAAGATTCCTATTTGTATCTGGCCTTAGTAGTCTCTTTTACATTATAAATGTGTTGGACAAGTACTTAGCTCTATTTAGACCTCTAATTACAATACAGTAGAATATTGGTTATTCGAGTCCCAATCAACCAAGCTTCTGTGTTTACCGAGCTAGTCGTAAGAAAATGAAAAATAAAGCTAAAAGGACTTTAAAAAGGACTAAAAATTAAAATAAAAGGACAACTAGAGCATGACACATCATACATCATTTGACAAGGTATCAATGTCTCTATTGGCTGTTGGTGCTAGCTTAAGGCACTGACTTGACATATTTATGATACTGTAACCTAAAAAAAATTCTAGGAATAATTTTCCCACCCAAATGCGTTCACTAGTGACATATGATAAATCTGCTTAGTCGACTCCTGCTCACATCCTAAACGTTGTTTCTTAGTGTGTTGACTCGCGTGATTTTACAATAAAGTATTAGATAAATTGGCGTAATTATTTACTGTTACTGTTCATTATTTTATTCCAATGTTTTGATATGCGTGGTAAACGGTAAACAGCTTTTTCTCTTATAACGAAATAGAAATAACGAATCTTTCAGTGTTTTAGCAGCCAATATGTAAGAAAAATGTGGTATTGATACAATCATTTTTTTTGTTAAAATGTTGAATGGTTCCTGCACTATTAAGAGCGTAAAGCAGAATGCATTAGACAGTAGGATAAATAGGATAATTTCGTTCAGTAAATGGACTGAACGGTACCCTGCACATAAAACTAATTGGCGAATACTACTGTGGATGGATGAAATACGAAAGGTAGGATGAAATAATGACACTGGAGATCGGTTAAAAGGAAGGAAGAAATGTTCTACTTTCGTATTCAGTAAAGATCTTATCACATGCTGCCTATGGACATTACATTAGATCTTTACCATTACATTATATTACTGCGGTTTTTTACCGACTGTTGTAGTTTTTACCCGTATCACACCGTAAGCACATATACGAATAATTACAAAAATAATATTTTGGTAATAATGTTTCTATTTTAATCCGGTAGTGCGTTTAGGTTATGGATGATGACTCATGAGAAACACATTGTGCAGCTCGTGACCTTTTGTTGGCCTGTCAATCACTACAAGACTGGTTTTTGTCTGGCAGTGTACATTTCCGCTGCACCGCCCAACGCCACAAGCACATATACATGCAGCTATTATCGAGCCGAGCAGCTGCCATTGTCTGCCGCCTCACCTCTTTTAAACTGTGTATTTAGTTGTTTTTATCATTAATTTAGTTTAATATTTGCTAGTAATTTATTAGTTTTAAGTGTCAATATGAATAATCCGGTTGATTCTGATTTTGACGATTTTGTGCAAGGTACTAAATACATGTTATCCAAGTGCTATATGTATTTACTTATTTTTTATCATATGTGTTATGTGCAGGCCCTGTCTTTATCAGTTTATGTACAAGTAAATATACTCAACTATAAATATTTTATTAATAGTAATAGTGTTTGATATTGATTCATACTGTATAAGTGATCAATGCCTGAGACTTACTTTCAAATAAAAGTTTGCTTATTTACATATTAATTTATATGAAAAAAAGGCAAAGTAAGCTAATAAAAGTTTTAAAATGTTATCATTTTTTTTTTTTTTTTTTTTAGAGAACAAGAAAAAAATTGAGTAGCTAAAAAATTTAATTTTGATTTTTTACAATAAATTAGCGCTTAATGGAAAATAGGCCTTGTATAAATGGAGCTTTAACCCTTTCCACTCGTATGTCGGACGCTGTCCTACATCGTAATTTAGCCGTTCCACTCGTATGTCGGAGGGCGTACGACACGGCAATGATGCAAGTTTTGTTTGGTTATCGATGTTCCCATTTCGTACTGCTATCATGCGGAAACTAAATGAACAATCGGTTGTCATGGGAAGTGGAATGTCACGTGATGTTGTTATTCTTTCTTGTTTATTCTAACCTTCAGTTCGATGTTTCGTTAGTTGACACTTGACATTAGTGTAAAAATGTCGGCTCATAGTAGTCCAAATATTACGGATGCTGAGGTAATTACATGATTTATCATATGGTGAATAAAGTGAAGATGAAGGTGTTAGTAATGATGAAATAATGTTTCCAACATTAGAAAATATCTAATAAAGTGACAGTTTTGTACAAGTAGGCCAAACTGTAAATAGTGGTGATGGTGATATATAATATTTGAACGATATCATACCATATTACAAAAAACTTTCTAATTAACTCTTGTTTTCTTTCCATTCTATCACATAAAATATTCATTTAAGTGTTTAAATTCATTTTATAACATTTTAATTGTTGCATAAACCTTACAAATACTGAACCGCTTCTTACTACCGAAAATACGTCATAATATTACGATCTGAGGGGGCAAACAAGTAAAAAAATAATCAAGTAGAAAGGGTTAAGGGTTAAAATGTAATACTTATTCCAAAATACCAACAACTTGTCATAATGCTGTAATACAACTTTTAAAACATATGACCTGATGTTACTACTTTCTTACAGGACTGTAACTACATTTATTTTGCGTTTGTCTTATAATAAACAAGTTTTTAATATTTCCATGGAATTTACATTATTTTTACCATAACCTCCGTACTATCCGAGTTTTTTCTTCTCCCAATTAACGCAGATAACCGAGACTCTACTGTGGACTACTAAACTATTTAAACCTCAACTAAATTATCAAGTAATTCCCCTTACTATTTATTTTCAAAGATAATTAATTGTCTAACCTTCTGCTAGTTTCAAAGCATCTTTTAATTCTCTAGTGAGTTTTAAAAGGTCTTCAGTCATCTTCTGCTCCTGCTTCCTCCATTCAGTCTCTTTGTCTTCCAACAGTTTGGTCAGTTCAGTTTCTCTCTTTTCCAGTTTTTTCATCCACTCTGCGTCTCTTTTTTCTAATCTACTTCGCCACTCATCTTCTCGCTTTGACAACTTATTAAGTTCTTTGGGAGTTAAACTCTGAAAGCATAAATTGTTCATTTAAGTTATTTTCAGTACTATTTTAATGAGTCATTAAAATTAAATCATAAAATTAAGTTACAAAATAAATCAAAATGATTATTATTTTAGTATCTCGCCAAACAACTTACCACTGAATTAACAAAGTACTAACAGCAGTAACATTAGTTATATAAACATATGTAAAGCTAAATATAAAATATTTTAAGTCTATAACATGAACTATTTTTTCAAGTGAATTTCAGTAATAACATCACAATCAGCAATTTTTAATTTTCTTGAACTTTATTAAAACACAAAACCCTTTCTGAGAAAAAAATTGATAATTTTTTAAAGCTTGGAAATCTTGTTATGAGTGAAATTTTTTTATGTTTTTAAATTGATTCAAATAAGCTTTAATATTATGTTTAAGACTTAAGTGAAATAATACTGTATCAGTCAAGGGCTTGATAATACTGAACAATAGTCTTGGCTACTGGGCAATAAATTCAGAATGCACAGTTCATTTGTTGGAATCATGCTGCAAGGAATGTTTTCATGTCGGTTGGTCTGGTGGGAGGATGAATGTGCCTTCTAATTGTTGAGTTTGTTAGTTTCGAATCTTGTAGGATGGTTAGCGCAGCACAAGCGTCCAGTCACAGAGTTTTTGCTGTTGTGTTCGTGTATTTCACAGATGGTTATGGACAACCTTCCTGCCTGTCTATGTTCTCTTGATGTGAACCGAGTTAGTAACGTAATGTTTCTTTTTCTCTGGCTTTCTTTTTTCATGCAAGTTCAGACTAACCAAACTAACCAATTATTGTTGCAAGGTAATGCTCTTTAAGTTCCGTGGATATAACCAGGCATTTAATTTGTATTTTACAGGATGCATGCTGATATTGTAACTAACGAAAAATATAATTGCTGGGGGGTTTCTTTTTTTTTGTTTCTTTGTTACCTGATCACCCTGATAATTATTATTAGAGCTGTTTATTTGACAATCCTACATCTATAATAGTTTTAAAATTGTGAAATTAGATATTTGGAGAAAAAGAAGCCAGTAATTTGTAACTACAAATTGGATAAGGAACTCTTTTTAGTTTTTTTTTTTTACTATCTCCCATATGCATTGTCATAGAGAAAGTAGGTATTGTGATCGTTCAAAATTTTTTTTACAAGTAAGTCTAAAAATTCATTTTAGGGTCCCCTGAACCCAAAAAAGTGTTTTTTTATAATTATTTTAGATGTCTGTCCGTATGAGCATCTGTCTGTGTATATGTGCACTTCGCTGGAGACCAAATGGATGGATCAATTTATATGAAATTTGGTATGAAGGTGTATTTAGGCAATAACTCCAGACCGGTTTTTTTTTTACCTTTTTGAAATTTTTATTGGAAAAAAACATATAAAAATAGAATTTCCTCTAAACAGCTCAAACGATGTTGATTAAATTTTCAGGAAAGATGTGAATTACAACTTTCCATTTGTATGGAAATTGTGAATTACAACAACAAGCTTTGTATGGACTATCTCCAACCAGTTTATCACGTATTGCGACAGGTGTTAGGTGGTACAAATAAGAGGACTACCACAGACACAAAAAGGTTTTTATAAAGTTTATTGTAACTTCTAGGAAGATTTTAAGAAGCTACAATGTGATACAGTGACATTTGGCAACAGAACTTACTTTACAGGCATACATAACATTTTATTTTTATCTTAAAATACTATATAGTTGAACTAATTTATAGATGTCTCTCTTTCCAACAAACCTAAGTTTGAAAAGCAATCAATTTTCTTTATCGACACATAATAAAGAAGTATTTTTTACTACTTACTTTTCCATCTGCTAGGACTATCTCATTGTTGGAAATAGGAAGAGGAGATAGTTCTTCTTTTGGAGGATGATCCAAACTACTTAAGCTTGTTTCTGACCCTTGTCTGGAATGTCTACCAATGCCAGACTTTTGGTTTAAAGCTAGCTTTGGTAGTTCTGATCCTGTTTTTTCACGAATTTTATTTTTCATATTGCTAAACATTTTGCTTGGTAATATCTAAAAAGAGAAAAAAACTAATTCACATTCGTGTTTGGTATAAAAAAACACATTATTTGAAAAAATTCCTAAAATTACAATTCTAAAAATAATTATTGTAACCCTAAAACCCAGTCTTCAGAAATCCCATTGGTACTAAATGGTACAGATCCACATTATTTTGATTTTCATAAATTTGCAAGAATACTGGCGTAGTATCTCATATAGTACCCTCAGATGGTTGTTTCATAGAGTTGCAAAAGTTATTTTTGTATTTGGTACGGTACACTATGACTATGTTTTTTACGATCTCAATTCCTTTTTTTATCAGCTGCCACATAACCAGTCTCGCTTGTGCTGTCAAGTAGTAAGGTTACAGCACCTAGTGTTGTTTTATTTAAATATATTTAGTTATTGTTATAATTATGAATTATTATCTTTGTAAATATTTGTTTTAGTGATGTAAATAATGTTTTCCTAAATTTTCAAGTTTAGAAAATAAAAGTATAATAACTAAACAAGTTATTCATTGGCAATGTTTTGTTACTAGGCAGTGGGCAGAAACAAAAATATCTGACATAATAACATTTTAGTGCACATGTCGCAGACTGAGTGTCTGTATTTCCGACAACCAAAGATTGTTAGAACTTGTTTTAAAAACTATTTCCTCTTTGTTGGACCGAAAGTATATAATCAGTTACCAACTGATCTTAGGAAATATAATGTTAGTGAATACTTTTCAAAAAGGATTAAACAATGGTTATTCACTTTTGACAATATTGAAACCCTTACAAATATTTTACAGTAGTTTTTAAAAGTTATTTCAGTTGTATGTTTTGTTATATTGATAAATGATAGTTATTGTTATTTATTATAGTTATTATTATTTATTGTAGTTATTTATTTATTTTAGTTGTAGTTATTTATTTATTTATAGTTATTATTATTTATTGTAGTTATTTATTTATAGTTGTTATTGTTTTTTGTGGTTATTTATTACTAATACTAAGATTTGTTCAGATTTAATTATATTACGTCATGTTTGTTCAGTTAAATATTAAGTATATCAATCGCCACAGATACGCCGCTCGTGTGTGAATGAAATGAACATTGATTGAGCCTGACTCACTAGAAAGTGATGTAAAAGAGACATTTTTTATGTACTAACCATCTTTACTGGCAGCGATGGTTAGAAATTCCTGTATATATGTTAAATTGAAACTGTATATGTAGTATGTTTTTGCAGGAAATAAAATTATTCTATTTATTCTATAATGGATGTTATATCAAACTAATTATTTCGAATGGTTGTGGTTCCTAGTACCTTAATAAATACATTAATTGGATAAAACTAAAAATGTACACTATTTAATGACATCAATGTGGGCATAAAAATGGTCGCATACTGCAAATGAAGCTGCTAAAAAATTTATTAGCGAATTCACAGTCCTTACGCATTGCTCCGTGCTCTGCAATAATGAGGCCACTCCAATTGTTTTTATGAGTGAACATGGTTTACAGTTTACCTCGCGTGTACTGGAGGGTTAAAAACTATATTCGTGTTACTGTAATTTTTATTATAACTTAATTTCTGAAACAAGATAAAATTTGCTACATTTGTGTTCCTCAATTTTGTTATTTAAGGTTTTTTGTTACTCTTCAGGAACCCTTTTTCATAAATGAAAATAATTGTTTAATTATATGGTAAACATTTTGTTCATACTATACAGGGTGTCCAAAAAGTCGATGTCCAAACTTCACAGGCTTGTTATATGAATCATTTCCAAAAAAAATGTCCTTTATGTATTTATCGTATTATTAATAGTTACCGAGCTATTGACTTTTTAAATATTTAAAAAAATATGTGTATTGTAACAGAAAAAAATCATTTTCATGCAAGAAATAATGCACACAGAGCCTTAATACTTTTACAATACAACTTTAATCAGTATATTTGCATAATTATACAGTTTTAAGGCTTTTTGGGGTGTTAAAAACATAAATTTATAGTGTTTAAACTTTATTTTTTTAACTTAAAACAAAGTTACTACTACATTCAAACAGTGACTGCAAATGTATTTTTAACTTAAGCTAATGCCCAATTATCTTAAAAACTTCCCTAATTAATGCAGAATTCAAAAATACTAACATATTAACAAATTCGTTAACTTTTTTAGAGAATTGGTGAATTTTTCTAAATAAGTACACGTTTTTGCGGGCTGGCCACTTGTCCACACTCGCATTGCGGCGCTTCTTCGCGGAAGTTTTATGCATGAACAAAGCTAACAAGACATTTCAAAAAGGCTAGTGCAATAATGTAACTGCTATTTAAACACACATTTTGTACTGATATTATAATTTTATTAAGTAAACAATTGTTAAACCCTTTACATTGATTTATTAAACTTGCTTAGTCTCCTGCAGTACATTATAAATAATCCCACTAATATCAGGGCCCTATAAACAAAATCAGCTATTAATATCACACAAAACAAATCAGCTGTTGTTGGATTAGATGTTTTATTGTTGACCAGATGGGTATTAATAAATATTGAATATTTTTTATTTGGGTATCAATTGGTTTTATAATTATGCAATATGTATCAGTGCAATATTGAAAATTTTCACTGACGGCCTTTTGTGTGTTGTTTGCTGAAATAATCTATTTTTTTTTTATTTCACATTTGTTTTTTAAGTGTTTCAGTTTGTATTATGACATGTGTTACACAGTTAGGGTATTCCTATGTTCCTATGAGGAATATTATCAAAGACGTGCATTTTTGTATGGTCTTTGTAATGGAAATGCCCATACTGTTGTAAGGGAATATAAAGTTAGGTATCTTAACAGAGAACGATTTCCTGATCATTTAGTATTTATGTATCTGCACAGGTCTTATCAGGAGGGTGATTCCCGGACATTCTGAGAGGTTAGGCAGAAACCGTATTAACAATAATTATGGTGAAATAATTGTAAATATGATAGAAGAAGATCCAACTACAAGTGCCCGCCATATATCCAGACATACTGCCATACCAAGTTCATCAGTTCACCGGAGCCTTAAAAGTTACCAGTTATATCCTTATCATATGCAGCGAGTTTAATCTCTTCTACCCACACATCATGCTAGAAGAGCGCGCTTTTGTAGAGAGATGCTTCGAAGAAATTAAGTTCATCCTGGGATTTTCAATAATATTTTGTGAACTGACGAAAGTTTTGTCAAAAGAACAAGAATTAACAATGATCACAACACACATTATTGGTCATTTGAAAACCCTAAAGTAATAAGAAATGATCACTTTCAGCACTAGTTTGGAATAAACATGTGGGCTGGTATCGTTAAAGGCAAATTAGTTGGGCCATTTGAGTTTCCAGGTAGACTCAATGGAGCAAATTATTTTAACTTTCTGTAAAACAACCTTAGAGAAATCCTTGAAGATGTTACATTTGGCATACGTGAAAATATTTGGTTTCAATGTGATGGCACTCCAGCACATTATTTACATGAAGTTAGGCTCTATCTAAATGCCGAATTCCAAAATTGCTGGATTGGAAAATGAGGAACCATAGAATGGCCGCCCAGATCATCTGATCTAAACTCCAAGGATTTATTTTTATGGAGATACTACAAGGAATCGGTGATTTCTTCTGATTCCCATACACAAGATGAACTAAGACAACGATTAACAGTTACCAACACAATTAAGAATATTAAACAATCCTTTCATTCTCTAAGGAGAAATTGTCGTCATTGTCAGCTTTTTATCAGGGAAGAAGATCGGAATTTTGAACTTTTATTGTAATAGGTATATTTCAAAAAATGGTACTGTAATTTATTTAATCTATTTCCTTATTGCTTTGTTTGCTTGTAACAATTAATTTTACTTAAAAATTCACCAACTTTAATGTGACTGTATTAAACTAAATACTTATAAAATTATAACGTCCGCACAAAATGTGTGTTCAAATAGCAGTTACATTATTGCTCTAGCCTTTTTGAAATGACTTGTTAGCTTTGTCCATGCATAAAACTTCCGGGAAGAAGCGCCGCAATGCGAGTGTGGACAAGTGGCCAGCCCGCAAAAACGTGTACTTATTTAGAAAAATTCACCAATTCTCTAAAAAAGTTAACGAATTTGTTAATGTGTTAGTATTTTTGAATTCTGCATTAATTAGGGAAGTTTTTAAGATAATTGGGCATTAGCTTAAGTTAAAAATACATTTGCAGTCACTGTTTGAATGTAGTAGTAACTTTGTTTTAAGTTAAAAAAATAAAGTTTAAACACTATAAATTTATGTTTTTAACATCCCAAAAAGCCTTAAAACTGTATAATTATGCAAATATACTGATTAAAGTTGTATTGTAAAAGTATTAAGGCTCTGTGTGCATTATTTCTTGCATGAAAATGATTTTTTTCTGTTGCAATACACATATTTTTTTAAATATTTAAAAAGTCAATAGCTCGGTAACTATTAATAATATGATAAATACATAAAGGGGACATTTTTTGTTGGAAATGATCCATATAACAAGCCTGTGAAGTTTGGACGTCGACTTTTGGGACACCCTGTATATAAAAAAATATATAAGTAAAAACTCCAAAATTCAATCTATAGTATACATTACTACATATTTATACATTATTTGGTAAAAACACAACAAGTTAATAGTAAGAAGTTAGTTTTGGAATATATTTTGGTAATTATGCACTTTCTTGCCACCAAACAAATTTGGAACATTTTGCTTGAAATGGGTCTAGAATTGGATGTATTTTTACGAGATATGCTTTTTATTTCGCGGAAATAACGTATTTTACCGAAAAATTCGAAAAAACCAATGTCACAACTTTTAGTATTTTTGTCATATTTCCGTTAATTTAAATGGTATTTTAATCATCTTTTTTTGATTTTGATGTGTTTTTTTGCGCTGAATACAAATTTGAATACTATTTTGGTCTATTACAAATATTTCTTGAGAAATAACGGAAAAACTACTGTCACGGCGGATCGCGATTAGCGGCCATTACGCGATCATTATATACAACAACTATTAATCACAAAAACCGAATTCACCTATATTCCCGCCGGAGTGACGGCCGGCAGGCTGTCACGGAGGCCAAACACCCAAATTTAACGCAAATTACGAATTTTTGTTGAGAAAATAGACAATTAGGATAAGTTAGGTTATGTTTGGTTATGTCAGCAAAAAATGCATTTTTCGAACTGAAAAAATAATTTTACTACAAAACCAGTTATATATTTGTGTTCAGCATAAAAAAAAACACGAGAAATGAAAAAAAGATTTGTCAAAAATAACAATTTTTAAAAAAGTTGTTTTTTTCATTATTAGATAAAAATCTAGTTTTTCGATTTTTCGGTAAAAACCAAGTTTTCCGCAGATGAAATCAAACTCCTCAAGAGATATAAACTCATTTTTTACCACTTTATTAACATAAAATCGTATTTTCAGAGGTGGCAAGAAAGTGCATAATTCCTATATTTTAAACAAATTGTTACCTATATTTTAAACAAATTTTTGAAAAAATGCTTACAATAGTGGGCAAAAATCATGGCAGTACAGAAAAAATGACCAGAAATTTTAGGGTTATTTTTCTTGGAAAAATCAAGTTTCTTTTAGATTTTATGGTGAGAAAATAAGTTTTTAACCAGATGAAATGATCTCTTAATACAATATAACTTAATTTTAAACACTTTGGAACAGTAAATTTTAATTATTTTGAGATGACTGGAAATTGCATAGTTTCCAAAGTTATGAACATTCTCAACTTTGAACATAAATGGTACTAACACAAAGATGAGGATGATTTTGGATTAGAGACCCCATTCAGCTGAACTTTTATTGGCTACCTAACTAAATTAGTATACATTATAATAGTATGCCTATACAGTTGTATTTTGTGTCACATAAAGGGTCAATAAGCATATTTACCAATGGTTAGATTTAAAGAACAATAACAAGGACTAAAAAATTAATAAATATTGTCTTCTAAATGAATATTATTATAAGTTATTGTCACAATAATTTATCATAAAATGAAATAAGAGCAATTTAGTTCATAGATTAATTCACTATGTTTGCTTATTCTACTGTTTATTTCATAAAAGTTGGAACATGTGTTATCAATGTTATTATGATGGAATGGCATAATAAAATCATCCAGCTTTCAATCATCAGATTAATCACTCATAGAAATCTTGTGGAAGGACTCTTTTTAAAAAAATCATATGAATACACTATTTTACAAATTTCCAAAATAATCATTTAAAATATATGTTTATCAAATAATTATTTTAGTTTTATTATTTCGAAATTTAAGATTATTTATCTTGTAGTTATTATCAGAGTACAGTGTGCCGAGTATGACATAAATGAACTAATTTTTAAGCCTTAAGTTATTTAATCATTACTACCTGTAAGTACTAATTGTAAAATTGATATAGTTTGATTAGTTATTTACATATCACTTCACATGAACAGGGTTAAAATATACAATTCAAATAAGTTAATTATTTCCATCACAAATTACTCATTTTACGTTGCTGTTAAGTGGTTTTGGCATTACATTACGATTACAAAAACATGAAGATGACGTATAACCTAAACCAACTATGAATACTATCGTCTGCAATCTCATAGGCAATCGTTTAGAAAAATGAGTAACCACATACTACTATATGAAATAGGCTTATATTTACTACGTCATTAAGAATGTAAATAATCACATATTAATATATACAGAATACAAATATTACAATAGTAATGTTACTATTGAAATACTACATAATAATTAGAATTAGATTATTACGTTTAAGAAGTTCTTAATTATTAATATTAATATACCAATATGAACGTGAATCACTGTAAAAAAATACATTCATTAAGAAGAGTTATCCATATAAAAGACGTGGTAGTGACATATCCCGTTCTGCCCACCTACACACGTACAGTGGTATGTATCTCACCAGTTTGTGTATGGGCTATCAACACCATACGTGTATGAATGGGTGAAAGAGCCAAGACTGGAAATAAATCTGAGTATAAGGAAACCTTCAAAACTATCACTGTTTGGAGACCGTGAGAAAATGAGATTTTATCACATTAATTATAGAGTACACAACAAATACATAGGGGGCGAAGGACCACTTAATATTGACCGATTAAGACGGTGAGGGGTTTATGTCATAAGTAGATATATATAGAGATAGAAAGCAGACAGTACCTTGAGCTGATGTAAGGCGAAAATATAACACACACTTGGCTGGTCGTCGGTTGGGTAGTCTACAGCTGCGGGATGACCCCAGGACGAGCACTATGAGAAGAGAGAAGTTCTTGTAGAGGAAATGAGCCCGAAGACACAGGGATAGTTACACACACACTATATTGGTACACACCCGCACACCACAATAGCACTTGCACGGGGCGAGAGGTGGAAACTATATATATACGGTGACGGTTATAAACAAATGAGGTTGTTACAATTAGAACAAATTATAAATTAGCACGAGGTAGAGAAAGCCCACGACATACCTAACGAGTATACGTGGCGAGAGTTGGATACGCACTGGCTCTGTCTGTCTTTTCGCGGCAAGGGGAGAGGGGGTTTGGCGCGGTTTTACAAGAAAAGAGAGGGGGAAACCTTCTAACCTCCAGTGCTATATTGCCCAAGTGATACCAACATACAAAGAATATGACATGAATTGAAGACAATTAAAAATAACAGATATATATATATACTTATGCTAAAACTTAAGAATACTAAACAATCACTGCACTTGTATAGGAAAGGGGGTGGGGTAAAACAATCAAAGTATTTCTTACTTTAATTATGTTGATAGTAAAATTTAACAGTTTTCTAAGCACCGTATGGATATATGCAATAATACGTCCTATCATATATATGCTATAACAAGCTATCATTACGTTCTAACTGATAAGGCAGGTGGTTACTCTCTGAAGAATTCTTCTTTTTGCATATCACTTATTATTAAGATTATGAGTATTCAAGTTGTAATTAGGGATTGTGTTAAAGTAATAGTTGTCAGGCTTTCACGTTATTTTAATCACGTCCACCTAAGAATGATCTTAAAAGGACCTAGATATTGTATAGTGTTACTTTGGCAAAATGAGTAGTATTAACATTTTGTGTCTACTCCAATGACATTTTTACTTTGTATGCAATTTCGTCATACGTTGTTAAGAAATAGCGATCCAAACGCCCCAAGCTAAGTTCTAAATGGACCTCCCGGGATTGTTTTTAATCCAGTATGGAAATTGAAAATCATGTGGATATTGTAAATTTCAGTTCGCTACCAATGAAAATTGAGGTTGTTGATGAATTTGAAACGTGCATGGTTGGAGCGAAAAATAGTAATACATACATATCCTGTACCAATCCAGTTTTAGCTCCTCAGTCTGAGTCTCCAATTAGCCTCTCCAGCCTTATCTGTCACTCCGCATCTCTCCTCTTTTCATTGCATTCAACGTAATTTATCTCTCATCTACACCCAAACTCATCCATGCATCTTTTCTTAGTTCCTCATCTTGGATATTCCCTTATATCTTTTGAATCTAATATCTCCCACCTGTAACCTACTCAACTCTCTTTCAGATTGTCTCAGATCTGTTACTTTTTCGTTCCAGATCACATCCAAAAAACAAGTATTCTAGTTTCCTTGATCGTACCATTTGTTGTTCTTTCAATGCTTATATTTATTACTAAACTCAGTTTTTTTAATAGTCGCTTTCCTAGCTACCGGGTTGCTAGGCCTAGGCCTGGTGTAATATCTCGTTAGCTATCATAATTTAGGTGCTCTCTTTAGGCTAGACCAGGAACCTTGGAGGCACAAAGCACATTTCCTTACAGCTATTTACCCTGAGAAGCTATCATTTTATTATTTGGTAACACTGACCCACCATAAGGTACTAATCCTTGATACCAAATTTAAAACTATGGGATTAGTTCAAACAATTTTAAAATCCTGTTATGTTACACAAATATGTTTTTAATGGTTAAAACAATGTTCTTAATTCTTATTTTGGTATTTATGCAGTTTCTTGCCACCAAACAGATTTGGAACATTTTGCTTGAAATGGGTCTAGAATTGGCTGTATTTTCACGAGATATCCTCTTCAGTCCTGACAGGCACTCATGTGCACAAGTAATAAATAACTGTTTTATTTGTGCTTCAAATAGGTTGAATAGACACCTTATGCAGTTAGTTTTCGAATTTAAAGCCAGGTTGCGTTACAACATATTGTGCACAATTGTGCACATTAGGTCCCAATCAATAAAGTTAGCAACGTCCACACTTCTGCACAAATTAATTCATTGTTTTCAATTTTGTGACAAATACATAGGAAAACAAATAAATGAAAACAAGAAATGTTATTAGTACTTTTAATAATTCATCAAGAATGTGTTCCAACCTTCTTACTACTAAAAATACGTTGAGAAATAATAATTAATTTTTTTTTTTAATTAGAGAAGACATTTTTTAAACATGTTTTATTTACTAATAATGAAAAACATAGACATACTGCTATTATTAACAAACAAAATCTTGCAAATCTACTAAAAAACAAAACAAATATTTAATAATAATTGAAAGTAGAAATTTATACAGTTAAACAAGTTTTAGAATAAATAGTCTTAATCAATTAATACTTTATTTGCTGTGAAATGATAGGAAACAATTTTTATGTTTTTGCACACAAAGAAAGACATTACATTTTACACATTTAATTCGTGATCGCCCAGTACACCCTGGATTGCGACATCTAGGAGCTGATAATGGTAGATCCATAGCTTGTGGTAGATGAAGCGCAGCCACAGTTCTCTCCACAGGAGTTGGCAATGAAACGTTGCCTGGCCTTTCCACAGGTTTTTTCTTGGGTGGTTGTTCGGATCTTTCTTCTTCTGATGAAGTATTTTCTTCTGGTAACTCTTCTGAATTTATTAGGTACTGAGCTACTCGAACTTTGAAAGCGTTAAGATCAAGGAAATCTCTCTTAGGGTGTTTGAGCTCATTGCAATCGTCTTTGTATTGCAACCATGAGTTTACTGATGCGCTATCCAAAAAGTGCTCAAGCACCCTAACAGGCCATTTATTAGTCCTATGGTAGGAGCGATAATGTGAAATTAATCTATTCACAAGATCCACACCACCCATATTTTCATTGTATTTTTTAATAACATTTGGCTGCTTTACATTCACATACGCTTTGGTAGTTCGGCAGTACCTCCTTGCCTCAGTAACTGGTTCAACATTATGAATGGCTGAAGCTACAGCCACACATTTGTTATCAGCCCACTTCAATACCAAAGCTGATCCATCCTCACAAAATCGAACATCCCATGATCCTCTGCCTTCTTCAATTAATTCTTTATCACTTTTGATTCCAATGTTCAGAAATCTGTTTATGACAACAGTTCCAGTAGCTGAAATGTTTTTTTCTGAGAGACATTTCAGTAAAGTTGACCCAGTAAAAAGCCTATCAAAATATAGGTTTGTGCCTGGGGGACAGGTTTCCGCAAGTCTTAGTACTGCACGTCCACCAGAGCCAAGCTTTAGGTTTCTATTGACTTCTGGTGGAAGTCTTGTAGTTGTACCCTGGTAAATTTCAAAGTCCAAAATAATACCACTTTTTCCAGCCAAAATGTAGTTCTTAAGTCCGGTTGGGTTTGGTTTTCTTGGTACATGTTGTCTTATACCTACATGCCCTGTAAAAGGGATCATCTGCTCATCAACAACTAAATCTCTCTCTCTCTCTTGGAAGGCTCCTAACACAGCGTAAAAAACATTCAATCAAAGGTCTTACCTTCCATAAACTGTCCTTTTCTTTTTCTTCTGCAGTCACTTCGTTGTTGTTAACTACATGTACTGCATTCCTAAGCAGAAAGAATCTGTCTCGAGTCATAGTGTGCTTAAAAACAGACACGCTTAGATTATTATCCCAGTAAAGCTTAATACGGGGATAGCGTAAACAGCTCATAAGAAAAGTAAGTCCCACAAATGTCTTTATCTCTAATGGAGAAGTTTTTAGGAGACGTCCTGTTTTCATGTGGTAGTAGTTGTTGGTTTGTTGCGCAACTAAGAAAAAAAACTCATCATTATAATATTGATTAAAATACATAATTGGCGTCCAGCCTTCTCGCTGCTGTGCATGTTTTTATTGCTCCTGAAATGCAGGAAAGCTTTTAGTTAGGTGATCTGTACTTTTCCATTGAGCTCTTGGTGCATGACTGATTCTGTTAATTCCCCTTACTCTTTGGACTCCTCTAGATGCAACTAGATTTTTACTTGCACTTCCCCTGTTGCCCCTGGTACTTCTTCGTGAGCCTCGAGACACTCTCTTGAATGACTGACAAGAAGATGAGGGTTGAATATTAGTAGTAGGTGTTGAACTGGTAGAGGAAGATGATAGCTGACTGGATTGAAGAGAAGAAGGTGACTTGGATACCATAGATAGAGATGAAGATTGTGTGGGTAGATGAGAAGTGGAAGGCCTCGAATGTTCAGGCAAATTATTGTAATCTAACGTTCCAAATAAAACATCATCAAACTGATGGGGCGTTAAATTAATTTCTTCTTCAGTACCAGGGGACAATAGAGGGGAAATGCTATCAATTAAATTAGGTGAAGTACTACCTTCTTGTGATTGTGGGGTGACAAGGTCATCGGAAGTATCACTGTCATCACCTGAAGAAGGCCTATAGTCTTCATCAATTTCCGAATCATCGTTTCCAAATAGTTCGATGTCACTGTCATCAAGAATTGATAGTAGCTCCTGGTCAGTAAGGTGCTTCCGACGTCCTAAAACAATAATACAGCCCCATTAATTAATATAAATCCATTTATTTTAGTTTATTTATACACACAGTTATTATGGCACATAGTCCTAATGTGCACAATCGTGCACAAATAATGCTGTGTTGGTTGATTTATAGGGTTCTAATGTGCACACTTGTGCACAATTAAAACTATGCTGGTTGATTCATAGAGTCCTAATGTGCACTTATGTGCACATTTTATTTTTTAGGTTATCCACCTACACATTTATAGTTAAAACTATGTTTAAAATACCTCATTACTACTACAAAGTTATGCTAATCGTAATTTTTGTATCTTAAAATCTCATTTTTATAGGAAAGTGTAAATAAAATACATTATTTACCTGCATGACAATCAGATGAGCGTTTCCTCTTGTTATCATTGGCATCCATATTGACTGCTGGACTCAAATCACCTATTAAATGGTGTAATGCAGAAGTGTTCTTCTTCTAATCTCTAAGAAGCAGCTGAGATGGTTACTGGCGAGAATTTTGAACTATTTCAGTACATAAATGAATTAAATATTTAGTGCACGACTGTGCACATTGGGACTGAAGAGGATATGCGTTTTATTCCGTGGAAATAACGTATTTTACCGAACAATTCTAAAAAACTAATGTCACAAGTTTTTTTGTCATATTTCCGTTAATTTAAATTGTATTTTAATCATCTTTTTATTATTTTGATGTGTTTTTTGTGCTGAATACAAATTTGAAAACTATTTTGGTATATTACAAATATTACTCAAGATATAATGGAAAAACAACTATAGGGGCGAATCGCGATTATCGGCCATTACGTGATCATTATATACAACAGCTATTAATCACAAAAACCGAATTTATCTATATTCCCGCAGGAGTGACGGCGGGCAGGCCGTCACGGAGGCCAAACATTCAAATTTAATGCAAATTACGATTTTTTGTAAGAAAATAGACAATTAGAATAAGTTAGGTTATGTTTGGTCATGTCAGTGAAAAATGCATTTTTTGAGCTGAAAAAATAATTGTACTACAAAACCAGTTATGTATTTGTGTTCAGCATAAAAAAAGGGAAGCGAAAAAATTTGTCAAAAATAACGATTAAAAAAAGTTATATAGACTCATATTTCACCATTTTTCAACATGAAATCATATTTTCAGAGGTGAAATGAAATGAAATGAAATGAAAATTGTCTTTATTAGGCGGAGTTAGGACTGGGGTCCTCTCTTCCACTCAACCTTATTTTCAGAGGTGGTAAGAAAGTGCATAATTACCATTATTTTTAAATAGTAGTAATAGCTCATAAAATATATTTTGCAAATCATACTTTTAATGTTTTGAGCGAATGAAAAAAAGTTTTATACATACCATATTCGACTTCATACTCCCTGGTGTTTTTTACATCTCTAGCAAATGGGCGGCTGTGGCAGAGGGAGAGGAGACGAATTGAAGTTATATCTTATTTTTGTACGCTGGTCTTTGTTTGCCGTTTGGTTTGAATTTAAACTTACAAAACAAAACTTCAAACTTAAATGTTGTTATATGACTGGGTGGTGTTTAAACTATATCGGAAATAATGTAGTTAAGTTATGGACTTTTTTGTTTACTTATGCCTTATTTAGTTTATCGGGAAATGTTCTTTCATGAATGTGCTTGATCAACTTAAGACCCATGTCTTAAAGGTGTGACTTTATTTTACAAATTTTCTATTGGGCCTAACCCATTACCTTGTAAAGGTAATCAAGACCGTTATAGTAATACAAGACTTAAGCAACAAAACTCACAACCCTGTGTGTATAAGTCATCAGATATATATAAGGATGGCCTCTGATGAGAGAAGTGTACTGGACCAAGAATCAAAACAGAATTTTATTGGAATAGATAATGTGTAAGTTGAAATCAATTCATTAAATTTATGTCTAGTAAGAAATTCATTTATCAACTTCTAACTGTTAATATCCATGGTTACTAGTAATAATGCCAACATTCACTCCTGATAAATAAAAATGTTTGGCTTACTTAAATCTCCAATTAATTACAACCATCTTTATGTCCTACAACTTTCAATATTTGGCTTAATACACTTGTGATTTGAGAATATTACCCCTTTGAATACAATTTGTATAATTGGCGAGGTCCTACAACTAAATTAAATTAGTTAGCTAAGTAGGTGCTGAGTAATCAGCGCAGCATGTTATATCTAGTTACATGCAGATAAATAAAAACATTTCTTATAAATTATAAAATATGTTTAATCTGTGCATTAGCCTACACATGTGTTAAAAATAGCCCATCAGGTAATAATTAATGTAGGCCCTACTTTTTATTATTCAAGAATTTAAACTTGATTAGTTAGTAATCAACCCTTGCACTCTTTGAACTCTTTTGAATACTTTTCCGCAAAATGGTAAAAATTAGGCCATCAGTTGATTAAAGAAGAGTTTTGCATGGTAAACTGTTTTGTGCTTATTGCTAGATTCTTTTTATGTAAGGCTATGTTGAATGAAGGTCATGCAGTTTGTGATGAATAATTCACTGATGTAAAACACATTTTTCACTTGCCTTTAAATTAGCCATACTTTATGTAGGCCTTCATTATGACACACGAACATGTTAAGACTTAGGCTATGCTTCTAATACTATATTCATTTGGATTATGAAAAAATGTAGTAGTATGAGAGTAATTTAGTAGTATATGTATTTAATTTTAAAACAAAGCTGGTTTTCTGTTGAAGTTTACTCTCTTGTTTATTGCTGTCATATTCTATCACTGCTTTGCTAAATTACGAACTGAGGGAATGCCTTATGACACATTTAAAGGCCTGCCATTGCTACCTCAATTGAATTTTTAAGCAATCTTTCGTCACACAGAGCAAAGCAATTCATTATTACTCAGTAAGAATCTGATTTTAAGATATAGGCGAATAGGAGGGGCGAATAAGTAGTCATTGTTGCCAAGCTTGAATGTTCCTCAGAAAGAGTTATTTATTAATAGCCCAATAGCCAGGGAAACTAAGGGACCTACAGCTTTACATGGAATTTGAACAATGTATTATTGGTCTGATTTTTAGCTTACTGACAAGTTTGATACTCAGTTCTCTACAATACACAGCATCTGAACCTTGACTAACATCCAACATAGATACCTCAGACTTCTCAGTAGTTTTCACTTCGATGGCAACCATTGAGCTTCTCTTGACAAATGCATCAGTCAGTCAATATAGTTTATAGGAAAACAAAAGATCAGCTGATGTATTTCACAAACATATTTTTCGCAATGAAATTAGTACCTTGGAATTTTCTTTCTAATGTTCTGCCACTCAAGATTCAGTTCCCAATTTTTAACAAGAACTCAGAATACAATGTTATCACACATTCTTTGAGGCTGAATAAACTAGAATTTTTATTTATGTTCTCTATAAAAAGAAAAACAGCAATGGCACAACACTTCATTCAAAGACATTGCTTCAACAAGAGCTGTACAGATTAGAAGGAAAATTGGTTATATTAATACGGTAATAACCTATTTTTACATTAATTTTATGAATAATCATAATTGCCGGCGTGATGACTCAGTGGCTAAGGCTTCGGACTGCGGATGGCAACGTCCAAGTTTCGAATCACCACTGAGCCAACGGTTGATACTTCTCTTGTTGAATAAAGTTCACGCACATGCCTGCAGGTCCATATGAACTGGCGAGTGAAGTTTTTTTTAGAAAGAAAGAAAGTGCATAAGATAATTCTTCATTTAATATAGAAATATCCAGGTATACAGTATGATTGAAAACAATACTATCTTAATAGTATGCTAGAGAATATTAGTGGTAGGATTCATATCCAATTTGTTAAAATAATTATTAACAAATTATAAATATTAATATATATCATAATTATGATGATTTTATTTGGAAAGGGCCTTTTGCTAGCCTTACGATTACCCCCACACATACAGCCCACCCGCCCACCCATACACATACAGTGGTATTGACCCACCCACTCACCCATACACGTACTGTGTTATTGACCCACCCGCCTAACCATACACACAAAGTGGTATTGACCCACCCATACACATACAGTAAAATTGACCCACCCGCCCACCCATACACATACAGTAGTATTGACCCACCCGCCCACCCATACACATACAGTAGTATTTGTAGTTCTTACTTCATTGCACAGGTTCATTTCCTAGGAGGTTCAACTAAATTTAGGTTGATGGGTTTGGACCGTTATCCCGTAACAAAGTTGGAATACTCAGTGAAAAATGCCACTGGTGTTGAAGGAAAAAAGTCCTGTGGTTGAAAGGTTAAGCAGTGCCTTGCCATGCAGCCTACACAGGTTTGAATCTCGCTGTGACCATGACATTCTGTTGTTGCTGCACCTATGATTGGAATCCATGTAAAGCCGTTGGTCAAATAACTGAAAAACAAAAGTGGTCTCGTTTTTGCAGAAAACAATAACCGTGTCCTTTACTGGTAAATGCTCCTGTACTAAAAGTGAAATTATATTTATTTTATTGTTTCATAATTAGTCAAATGAAATAAATTTAGCAAAAGGTTTGCGTACGTATTTGTAATGAATGACACATTTAAACTAACAACAACAGTTACTACAATACTATTCTCTATTGGAATAGTAGCGGTTTTCTTTTCTTTTTTTGGGAAATATTTATCAATGAGGAACTAAGTAATTATAAGACTTGCGTTCAAAATATAAATTCTTTAATGGTTTAGTACTTATTCCTCCCATGGCCATCGGTGCCCAAGTAGGGATTTGGACTCACCAACAAGTGCTATTGTCTTTCCCTTTCTGCTGCTTCCACAGTTGTGGCCCCGTTTGCATTAAAACAAGGGCGGTTGTCATTGAGATTTTCCTGGGCCATGCATGTAATGCCATAATAATGCTCTGGTTAGAATGTTTGACTGATTACTTGATTTGTCTTCTTGTGCTGTGATGAGCTAAGTGAACATGGCGAGGGTAGACAACATAAAGATGACACTCAACAGGTATAAAGGCGACTCTCATAAACTAAATTATACTAAACACTAAGATAAGCAGCCAAATTGCTTTAAGACAAGCAGCCACGTGTGCTTGTCTTAATCTGCAAAATGTTGCAATATTTCCTCCCCTAAATGAGAGTGCGAACAGGTTTTTTATGCACTTTATCATATATATCCACTTTAAATGCCATTTTCCCTACAAAATTTTGTCAATTTGGACGTTGCCTCTTTGGAAACTATTCTTGATGTTTGCCAGCTGTTTTTCTAGAGTTTCCTCTAGCACCTCCATATTTGAAATATAACTTTGTGTATTCCACAATTGTAATATGTCTCATGTAGCAGAAAAAAGAAAAGGTTTTTGTCAATAGTAAAGAAATTGCTTGGTGCTTAGAAAAATTTAACTATGACCTGATTAAACCAGTGAGTGACTAGTGAAAGCATGTCAATAGTATGAAGAATTCCGCAAGCCCATGTTTGCATTTCATAGGGTTATCAAGATCTCTGTTATTTACTAACCGACTTTATTAAATAAGCAGTTTTCAGCAATAAATACGAAAATAAATGGTTCCAAAGAATTAGCACGAACTTTTCCCCATATTAAAAACTAAAAAAATTAAAACTTTAAAAATTACCAGTTTGATTCCCAAATATGTTTTTTGTCATAACTCAAAAACTAGACAAGTTAGAGACATGCAGTTTTTACTAAAATATTTTAAATTGTAATTCACATCTTTCCTGAAAATTTAATCAAAATCGTTTTGAAAAACTCCACTGTATGTTTTTTGCCCAGAAAAATATTTAAAAAAAATTAAATTTCAAAAAAGTGAAAAAAACAGTCTGGAGATATTGGCTAAATACACCTACATACCAAATTCCATAACAACTGATCCATCCGTTTGGTTTCCAGCTAAGTGAAAATACACATACAGATAGACACCAAATATTTTCTTTTCTTCGAAAAAACCACTTTTTTTGGGTTCAGGGGACTCTAAAATGGATTTTTAGACCAACTTGTAAAACTATTTTTTTTTTTTTTTGGACGATCACAATACTTTATGCTAATATGCATACGGGAGAAAGTAAAATGGCTGACGTTCTTGACAATTTTCCATACAATTAGAGGTTCTTTTAATTTCATATCTAAGACTAAGCTATCTTATTTTTAATTTGAACAGTGTAATGAGAAATTAAAAACTGGTGTGATTTATGGTGTTTGAGATGTAATTTTAAGTGTAAACCCCATAGGTAGAGGTTGACCAATCCAGATAATACCATGTAACATAATATAATAGTGTCAAAACATTTCACTTCATAATTCTTTTAAAAACCATAAAATAAAAAAATCTTATTTGGTAGGCTTAAGTGGCAGGTGTCATTATAAAAAACTAAAGCTTATACTAACAACCGTGTCAAGGTGTTATTTACATCACCAAACATTTCACAGGTTTCATGCTGTGATGTGGGATCCTTATTGGGATCTCCGAGAAAAAAAGTCTCATGCAGAGTAATTTAAAAAAATTATATTTTACCTTTTCCATCCATCTATATTTATCAGATAGCACTGCACATGTATGGGTGGGCAGGTGGGTCAATAGCATTGCACGTGTGTGTGGGCGGGTGGGTCAATAGCATTGCACAATTATGGGTGGGCGGGTGGATCAATAGCATTGCAGTGTACGGGTGGGCGGGTGGGTCAATAACATTGCACGTGTATGGGTGAGCGGGTGGGTCAATAGCATTGCACATGTATGGGTGGGCAGGTGGGTCAATAGCATTGCACGTGTGTGTGTGGGCGGTGTTACGTTATGTTACTTTACATGTGATAATTAAGTAAATTTTCAACCACTTATATCAATTAATTAAATCTGCAACAACAAAGCCTCACGTTGTCGCGTCAATCTGTTACGTTACGCCTTTTGTTACTTTATTTTTTTTTATTTAATTTATTGATTAAATTAAAATAATGATATTCAATAAATCAGGGTTCTTTAATTAATTTCTTTTTTATCCCAAATTATTGGGTGACAATTTGTAACCTTTTACCTTTAAGGAGGTTGTTGCTTTTATTAAAATTATTTATTTAATTTAATGAAAGTCATTAAATTATTGCATGATTTCTCTTAAAATTGATCTCAGGGTCTAACGGGTAATTCGGTGAAGCTTATATGATGCAATCAAACAAGATAGTTAAGCTTTCAAAATATTATTTTAATCACATGTTTCAATTAGACATTTACTTTAGATTATTTTTCTAACAAAGTTATTTCAATATAAAAATTAAACTTGACTGAATTTATTAAGAAATCATCATTAATATTCTATTTTACAACTTAATTAGAAGTACACTTATCTGAGGCACTAAGAGGTTCTCGTGGAGTATTAGTCAGACCGGTTCAAATTTAATATTCAATTCACTGAACAAGATTTATTAACGCACTGTTTCAAACAATACTGCACAAATATGATTCTAGGACTGTCTAGGTTGTACTATAGTGAGAGTTTTCAATGTCGGCAGAGTATCGGAGTCATGTTACTGTTTCTGATGGCGAGAGAAGAGACGAAGTCATCCCATTGACTCCCTGGGCGAGAGCAGTGTACAGAGTGATGCCACCGAGAGCGAGGGCGAGAGCCCTTGATTTTGGTCAACCGCGTGGTATTCCCCTCCTCTAATTTTTTGAACCAATAGCGTCCCTACTTTTTTTTGTTGTTTGTCACTAGGTCGTCTGCTCCAACGTTGCTTGTACGTTCTTTCTTTTGAATAACGGGTGGGGGTAATGGAAACTTTCAACCGACTTGCATGTTGATTCCTGTCCCCGCCACTGCGTTGTGAATTTGTTGACTGTTTTGGTCTCACGCATTCCAGATGTTTTGATGATTCTCGGAACTGAACCACCCATCCTGTCTCAAACAAAGGGCCTTGTTTGAGTCGACATATTTATGTCTCCATGTCTACCCAACTGCGTCTTTCTTACGACAATTCTCTAATATGATTTAAAACTTCTTTTTATTTTGATTAAATATATTTCTTTCCTTCTATATAATAATTTATTTATTATTTATCTAAATTAATTAAATTTCCCTACCAATTTGGTGGACCCGTTACAGTACCCCCCGATTTTTTGCGATGTGTGAGTAACGCGAGTCAAAAAATCTTGATCTTAAACACGATTCACCAAATTGTCGATTGTTCCTCAGATAAGTTTTAGTTTTACATTATTTGCTTATATCTAAAAAGAAATTGAAACTATCAGCTATCATACAACTTAATATCAAATTACATATTAGATTTCATGTAAGAAATTGAGTCTAAAATGAACATTCTCATTCAACAAAATTATTTACCTTATCTATGCAAATCAATGAATTACCATTTAACAAGTTACCAAGTTATCAATTAAAAGTCAATTATTTAAAATTTACAGTCATTTGACAACATTTCAATAAATTAAAATTGTTAATTAAAAATTCAACAATTTATGAATTAGAAGTCTAACAGTCTTTTATTATGTATAATTGTTAACAAAATTTAGTATATATTTAATCATTACAAGTTGTCAACTAAACATTCATCAATCATAAATTAAAATTTGTCAAACAAAAATCATACATTACACTTTGAAATTCATACCTTAAATATCAATACATTCTTAAATCAAATACACATGTTTGTTAAGTTTAATAATTCACCAAATTATAATTCCCTTTTAAATACTAAATGATCAGTATTTATTAACAAATTATTTAAATCGTTATTAAGATTCAACAATTATAAATTAACAATGAAATATTCATTCATCTACATATATTCATGAATCAAAACAATGATTTACAAATCAAAATTTCACAAGTCCAAAGTAGTACTTCACAAATTCCATATCATTAATTAACTATTATACATCATTTAAAATTATACAAGTTTCCAATTACCAACAATGATTTGTAGCATGAAACTATCAATCACAATACATAGGTTATGTATCAGTATCAATATAATACACTTCAGCAATTATTAATTCATTATTCAAAAGTTAGATTAATCCATATATTTGTTTGTAGTTATTATTTTCAAGCATCATAATCAGAATCATTTGACTACTCTTTATACCTGCTTTTCATCTAATTCACCATTTGTTGTGGTGATCATCATTCATTGACTCAACAATTCATCAATCATTTGTTTTATCAACACTCTACTAAATCCCTCATATAAATTTTCATCCCTTTAAACCATCTTTAAATTCCATAACCTGTTATCAATCCATTTAACCTTCTTTAAATACTAAAATCCTATTTCACCCCTTAATCCTTCTTTTAATACTGTAACCTTATTCAATTCATTTCCCGTCTTTAATTTCTGTAACCTATATCATCCCATTAAACCTTCTTTAAATACAAGTATCCATTATCAAACCTTAATCCTTCTTTTAATACTGTAACCTGTTTTCAATCCTTTTATCCGTCTTTAAGTACAATTATCCATTTTCAACCCTTAAAACCTTCTTTAAATACAAGTATCCGTTATCAAACCTTAAAACCTTCTTTTAATTCTGTAACCTTATTCAATTCATTTCCCGTCTTTAATTTCTGTAACCTATATCATTCCATTAAACCTTCTTTAAATACAAGTATCCATTATCAGCCCTTAAAACCTTCTTTGAGTTCCTATATCTTTTTTCAATCTTTTATCCTTCTTTTAATTTTTTAAATAAATTCTTACACACTACACAATCCACACTATTCTCAAATAATTCATTATACATTAACCAAATCTTTACATTATCAAGTCAGCTATCAATCACAAACAATTTTCCCAACATTTTCAATCATCAACATGTCATCATATTATTACACATATCATCGATCCCTATTCAATTCTTAACATTTATCTTTGATCAATATATCAAAGATCCCTTAAAACTTTTTACATATTATTTGTTATTCAACAAATGATTAATTCTTAAAGTTGTACATCATTAATTACCAACTTATTTACATAATAATTAGTAATTTCAATCAATAAGTTCATCAACTCTTACATTTATATAAGAATGGCTTGAATTATTCTTTACTAATGAATCACCTAAACATTACTATATTTACATAATAAGTCATCAGATTATACTTATTATCTATTTGGAATGAAATTCATCAGTCCTGAATCAAAGTTATCAAACAAAACAATACATTGTGTAGCAAAAATATATGGTACACATATTATCAGGTTATATACACGTATTGATTAATCTCAATAATTTATCAAATCCTATGTTAATACAGGAACAGTCTGTATTATACATTGTTAATGAACAATAGATACATTACATAATTCTTTGTCATTGATGCAAGTTATTATTATTATTTATTACTTTATAATTTATTATAAAAATTATTGTAATTCTTTTCAGTAATGAAATTATTATTTGAATTAATATTTATATCTCACATATTATTGAATAATATAAAAAATTTATCACTAAACACCATTGTCATTTTTTCATTATTAAAAACTCATCATTTATAAATTATTTATACTTTGGTTTTGTTATTTATTTACTATATGTTATTTATTTATTGCTATTATTTATTCCATACATATTTGCATAATATTTTATTTTTATTTGTTAGTTTGAAATATTGCCAGATTGTTGCTACGCCAGTGGGGTCCGATGTCACTGCACGTACTTTGGGATAGTTCATTTACAACACCATAGTGTTCAAGTATGGGCCAGGGTTCTGGAACATTGTAATTGTTCTTGTAGAGTATCGGTTTTCTTCAGAAGTTATTGCTTATTATGACAAAAGCTTAAAAACAGTCACTCACTTTTATAAAACTGGATACGGTCCAAGTGTAAAGTTTTACACTAGTTCGCACTTGTTTTCGTTTTAAATTTAAAATATTGAAAAACCAGAGTTAAGTTCTGATAATGGCCGGTTCACAAAACTAAGAGTCTTGTAGATTAAAAAGATTGTAATGAATGTACAATCAAACACCAACTATGTCTGTTTTACACCCGTGGGTTGTGAAAGTCACATAAAGATAGATGACACAAAGGTTGATTCATGTGTCCACAATGGCTGCACTATCAAGTTGTTGGTCTTGAAGGACTAGTGTGCCTGGATGCAGACAGTTGACAGGGCCATGCCAATGGGATGAGTCACTCGGTATGTCACTGGGTCGGCTGCTCCGCAACACCATGGCTCTCGGGAATAGGTCGGTCCTCCGAACACCTATCGGTGGCACCACACTGCTATTTGTGTCCATACATGTCCACTTTTCCAAAATGTCCCTTGTTGTCGCTGGTTTTGCTGCAATATCATTATACCTGATGGTTGTTTCACTATTGTTCCTAGTGTCCACACAGTATCAATTATTTTCATGGCAATGTCATTCTACCTGAACCTGTTACTTTAATTACTTTTCTATTATAAAATATATACAGCACAATCTAGTTACTGACTGCTAATTATTACAATGTTTTCAATTCCATAAGCAACTAAATTGATTGAAAAATTATTTATAAAACATTTTAAACAAACTCATATTTAATCATCTTTTATCTTTCCTGACTTGCATCATTGACAAGTGAAAAAGTCATAATAAATTATCAACAAACATTGCAGTTACACTTTATTCATTAAATTGTGATTCTTATCACTGTTCTTAGTATCACTTGCCGTACTAAAATTTACCATCAAAAATTACATTCATTATCAGATTATATTCATCTGATTTCTTTCAATATAAACAGAAACAAGTTATTACAATAAAATACCTTTCAAAAATCTCCTTTCATTACATTAGTTAAATACATCCTGGAATCATATCATCTTGTTGTCTGAGTAGTTTTCATTATAAACAAAACAATTTGTAAATACAAAGTGTTTTTAAAAGTTTGATGCATTTCAGTCTAACATACATGGCACATTCTACCAATGTTGTATTCAAAATATGGACATAAACAAGTTATGTTAACAGGGTAGTTTAAACAATCTCCCTAAATCATCTTGATATCACATCAATCTCCTATTATCATTTGTTTTATATTCATTTAGTCATTTCAATATAAGTATAAACAAGTTACAATAACACAGTATTGTAAAGAAATTTTCCTTTCATATATTCATTTAGTCATTTCAATATAAGTATAAACAAGTTACAATAACACAGTATTGTAAAGAAATTTTCCTTTCATTATTTTAACAGAGTATACACAATGTGTATATTTGGATTATATTCAATGTCAACATACAAGAGTTATAAAAACAAAGTGTTACCTTATACTTTATTTACTTCATCATGATTTAACATTTCTTTGAGTCATATCATATTATTATTTAAATCATTTTTAGCATGAACATTGACAGGTCATTAGAACATTGTTTAGTATTAAACAGTTATCCTACAAAGTTTTACAAGATAGGCCTATCTTACCTATTTCATTTTATGTGAACCTAGTCATTGCATTATTATTTGGTTCATATTTTATTTATGTATACATGGGTTATGTCAACAATATATTTTAGTAAATCTCCATACTTCTTTTTAGTTTTACACATTTATCAGGTTATTATTTTAAAATATTCAATATAAACATTTATGGATTATGAAACAAGCTACTACAAAACATCTCCTCAAACTATCTTATTCTCACCTAAAAATCATTTTATTATTAGTGTCATAATCATTTAACACATATTATTATCAAAGTTTCATTTAAATCATTTAATATTTTTCATATTTAATAACAACTCTCTGGTTATTATTATTTTTCACAAACTGTTAATTATATCTTTACTTACTGTTACTATATCTTTATTATTATGGCATCTATGAATCTGTTTTCTTTTAATAGTTACTTTTACTATTAAAGATATTTATTCATCATCTTAGTTTAACATGAATGTCAAATTATTTCAATGTTGTAATTAAATCTCCCATTCAATCACAAATTCACCTTACTGTCAATATTACAATTCTTCATCTAGGCCTATTATTTGTTTATTGTTAAATGACCTATTTAAACATTCTTTTACTTAAATATCAGTTCTACATTTTCTTTATTTATTTTTATACAACCCCCCTATCATTATAGTTATATTGTTTCAATTGCTGTTTATTTATTATTATTTCTAAGTATTTTTTAGTGAACAGCTAAGTTTATAGTTTAGTTTTCTGAGCAAATGTAGTTATCCGAGAACACTGGTTTAACTTTTTTCTTTTTATACTTAAAGTTTGAGAAGCATGAGATATTATAATACCTCATAACATAGTTTACAAAGTCTTCCATGTCTACATCAAAGTTTTCACCCCCCATCATATTATTTTCAACTTCTTTCTGCTTGTTTAGACCCCAATATTTATTTATGATCTCCATCTCAAATTCAAAGAACTCATTTAGCTCCTCAATCCTACTTCTGATCATTTTTAGTTTTTTATTTTCTTGACATTTGAAGTCATCTACTAAACTTTCAAAATTAAAGTTACCTAGTGCTAGAGTTTCATTTATTTGTCCTATTTTGCTATCTAACACTGTGTTTAGATGCCCTATCTGGTTTTCTATTTCATCATTTATTTTAGGCCTACTGATTTGGTTACTTAGTTCATAGCCTATCTCATTTAGTGTTGCATTTGCTTCTAAGTGTTCATCTAGCTCGTACTCAACAAAGTCTACATTTACTCTTTTAGTTTCATTGACATAGTTGTCTTTAGTACTCCCTATCCTATCATCAACTTCTTTTATGTGCTCATTAGCTTTCATATTAGATTCATTGTCCAGACCTACTGCCTCATTATTTACTTCTTTTACCTCAAAACTTTTTTCATCTAACCTTACATTTATTTTATCAAGTTTAGAGTTTATTTTATTGGTTATGTTTATCAGCCAATCTAACCTCACATTAGTTTCCTCCTCATTTAAGTTCATTTTATTATTATTCATCTCTTTCATCTTACTACCTGTTCCTCCTAGCTTAACCTCAATCTGCTCCAGTTTGGTATTTATGTCATTATTTACTCTTAACAGCAACTCTATTTTATTGGACAATAAGCTGTCCTTATCATTATTTACTTTGATAGGTTCTTGCCTACCTTTATTCTCTACTTCATACACAACATTAACCTCCTTTATCTCACTAACTTTATTTTCAACTTCATTTATTTCATTTACTACATTATTCTCCTTTACATCTTTACTGTCTTTGCTATCATCTACTTTTACCTCTTTTAGTTTGTTTATAAGTTTATCTTCAAACTTATCTATTCTTTCATTTACATCTCTCCTAAGCTCATCTAATTTTATATTGTTTTCCCTATTCATCTCTACCATATCAGTATTAATTTGATTGAGTTTAGTTTCTACATTTGTATTTATGTTATTAAGTTTTGTTTCTAAGTTGTCATATTTAGTGTTCATACTTTCATTCATACTGTTTAGTTTAGTTTCCACATTTGTATTTATTTTTAACAACATGTCCATTATGTTAGACAAAGTATCTTCCCTATTTAAATCTGGCCTAACTTCATCAGATTTATCTTTATTTTTATTTATGTTAATCTCCCTGATAACGCTCAGAGAGGTGTCAGAGTTATCGGAATCAATGTCCGTATTCTCCACCATGTCTATGTTTGACATGATTATTTTATTTTTTAGAATTTAATAATTGAAAAATATGTCCTATGATTCTTTTATTCTTTTTAATTAAAGTTTACTAAAATTAAAATATATTTTCCTAGGCTTCTATTATCTCATATTTTAAATATTTTCAACTACATTTAATTCACTACTATGATATACAGCCTATCACAATTTTTATATAATCAACTTGACATGAAATTTCACATAAGCTATGATTTTCTAATAAATTGTTAACCAATTATTTTCATGTCTTTTTTTTTTTTTTTTTTTTTTTATTTTAATTGCATCATACAGCTTCACGTTGTTGGCGCCATTCTGTTACGTTATGTTACTTTACATGTGATAATTAAGTAAATTTTCAACCACTTATATCAATTAATTAAATCTGCAACAACAAAGCCCCACGTTGGGCGCCATTCTGTTACGTTATGTTACTTTACATGTGATAATTAAGTAAATTTTCAACCACTTATATCAATTAATTAAATCTGCAACAACAAAGCCTCACGTTGTCGCGTCAATCTGTTACGTTACGCCTTTTGTTACTTTATTTTTTTTTATTTAATTTATTGATTAAATTAAAATAATGATATTCAATAAATCAGGGTTCTTTAATTAATTTCTTTTTTATCCCAAATTATTGGGTGACAATTTGTAACCTTTTACCTTTAAGGAGGTTGTTGCTTTTATTAAAATTATTTATTTAATTTAATGAAAGTCATTAAATTATTGCATGATTTCTCTTAAAATTGATCTCAGGGTCTAACGGGTAATTCGGTGAAGCTTATATGATGCAATCAAACAAGATAGTTAAGCTTTCAAAATATTATTTTAATCACATGTTTCAATTAGACATTTACTTTAGATTATTTTTCTAACAAAGTTATTTCAATATAAAAATTAAACTTGACTGAATTTATTAAGAAATCATCATTAATATTCTATTTTACAACTTAATTAGAAGTACACTTATCTGAGGCACTAAGAGGTTCTCGTGGAGTATTAGTCAGACCGGTTCAAATTTAATATTCAATTCACTGAACAAGATTTATTAACGCACTGTTTCAAACAATACTGCACAAATATGATTCTAGGACTGTCTAGGTTGTACTATAGTGAGAGTTTTCAATGTCGGCAGAGTATCGGAGTCATGTTACTGTTTCTGATGGCGAGAGAAGAGACGAAGTCATCCCATTGACTCCCTGGGCGAGAGCAGTGTACAGAGTGATGCCACCGAGAGCGAGGGCGAGAGCCCTTGATTTTGGTCAACCGCGTGGTATTCCCCTCCTCTAATTTTTTGAACCAATAGCGTCCCTACTTTTTTTTGTTGTTTGTCACTAGGTCGTCTGCTCCAACGTTGCTTGTACGTTCTTTCTTTTGAATAACGGGTGGGGGTAATGGAAACTTTCAACCGACTTGCATGTTGATTCCTGTCCCCGCCACTGCGTTGTGAATTTGTTGACTGTTTTGGTCTCACGCATTCCAGATGTTTTGATGATTCTCGGAACTGAACCACCCATCCTGTCTCAAACAAAGGGCCTTGTTTGAGTCGACATATTTATGTCTCCATGTCTACCCAACTGCGTCTTTCTTACGACAATTCTCTAATATGATTTAAAACTTCTTTTTATTTTGATTAAATATATTTCTTTCCTTCTATATAATAATTTATTTATTATTTATCTAAATTAATTAAATTTCCCTACCAATTTGGTGGACCCGTTACAGCGGGTGGATCAATAGCATTGCACGTGTATGGGTGGGCGGGTGGGTCAATAGCATTGCACATGTATGGGTGGGCGGGTTGGTCAATAGCATTGCACATGTATGGGTGGGCAAGTGGGCCAATAGCATTGCACGTGTATGGGTGGGCGGGTGGGTCAATAGCATTGCAGGTGTATGGGTGGGCGGGTGGCTCAATAGCATTGCACATGTATGGGTGGGCGGGTGGGTCAATAGCATTGCACGTGTATGGGTGGGCGGGTGAGTCAATAGCATTGCAGGTGTATGGGTGGGCGGGTGGCTCAATAGCATTGCACGTGTATGTGTGGGCAGGTGGGTCAATAGCATTGCACGTGTATGTGTGGGCAGGTGGGTCAATAGCATTGCATGTGTATGGGTGGGCGGGTGGGTCAATAGCATTGCAGTGTATGGGTGGGTTACTTTTTGATAAAAACATGAAGAACATTTTTATAACAACTAAAATGAGCAACAAAACATGTATAAAATTATTACAACATTATATAAACAAAATTATTTTATAATGAAATAAAAATATTCAATAAACTCCAAGAAGTTCGGAAAAAAGAACAAATGACAAGATTCAATAATTATTTAGTGATAAATCATATTACAAAACTGAAAATGTTCATTGAAGAATAAATTTTCCAATTTTGATATAATTTAAATTATATTTACATAATTGTCAAAATATTATAATATCAATATTCAATCAAATTATAATATTTTATATAGTTTTAATTTTGTATTAGTTTATATATACAGAGTAGGTTTTAAGTAAGTTACTCCCTTTCTTGTTTCCACAGTTTATAAAAGATTTGCGTTTTGAATATATCATTAAATTATTACTAACCCACACTACATTTGTAAACTGTTGAGGGAGACAAAGGTAGTTGGACATTCGCCATCATTACGTGAAAAATAACAATCACGACGTTTCGATTTGGTAAAACCCAAACCTTTTTCAAGTGCTAAAAACTAAATTACATCTACACAAACATGTTATAAAACTACGTTCTTAAACTAATAAACTTATCCACTTTAATAATTATCTACATTTTAACCTAGATCCTAGAATGGAGTACAACAAAATGAACTTCTATTAAATATAAAAAAAATATTAACAGGGTTAAATTAATATAGCCAAATAGGCGCTGTCAAGGTCACGATATCAACGAAAAATGTAAAACACAATAAAATTAATATTCAAATCAGACTGAAATAAGATTACATTAACTAATCATAAATATATGGTACATGAAAAACACAATTAATTTAAAATAACATTCAACACGCACAAAAAATTATATATATATGGCTTGGAAGGACTGAGGCTACTATTAAAATTACATTTTAACCTGAAAAGACAACAATTATTAAAATGTAATTTTAATAGTAGCCTCAGTCCTTCCAAGCCATATATATATAATTTTTTGTGCGTGTTGAATGTTATTTTAAATTAATTGTGTTTTTCAGGTACCATATATTTATGATTAGTTAATGTAATCTTATTTCAGTCTGATTTGAATATTAATTTTATTGTGGTTTACATTTTTCGTTGATATCGTGACCTTGACAGCGCCTATTTGGCTATATTAATTTAACCCTGTTAATATTTTTTTTATATTTAATAGAAGTTCATTTTGTTGTACTCCATTCTAGGATCTAGGTTAAAATGTAGATAATTATTAAAGTGGATAAGTTTA
Organism: Stictocephala bisonia; assembly: GCA_035578905.1. Lineage (NCBI taxonomy): Eukaryota > Metazoa > Arthropoda > Insecta > Hemiptera > Membracidae > Stictocephala > Stictocephala bisonia. Next base: position 766,460 of record JAQJVL010000039.1, read on the forward strand.
TTAGTTTAAGAACGTAGTTTTATAACATGTTTGTGTAGATGTAATTTAGTTTTTAGCACTTGAAAATGGTTTGGGTTTTACCAAATCGAAACGTCGTGATTGTTATTTTTCACGTAATGATGGCGAATGTCCAACTACCTTTGTCTCCCTCATCTGATAGTCCATCATTAACAAATTGTAAACTGTATTTCAATTTTCCTAGGGGTTCTCTGGGTCCAACATCAAGAGTCAACTTCAACGTTTTTAGTGGAAACGTGGTCATGTGATATGACCACCTTGGCAAGCTGAAAACCATAACACAGAGTTTTAAAAGGATGTATTGTTATTAAGCTATTAATTATTTTGTTATTTTGTTTAATTGGTCATCACTTATGTTTTTTCCTAATTAAAACTGCTCTATCATGGTTAATAATAACCAGATATTTGTTTTTATTGTATTTTTATTGTAGTCATGACAAATCAGTTTTAATTAAGGATATACATAGGTAATAATTTAATAAAGTAATAAATAGTAAATAAATAAATAAGTATTGCATAGATAATAAATTAATTTAATAATATTTAGGTAACAAATGTAATAAAATAACAAAATAATAACTAATGAACGTTGAATGTCCTTTTTAAATTCTGATTGTGCCATCGTTTTTAGCTTTGAATGGCAGTGTTAAATGACATATCACATGAACACATTCCTATTTAACATTTTGAAGTTCACTCCTGGATCTTGAACCCCACGTAATCTCTAATAACAGTGAAACACTCTAAATATGGTTAATATTAATTTAGTGGCATATTAAAAAATCAAATCCTCATAAATAATAGATGAAGCTGTTTTTTGTCAGCGCAACTCCTCCCTTATTTATTGACCAATTTAAATAGTTGAGGTGTCAAAAAATATTCTTCTGTTCGTAGTTGTGCAATGATGTCTTAATTTTTCAATATTTTCATCCTGAAGGGTATATGGGATGTCCTCAAAGTATGTTTTTCAGTCATAAGAATAACGTTGAGAGATTTAAATGAATCGAAAAGTAACAGCTGTTCAAATGTAAATATTGATTTCAAAACTTTTTTAACAGCTGTTGGAATGTAAACAATGCTGTTTGTAATATTGAGGAGGTTAGATCTTCCATAATGTTAAACCAGGGAAGGTTGTAAGAAAGGTTTTATTCACATTCGATTGTAGGGCTCCACTCTAGTGAACTTGAAGATTTCAATGGTTATCTAATGCTGTTATTTTATTTATTTAATTAATCTTCACCTGTTAAACAAGAACAAAGGGAATGAACTCATTTTAAATACGCTAAGTAATATAATTGGTTGTTTAAACAAGTAATGCAAGTAATATGAGTGGGATACTGTAAACAAATTGAATATTGTGATTTTATGTTATACAGTTAACATACTATTATTTGTAGTAAAAATTCAGAGGCCAAATGCTGAGATGTAATGACTTATGGATCTTGATAGTTTATAATTTATTATTGTACCATAATGTTTCTGTATTTTTTAAAATACACTGTAGTAATATTGTTCATTATGTTATTAGTTTTTAAGTTCACTTGACAATTGTAATGCTTACTGATGTACTCAGAAGTTTCTGCAATAAAGATTGATTTGATTTGATGGGAGATGTAAACTCAAGCGCAGTGAGTGATGGGGTTGGCATGCAGGAATAAGTTAGGGGGAAAACCTCACCATGCTCCCATGTTGTCGGCACTGGTGGCGCAGTGCTGTAACCCAGCTACTTGGGGACAAAGTGTTTGGGAGATTGTAGGAGATAGGTTGGATGCTCGGTCCTTTTAATACCGACATGGCGTCCGCTCAGTGGTTGCTATCGGCGTGGACACAACTAGAGAATTCTGGGGTGTCCATGTTGGGTGGTAATCATTGTGCGGATGTTGTGTGGGGGAGATAACTAAGTATCAGGCTTGTCAATTGGCTGAAATCAGACCAGCACTACGTGGTTCGGATTCCACGTAAAGCTGTAGGTCCCTTAGTTGCCCTGACTGTTGGGCTATTAATAAATTGCCCATTCTGAGGAACAGTTGAACTCAGTTAGTAACCAGACTACACTCATCCTACACTCATATAATCATTCATATTCGCCTTAAAATACCAACAACGTTGTGTCGGCGTCTCATATGTAAGAATGTAGCTTATGAAACTGTAAAAAAATGTTAAAAGCAATAATGATTATTATTATAGTTAAGAGGATTCTTTTAGTTTGATGTCTAAATTACAGCCCAAAGTTTAGGCAGAGAGTTTATTAATACCATGGGAACAAATTTATAATCAACCCATTAAAAAAGGCTTTTTATCTCCGTACAAATTTTAGTATTAGGTATGAATATTTTTCATGTCAGGAAGCCAGTTTGCATATTTTGTATAGGTATATTAAGAAAGAAGTATTTCAAAATTGCAAAATGTAGACTCTCGAGTTTTGAATGTTAGGTAACAAAAATTGATATTGGTCAGCAGTAATTACAAAAGTAATTTTAATTTGAACTAAACAAAACATTTTTTTATTGAATTAAATAAATTAATTAATAGTTTATTTATATTTAGCGTTAGACTGGAATAAAATATAGAACCTGGTTATTTTAGAATTTTATCTATAGTATAGTTGAGTGAAAAGCAATTTCTCTTCTTTTTTTATTATTTGCTCATTGTCAACACTAATTTAAATGTAAATAATTTGTTTCAAGTGGAAAAACTTCAATGTTTTGTTCTAGCATGCAATGAAGTTGATTTTAGTTTTGAACGAAATAATAACAACTCGACGAATACGCTTATCAACGATTATTACAAATGAATCGATAGTTCTATTCGGTGCGTGTAGTATCGAGATACTCGGCCGAGGCGCGTCACTGTCTCGGAGCCTAGTCTGGGGTTTGTGAGCGGAGCGGTCGTGTCGTGAGTTCGGAGGTCATATTCATTACGCTCAGTCCTCATCTCAAGTCCTACTTTAGTGTCGTTCTAGTTAGTCGAGATGACGACGGGTCTGCCCAGCGGCCGTGTGACCGTGGTCGGATGGTCCCGCCAGCGAGTTTCCCCCGTCACCAGCCCCATCTTGCGACTGGAACTACCCCTAACTACCCGCCGGCCTACAGTAGTCCGCATCGTGTGCCTCCAGGATCGGGCCTCTCAAAGGCCCTAGCGTGCGTTCTTTAAGTGTATTTGTGTTTTATAGACTGATCGGTATTCATTCTGTGTGTATACATTGTAACTTATAAACTGTTAAAATGTCGGAATTTAATAAGCCCGGGTTTTCGGGCAGCCCGCCGAAGCATCCGGGGAGAATCCGCATCCCTCCCAGGTAAGCTGGAAGGGTTGCTGTTGCATAACATTCTAAATTATTAGCAGTGCTAAATAAAAATTAATTAATGTACTATTAACATAGGTTTTTATTTTTAACTATGAATCTCTAAACATAAAAGCAAGGCATAGGTTGAGTCATATTTAAAAATAAATGCACCCCAACGATTAAACTGTCTCATGATACAACTAACTTCTCTCCATAACGCGTTAGGTATAACATAAATATGAATTGTATTTTAATATTAAACGTATTAAAATTACAAGTAAACATTATGTTTGCACAAATTAACCAATAGCAGTGATTGAAAATATATATTTCATGATTGATGTATTCATGTTTCTATCATATTTTGATAGACAGTATCTTAAAAAATAGTACAAAATTAAATAAAGCATTACGCTGTATGTGTGTACTATTTTATCTTATAATTTGATTAGAAAAAAAATTGCCGCCTATCGAAATCTCTAAAAAATTGACGTAATTTTATTAGGTTTCAGCAGAAATGTTTTAATGTGGTAGTTGCAAATATTATAGTACTATTTCATAATTAATATAGTTTTTTCTCGGTTATCTTTAGGAATGTATCAAAGGTTTTTGTACATGTATTTCGTTTACACTTAAGTTTTTGAAATTCCTAGGCTACATAGCAGCAGAGGTACCAAAAATATAAATTGTATATTTCAGTACAGGCGATTCCAACTTGTTGCTTACAAATAGTGGGTGATGCAAAAAAGCGCCCCACATGCAGCGAATCCTTGTGATTATTCAGATCAATTCTATCTTTTTTTGATTTAAGGTTTAACTTGACAGATTTTTTTTAATTTCTTGGTATATTTGCTTTAGCTTTAAAAAATAGCAAGTTGCATTTTCAAAAATTAGTCAAGTGACCCTAATACAAAGTGGGTGCACTGACAGTAGCCATAATCCATACGGTTGTTGAAATCATGAACACTGCAACCCTCTGCCTTTTAGTGTGTACAATGTATTTGTTTAGGAAAACAGTTACAGTGTAGAAGTTATATCTCTAATGCCATAATGGGGGTGAGAGGTGTACACAGGGTGGGTGAGAAGTCAAACCGAACTCTTATTTAGTATTAATTATTGTTATCAAAAACGAAATCAAATTGTTTTTCAAATATTTAATCAAATGAGTGGGGGTAGCTTAATTTTTTTCTTCAAAATGTTGTTGCAATATGCACAGATTTGCCCTTGTATAATTGTTTTACCTTAGGTAGGCTTTTTATGCCTAAATTTTCAAACTAAATCTACGCAATAGCATGTTGTGAAAGAAGCCAATGCCTTTTACTAGAGGGCGACTGAGATTTATTTGTATATAGGGGGAGCATCTTCTCCTCTATCTTGTGAATGGCAGATTATTTTGGGATGAATTTTTTTTCTGTACTTAAAATCCTCGTATAAAACTTGAAGCAGGTTTTTATGTTGTCAAGAAGACGTTTTTTAAACTCCTCCCTTTAATTATTTACTGACCGATTTTTACGATTAAGGTGTCAAAAAATATGTCCTCATCTATAGTTATGCATAAAGACATTTATTTTTCAATATTTTGCGCCTGAGGGCACGAAATTCCATAAAGGTATAACCTTTTGTCCGTAAGAATAACGTGGAGTGTGATTTAAAGTCGTTGAAACGATACCGCTGTTGTAATCTGAATAATGATGTTTATAATATTCAGGATGTTAGTCACAGTCTAAAATATAGTCTTTTTAAAAATAGATCTGTCATAATATTAGGAAGAGCAAGTTTGATTGTATTCAGTGTCAGTGTTGTGTGTTGATATTTGAAATATATAATCGAATGTACTCGGATGTCTTGATGTGTCTCTAATTGTTTGTCCTATTCATTACTATACATGCATAAACCTTTGATCATATTTTCGTGAAACTGAGAAGTTCTGTATTATTTATCAGGGTAGGGTATGATCATGGTTTTATTCATATCCGACTGTAGGGTTCCGCCCCACTAGCCTTTCAAATTCATGGAGGTATTTTATTTAATTAAATAATCATCATCCGTAAATTAAACTCAATAGAAAAGAACGTTTAATATGGTTTATTACATGGTATCATTATAATAGGTGTTCATATTAATATCTAGCAACGCAAGTGCAGCGAGTGAGCTACATATTATATAATTGTACTTGATACAGTTTTTCTATTAAAATTTGTAGTCAAAACTTCAAACCGAGGTGGAGGTGTGACGAGTAAGCGAGTGAAACATGCTACCAATCGGCAATACGGAGACTGAATACCAAGTTACACGAGCTAAGCGAGTTACGGGGTTGGCAAACGAAGCGTGCAGAGGTCCAGAGGTGTCCCCTAGTTTTCTCTTACGAGTGAATTGTCAGTCATAATCGGTCGTTCCCATATTTCCGACGATATTTCAAAAAAGAAAAAAGCGCGATGTATATTCGATATTTCATTCATCATTTTATTTGTTGTTGACAATTAGTAACATTGTATAACAAACGTCAAATTAGCATATTTTACATTAATAATATTTAATTACATTAGTTGTTCAGTATTAACATAAAATAGCATATTCAATCAAATAAAAACACTTGCTTAACTAAATAATAAAAATAAAATATATAACCAAGTATAAATCCATTTATAAACTAATTAAGTATTTAAAAATTCAGTAATAGAGTAACAAGCTCTTTCAAATAAAAATTGATGTAGAGTTTTGAATTTTGTCTGTGTGCCTTCTTGTTTAATTACACCGGGCAATTTATTAAACAATTTTGGACCTATGTTTTGTGGAAGCCAGGTAGTAATTTCTAATCTGTGCGTGGTCTGTCTATGTTGGTTCTTTTGCCTGGTGTCATAATTTATGCGAGTAACTGTTAGGTATGTTTTTTGTGGACCTAATTTAACGATTAAGCGCAGTGTTGTTTTGGAGCGTATTTACAGGAGTATTCATTATAAACCACTCAAGAAATAATAGGCATTCTACAGTCCATTCCGTCAGCTATGACCGGTAGCGGACACACGCTCGACGATAGGGATGTTTACCTCTTCTCCGGGCACCCCTAATTAGCGAACATCCTGACGTTCCAACTACACTTAGGCATCTTTGTGATTTTTACTATCTACTACAAATTTTAAGGAAGAGTCCAAACATGAAAGAAATGTGATATAAATTAATATAAAAGTTTATGTTTATACAACAACAAAAATAGGAACAATTCTCCGTTTTTTTATGTCAATTTATATTGCCTTCTTTTCGTGTTTGGACTCATTTTCTCTATATTTTGTTAGGAGGTTATGATAAACAAGGTTTCATTTGAAAATCACAAGGTTGCCAAAGGGTGGTGACACGTCCAGTTGTTCACCAATTAGGGGTGGCTGGTAGGAGGGTTGCGTGTGTGGTAGCTAGCGGCCATAGCTGAAGGAATGGTCTGAAGAGTTGATCAGGAGCGTCCGTCCGGCCACGAGTAGCCCTTGCTTATTACTAATTACAGTGTCGTGTACATCACTAGCGTGCACTAGGACCTAGTGTAATCACTTCCCACTTGCCAGTGGTTATGACGGTGCTTCTGGTGGGCCTTGACATGGACATATTTCCCAGAAATGACAGACTGTCACAGCTGCTGGTCATAAAGTGGGCGACGATCATCTTGGAGAAATATATGTCACCCATTAACTCACTGCAACCCAATTTACTGCACACTTCGTATCTCTCGCATTAAAGATAAAGAAGAATTTAAGAAAATTAATTTTATTTATTAACGTAGCATTATTTTATACCCACTAACTGTTAAGGTGTTGTTTTTATTCTTCAGTATTATGTGATTTTTTATTTACTGTACTGTAAAGTATTATTGCTTGTGTTCGACTGTATTTATTTTGTTGGTAAGGAGTGAAACTAAACTGTTGTAAATTTTACTGACATGCACGACTATCTTGTTGGTTATGTGTACAACATTTTCACTTTTGAACATTACCGCTTTTTTTAGCAAGGAAACCATTTTTCCGCCATTTTGCTTATGGAAGTCAATTTCCTGAATTGATTAGGTAATCTAAAACCGCAGCAAATATAACCTACAAGCTGTGCACTGATTAAAGGCTACTTAAGTAAATGTTGAACTCTCCTGCAATGAACTTGTCATTGCAAAAAATAACTGAACAAAGCACCGTACAATTATTTGGTTCATGGTTACACATTTCATTGTTCATCAACTTCATCGTGTCTTGAACTTTGATTTTTGTAAAGATATAAATAAGAATCTCGTTGTATTTGTGTAAGGAAAAGCTTTTATTTGTGTAGTAAATAAAAAAAATACTAACAGGTTATATGTAATAACAGTAGTCATTTTAACTACATGAAGTAATTTTTATGAACTTTTCGAATTCGGCCATCTTTTGTAATGCAGGTGTTAGAAAAAGGTCCTATTGGTAGTTCTTTATTTCATTATGTAACCTATAATTCTCTTTTTATTAATGGTCAGTATTCCTTCTTTAGGTTCAAAGACAGATCTAACCGAAGCAGAATATATAAAAGAATTGTTTTGTCGGTCAAACGCAATTTTGGTCAATTATTTGTCAATATGGATAGTTGAATTAATTTTTGTCCGTTGTCCTGAGGTAGGCGGTAGATAGAAGAGGCGTCTCCGAGTTGGCGTTGTGGGCCTGGCCCTGGTAAGAACAATTGTCTGATATTGGGCGCGGAGGCCAGTGTTCGTTCCTACACGAAGCCACCGGCTGGCTGGCTCGCCACCAACCACACACAGAACCGTTGCCAAGGCCCCGCGGGCTAAAAACGGACCATTATTCACAGTTTGTTTGAATAACGTGAAAAAATTATCGCCACGTTTCGGCTGAACGTATTCAAAGGCCGGGTCGGAATTCGGGTGGGCGGATGATGACAGCTACACTGTATATTTATATATACATCTGTGAGTTAGATCTGCGCATCATTATGACGGTGGGTTTATGTTTAGACACTGTCTCCGTCAAATTGACGCTATTTACTCGCCGGTCGACCTCAATTTGGACTAACAGCATGAAGCATGTGTGATATCACAGAGAAGAAAGAAACAGAGGCCGCATGCAACAGCAGGACCAGAACCGTCGAAAGCCCCCCTCCCTTCCAAAACCGCAAGGACAATCGTACTATTTATCTATATATATAAAATCCAATGTATGTTTGTTTGTCCGTCTATCCTTTATGCGCTACCAAACCGTCCAGCCGATCGCCATGAAACTTGGGGAAGTTGTTCTATATACCCCAGGGAAGGTTTCTGTCCTATTCCCGTTTCTTTAATCTCTCAGGGCTCCATCCCTTGGACTTCTAAAGTTTCAATGTTAATCAAATAGCAGGATGCATGAAGGTATAAAAATATAAAAAGAATATCAGCTGTGGGTTTTAAATATGTCAAAATTATACTGTTTATATTTTTATGTTTTGATTTCTTGTGAAGCTATATTAATTGATTGATTTATTTGATTAACAGCTGTTAAATAAAAACAAATAGAATAAAATTGTGGTAGGCAAAACTTTCAACATTAAAAATAATTGAGTACAGTAGTAAACTACACAAAACATCAGCTGTTGTAAATTGGATACTGTGTAAACTGAAAGGTTGCTGCACATTTCAATGATACAATCAAAACTCAATATTATGACCGGCGAAGCGGGCGGGTACAGCTAGTTAGCATAAAAGATGTACAATAGTTGTGATCTAATTACACGTGTTCGCTGTCGCTGTAAGAAAGCGACCTCTGTTTCTTATCATCTGTGGTAAATCATTTTATCTCAAAGTCCGTATGACGGTAACGCTTCCTTTTTTCGTATTTCGCGTAAGAGTAAATCGTATTTCGTATATACATTTTTTTATGAAACATTTCATCGTAGGCTAATTGTGTACTTGCCTAAGAAAGTTTGTTGCTTGGATGAATGAAAGTTTCCTTACCGCCCCTGTCTATTTACATACTATGTCATTGTTGTGGACGAAAACACAAGACACGTTAGCTCCGATGTCGTTTCTTTTTTATTTGTTATTTTTTAACATAACCTGCTATGACAGTTTATCAATCTACTATTTTGAACAGTTTAACGTTTTTTTCTTCTTTTTTTCCGAAAACTAGTTTGAGACTGACTGGAAAGCCTGTCGAAGATTTAAGTTACTGGTTTCCTAGATTTAAGACGCCCAGTAAGTTGTAGGATATCTTGTAAAATGGGAAGATTCGGAGTAGAAAAAAAGTTTTGGAACTCTGAAGTCTTTTTTTGCGTTGTGTGTCCGGAGGAGCTATGGTCGAGGAGTTGCTAAGAGGCAGCCGCCGATAGCCCTCATCTCCTGTCGTATACGTGTACGTTTATAGGGGGATGGTGCTGTTCGCCCCGCAGCCCCGGGTGGTGCTAAACGAACGACGGTTTTGGTCATGTGGTCTCCCAGACCACATATGTCAGATGCCAACCAAAAAAATCTGCTCTTCTCAGGGTCGACAAAATTACTGTGCGTTGTCACAATTAGATTGGAACCGTAATTTTTGTACCCTAACAGATTTCGTTACAACACAGTGTGGATCGAGGCAGTTATCTCTGGCCTTGACCCGTGCAGCTCACTGTTTTGGTTGTGTACAACTGATTGAAGATAAGAAGACTTGTGTATTCATTGTGTTACTATAGGCTTTGGTTAATGGTTAGTCATATTGTTTATACGACGATTAGTGATGAGGGTCGTTTATTTTGTTATCGAGGGGATCTAAGGGAGTTCCACCAGAAGGCTGGAATGAAGTATGATAGTACAGGCCCAAAATCTCTGCCAATACTATATACTACTGTTTGTGGCTTTCTAGCCACAGTGTGGCCAGGGCCGGTCAAGGGTTAAGCAAACACCCAGTATTAAACTAGGGGATAACAGTAACTCGTTACTAAACGGATGTTTGTAGTAACGACAATATATTTTTACTATGTATCAGTATTCAATTCAATTCAAAATACTGTATTGCAAAGAACAATTTACAACAATTGTATCGCAATCGTCAATATTGTAACTGAAATTTACCATTCATTCTATACAATTTCACATACATACAAAGTTTCACTAACACTCACATTCATACCAAATTTAGTAGCCGCTCCACTTCCGGCATGAGTTATGCCAATTAGATGGTCTTCCAGTCATGTGCAAGGAACTCGTCCACACTATAAAAAGCTTGTGATTACAAGAGCTTTTTAAGACGAGCCTTGGGCACCTGAGCACATTATACAGTAATTCGTTAGACAAACTGTTGATAAAGCGAACACTTGCATGAAAGGGGAGATGATCGAAAACCACCGTTCTGTGTTGCCCAGTTCGGTAGTTTTCCCTGCCTCTGGTATTGTATGTGTGTCTGTGCCGCGTGTTAGTGCGTATCTTGACATACAAAAAAGTATGGTTTGTAATATGTAAACGCAAGGCAGTGTCAACAGTTGCAAGGTTTTGAAAGCGTTTCTACACGATTTTTAGTATCACACGGTTGAGGTTGAGTGTTGATTCACTTCAACAAATTCAAATTGTAGGAGTACGAGTATATCATATAGTGGAACCCTGCGAATATGCGTATATTGATACCAAACATTACATACGTCATATCTGCTCCTCCCAGTCCCACCACTACTACTACTACTACTGTCTGAAAAAGGCGGATGATATTAGTTCCCTCATGCACCGTGGAGTTACGCAGTGTTAGTGATATATTCACATTGTAAACAATGCTCGACAATATGTCGTCTGATACCGTTTATTAATTTCCAATTTTGCTTAAACCAATTTGTAGCAAATATAATTTAATCGCAAATTCAAGATGTGTATTAAAATGTATCAAACCCCAAACAAGAAGAGAATCAGTAAATCACTACGCACTACTTAATGGGCAACAATACGTTCAATTTTACTGTGTAAGGAACAATAATTATTTAATAAGCAGGATAGTGCGAAAATTTATTATAATATATAATGGTACTGTAGATATAAACTGTTTAATAACAAATATGCGATGAAGTAATTTTGAAAACGAAAGAGCATTTGCCTATTGACTGTCAGGGATATATAAATATACAGTATACCAATATACAGTACTAGTAAAGTGAAAACGTTTCTCTAGAATAAAATAATGTAACATTTTTTATTATGTGTTAGTATTACTCGGTATAAGTAAATCACAGAATGGGTAGAAATGGATTATTAATACTATATTTCTTAATTTTCTGTAGATAAAAGCCTCTCGAAACATAAAAATGACGAGAGTATTTTTAAATGTCATTACAATGTTTTATGAATGAGTGTAACCAACAATAATTATGGTTAATTATTTCATGTTGACAAGATTTTGATAGTGACGTCATAAGTGATACTTCAATAAATAAATTTTAAAAAAGATACTTGAAATAATCTTCGATAACAAGGTGAGCTGATGACTGTATTAGGCTACTGTCGGTGCAAAAATTATGTGTACCCGAGTTTGAAGGCTGTTTAGTAAGAAACTAAAAGGCATTTGAACAAATCCAACCCCACCATTGTTTTTTCTCGTTTGATTGTACGTTATGACAAATGCATTAGTATTATAAGTTTTAATCTTTTTTTGTCCTAATTAGAAAAAAAATACCTGGGATGTTTACTAGTTTTCACTGTGCATCAGCTTTAGATTTTTATTACAAAAAGAACAGTAATGTATGGAGTTCTTACTTCAAAACGTGGTTAACAGGAATGTTTTCTGTGTGTTTTATAAGTTTCAGAATTTTTTAAATTGATTAAAATCAATTTAAAGTTACTTTAATCAAACGGAGAAAATAATGGTGGGACTGGATTTTTCATAAGCCTCTTAGTTTCTTAGTAAACACCCTTCAAACTCGAGTGGACATAGTATTTGTGCAGGCAGTAGGTATTTTTCAAGGACGGTTTAGTGGATTGAGAATGATTTACTAAACCAAAATGGACACCGATTACATTCTTAACGGATTTGCCAAAATGAAAGCAAGAACAATGAATTTTTGGTGTAATTGAAAACTTCCTAAGTTTTGTCTTTAATTTACGAGTAAATATATTGTTTTATTCCTTGAAAGCTGATTTGTGTTGTATTTATTGATTACTTGATTACTGGGTCATCTATTTTGGCTTTGGTCTTTTATATGTAATTATTAGGCTCTAAGGTCTAAAAATATTACATTAATATATATAAGTTAATGTAACACTGACAGTTGAGACTCATTTCTTATTCCCTAAGTACACGTATTTATTTTATTTGAAAGTATTTGTATCCACAGAGAATGCCTCCTATCTAAGGGGTTTTAAAGGGGGGGGGGGGCACCGTAATGTTCGCTTGCACTAGAAACATGTCTACAACCGGCCATGAGTGTAGCCCATTGCTGACTAAACCAGATCCGTTTCTATAAATATTCCTTATCTTATAAACATAAACGAATCGTCAGTTTTGTAATACATTGCTTATACTTCACTTAATCGTATACAGACTCTTAGTCAGTTCTCGTACACAATAATCCAAAGAATGCGACTTATTTGTGATTGGTTAAAAATTACTGGGTCATATAAGACTTTGATTTTTTTTTGTATTACAAGCTTTTGAAGTGAAGTTATAGAAATACTGTGGCGTATGAAGGACTGTTGTGAAGGGAAAATGTGTTGAGATAAAGTGATTTACATGTGTTTAAGTATAGAGAGTGGTTACAAATTACTGGACACATTTTAATGTCAAATAAATAAATAACCAATCAATTTTAAAACTCAGGAATTGTTTTATTAAATAGCGAATTTAAAACATGTTTATATACTAACTGAAAAATAATAATTATAAAAATGTCAGTAATTATAAAAAGTGGTTATAAAAAGTTAGTAAAATATCACCTAAACTGTGAGTTTAAGGTATGTGTTCTTTTCTTTTTTGACTCATGGTGTGGCATAGTCAGCTGGTCAACAATGGATCTTTCTACATCAGCTTTTAATTACAGTTCACCAAACAAACATGAACCTAATATCAAAATGACTAGTTTGAAAGAAAAAGTAGTGTTTTTAAAATGCCAGCAGAACAACAAAGAAATAAGTGTATTATTATCTATTGAGGATGGTACTAACATGACCCTCCTGCCCACCCCTACACATACAATGGTAGTGATAACCCACTCATACACTTACAGTGGTAGTGACCCACCCACCCATACACATACAGTGGTAATGACCCTCCCACCCACCCCTAAACATCCAGTGGTAGTGACCCTCCCACCCACCCCTACACATACAGTGGTAGTGATAACCCAACCATACACTTACAGTGGTAGTGACCCACCCACCCATACACGTACAGTGGTAATGACCCACCGACCCACCTATACACTTACTGTGGAAGTAACCCACCAACTCACTATACACTTACAGTGGAAGTGACCCACCCACTCGCACATACACGTACAGTGGAAGTGACACACCCATACACGTACAGTGGAAGTGACCCACTTACCCACCCATACACGTACAGAGGTATTAGGGACAAAGACATATGGACAAATGCATTTGAGAATAACTTTTCTTAAATATAGCCATATTAAAAAAAATGTGTTGCTATATCTTTTTTTATCGATATTTGATGTCAGTTTATCAATATGTCGTATTAATTGTGTTTGATGCGATGATGTTATCTTCAATAGCAAAATGCCTTACCAAATAAAAATTCCATTTATTGGTATATTGAAGAAGTTTTATTTTCAAATTATTAGTGTCCAATAAGAAGAGCTTTTTTGAAGATATTACATAAAGTAATTCACCCACTCATGATTAAATAGCAGCTGTCGGTAAACAACATTGTATTGCCACTTCAGGATGTGGTCCGGGATGGGTGTGAGGGTTGGCAACCCCCGACCGAGGGAAAGGTGATCTGGCCATGTGGGCGGATGTTCTTTGGCTCGTCCTCGCGGCCGGAAGGACGATAAGGTCCTATCCCCTTTCTTCTCCCCGCTTTTAGATCTAACACTTCGCAGGCGCGTGTCCTCTTAAAATAATAACACTCCACCAGGCCTATAAAGAGGACCAGGGGAAGGTAGAGGAAGCGGACCAGGCGCATCGCCGCCCTTGATTTGAGACCGCCGTTTATTCACAGTCTAACTTTGGATGTCTTGTACACAGTCAAGGATTTGACATGTGTTTTTCTCAACGGCCTCCTTGTTCGATGACAGCTGGATCGCCGGTTGGCTTTGAAGACGTGATGAGCTTTTATTTTAAACCTTGACAAAACAAATGGTTCCTTTCCATTAATTTTGAATTGACTTGATTATTTGAACTTTTTTTGTTGTTGTTCGTAACTGTATGAGTTGTATGAATGCGCACGCGCGTTTTATGTGCGTGTTTGCTTAGAATATTTTTTCCTCCGATTGTTGCCAATAGTCTTGTGTGTTTTATGGTTTGTTTTTGCCAATGTTTACATACTGATCACTGACTCGTAGTAAGTTAAATTTGCCCACCCAAAAGAGGAAATGAAGAATTTATTTTATATATTTGCTTATAAAATATTGCTCTTCTTTCTGTAATTTGTTTGACTCGTTCAGTAGCTTATTATAAACGTATTGTATCATTGATTTATTGGTTTACTTAATGTTGATTTTTTATGACGAAACTAAAAAGTAGATTGTTATAAAATGAAAATGGCGCATGACAAATGTAACATGGAATTTACAGGGTTGTAACGGTGAAGGAAGGCATTTCATAGAACTGGAGCAGGTTCTATACTAGTGTTGAAAATATAATTTATTGTTTTAACTAATCAAACATATTGAAACGTCGGTTAAACAATTTTTTCTACGACATTCGCGTTGTTTGTTTACTATTTATGAACTAGGTTAATATTTTCTTTTATCAAATATCGATTGTTACGTGTTTTTTTAAATTTTTAAACAATTAATTGAATTTCTTTAGGAAATTTAAACCGATTAATTAATTTATAATATCATAAATAACGGTACAGACTTTTCATGTAAATTTAACTAGGATCGGTATTTAATTAAAAATTACTACACAGCAAACAATAATAAAATGTATCTTATTGTAAAGATGTATCCAGCCATTAAAATAAATACATACACAATGTACAATGAGTGTAGACACAGAGGATAAAGAAACAGAGGTCTCATCCAATAGTGCCTAAATGTATGTAGAATAGTTATTCTCCAGTTTGCCATGGGATGGCAGGACCAGAACCTTGTCAACCCCTCCCTGTATTCCCATCCTTAAGGATACACGTAGTAATTATTACTACAGATTTATAAAGGTGTACATTACTTGATATCTATTTGTGATTAAAATAAAAAATTGGTTCGATCATAATTCTCTTACTTTAAGTATCCACCAAACAAAATGTCTACTAATATTTCTAAGAGCTGATCTTGGTCCTGGCCAGCGTGCCTTGAGGCTTCACTTGCGGAAACTCGGAATCTGATAGTTGTGCTTGCCAGATGATTGAGCGCGTGGACGAACATAAATATTTGGGTGTTATTATCGATCATAAACTCTGCTGTGGTCCACACGTCCAGTATACTGGCCAGAGAGTATGCAGGATGGTGTACGCCTTCACGCAAGTGAGAGAGGTATTGCCCCTTGACCTGAGGAAGATTGTCGACTTCTCCTACGTGCAATCGCTTCTGCAGTACGGCATTTTGGCTCGGAGCGGCGCCTCCTCATCCATACTGGAACTTCTCGCAGTGGCTCAGAGGAAAATAATAAAACTCATATTAAAAAAGAATGACCGGTATCCCGCTAATTTATTGTAGTCAGAATTTCCTGTTTTAACCTTAAATCAGCTTTGAATTAAAAACCTTCTTTTTCACGTTCGTCGTAATAAATCTGACATATTTATACGATTAAATCACAATTTTCCAACTATAAATAGATTGTATTTCAGATTCCAAGGCCATGTAGTAGTTTAGATTATCATAGCCCCTTTTTTTATCGCACATTCCCTCAATAAAAATCTTCCTCAAGACATTCTGTTATTGGAGGCTGGCAGTGTCGTGGTGTACAAGCGTGGGGTGAGCAGGTGGCTGCTCACGTTATCTCCTGAGGAGACTGAGAGACTGATCTGCTCAACCAATGTATAGCATCAGCTGTTATTCTTAGTTAATTATATATTTTTAAATGAATTACCTTTATTTGATTTTTAAATAGTAAAATTGTATTTATTTCCTTCTATTCTTCATTAGTTGTTTGGTTTGCTCGAATGTTTTGGTAAAGTTAATTAAATTTATGGTATATATTCTTTTTGTGCCTCTTTAATTTAAAATTGTGATTTAATTTTAATATGTCCATTTTTACTAATAACACCCATTTATTCATCTGTTGATTTATGTAATAGTATAATTGTAACCGATAGTCTTAGCAGGACAATTATTCGTTTATTGTACTTTTTCATGTTTTGTATATATATGTTTTTTGAATAAATTTATAATCAATCGATTTATAACTGCTATGTATGCGTTTGCTGCGGCAATAAGAAAGCGACCTCTGTTTTTTTCTTCTCTACGGAGTCTGCTGTTTATTTCACCCATGTATGATATATTTTGACAATGTGTGTATTTATGAAATGATTTAATTGATATAATTATAAAATTAATATAAATTCTTACATGTAATTAAGATTTCCTAAGTTTACTTACCCTCAATAAAAACTGTTTATCATATTTTTTATTTCTATTGATTTCTCAGTACGGTTAATGAATGTACATCTATGGAACATGTGTATTCACTGGTAAGGTAAAGTGGACGGACATCACAGGCGGCGCACACACAGACGCATGTCTCGGTCACAGCGGACATTGGATAGTTTATTGAAGCAGTACTGACCTCTCTGGCCCGGAATATAATTTGAGTAACAAGTAGGTAGGCCTATCGGTTCGCACGATTGTCCACTCGCCAGTCAAGAGTAGATAGGCTGGTCATGCAAAAATGTTCGTACGAGAAGTACTCGAAATTTGTTTGTCTTTTATGTTATATTCGATTGTTTGTGTGATATTCTAAAACTAAAATTCGGTCAACTCCATACCGTATGATATCAACTCAATAACTATTCCGAACTGTTCAGAAATAATAGTGACTTATATTAATTATTAATTGTCATTAGGCTATTAAATTAATGACACTTGTTAAGAATAGTTGGCCTTCGTTTTTAACAAAGACTACTTTCGCTCATCTACATACATTCCTCACAACTATTCGTAATTCATGTATTAAAAATCGGAATCTAAACAATGAATAAATATATGATACTAGAAGATTTCATTACATAAAATTTATAATTATGTAATGAAAAACATTTCAGTAAATAGTTTGTTCAATTTTCCGTTCTATGTCATTAAAGTGGACTCCACTGTTCTGTTTACCAGATTTTAGTTGAAAACATTCTCGACGAACACACTTATTAGCTGGGCTCTTGGATAGAAGCCAGGCACTTTGGAGCCGTTTCGCTTCGCTCAAACTCCGTGGACACGCTTCTCTCCCCCACAGCTTGTCTCTCGGTTTCGGAGGACCCTGATTCACGGAGGGAAGGGTTACCAAAATAGCGCAGTTGACGATCGTGGCATGTCGTCTGCTGGGCCACTTGAGTAGTGACTCACGGCGGCCATCATGATGGTCATCATTGCTCAAATATTGAACCATCAACGGCGTGGACGGTAGAGATAAGGAGCCACGTGTTGTTCCCATCTCTGATACTGTTATAGATAGCATGTTGGATGGTAGTCAAGGTTCGGATGTTGAGTAGGGAAGAGAACTGAGTGTCAAACTTATCAATTAGCTGAATAACAGAACAACACTACGTGGTTCGTCTTAGAACTTAGGCTTAAGCGGCCGGTGTCATAACTAGAATGTATAGTTTCAACGAGAAATCACTGAGGATGCCACATCACAGTATGGGCGAAACGTCTGGTCATCTTGTAAATATTGTAGATAGTACCTTGACGCGGTTGTCACCGGAAACTGTACATTCTAGTTACTACGTGGTTCGGATTCCACGTAAAGCTGTAGGTCCCTTAGTTGCCCTGGCCGTTGGGCTATTAAAAATTGCCCTTTCAGAGGAACAGTTTAACTCAGTTAGTAACCAGACTACACTCATCCACACTCATCATTTATATTCGCCTTAAAATACGCACAACGTTGTGTCGGCGTCTCATAAGTAAGCTCCCTGTGACGTACGTTGCAAATATCGCTGAGTCCATGTAGGAGTTTATGGTCAGAAAGCAGCTAATATCTTGGTACTTTGCCGGTTTGATGGCTTAGTCACTTTTTACTAAGGCTTCGGACTGCGGAGGCAAGGTCGAAGGTTCGAATCCCTAACGAGGTCAATACTTCACTCGTTGAATTACTTCACGCACTGGCCTGCAGGCTCATATGAACTGGCGAGTAAAGTTTTAGGAAAGACGGTAGTATCACGCGCATCTACCATGACGTCACACTGTTGAAATGGCAAACGAGTGGAACAACTAACTAAACAAACAAAAGAGTACTTGATCTAATTACCTAATTAAAGCTAATTTAATGTAATAACTAAAGCTAATTAGTGGCATATAATATACTTCAAGTTAAATCTTGGTGCAACATAAAAATGTCAAAAATCTTAAAAATGATGTTTGACAGAGATTGGTAGTAGTTAATAATCAAACCAGATGACGGACCGAGTGACGTCACTGTCACTGCAGTCAACTGCGCATCAGCGCAACCTGCTACATACCGTATGTTGTTCTACTTACAATGGACAATGGAAACTTAAAATTACGATATTTTACCGATTTGTCTAGAATTTAATCATAGACAGTAAAAATACAAACTACAGAGGGATTAATTATTTGGGGGCTCAAATCAGCAAATCAATTTATGACTTGTGGCATACCGTATCATGTTTTTTTTTTCACAGAGAATAATGTGCCGTAAAAAATATAAGGCGCCTTTAATGGCCAAAATTAAGCACTATGTCTGTTTTACCGTATGTTATTTGTTCGATTAAAAATGGGCTTAAATTAGTTAATACAAAATATAAGACAGAATAACTCCTATGTTTTAATTACCATTGGACTCACGATCTTAAATCACTAGTTTACGCAAGTAAAGTTCGTCCTTGCAGAAACAATCTGACAATCACTATTCATAGCAACTAAGTGCGTATTTTGGACGGCTCATATTGTTAATTATTAGTATTGAATTGTGCATCAAAATAAGCCTTAAACTTGGACAAGGATGAAATTTCTCCAAAAACTTGCAGCACGAATTTTGTCGAATCTGCTGGTAATAGAATATCGCTGTAAAGCCTAAGGAATCCCTAATTCCTCCAGGAAGTAAAGATTCTGGTGCAGGTCGTCTGCCTTCATGGCGTAAGTTATTTTGTATGCGTCACGCACGGTGCTTCAGGACTCTCCGGCACTGTTTCATACTGGCGTACATGGACGTCCAAAACGTCTGTAGACGTCTTCAAACTTTTACACGCCGAACGCTCTCGGACTCGGAGTGATCCGGTTCGCAGCGGAATCAACTCTTGTGATCACGTTCATTTACCTCTTATGTCTTGGGATTTAAATCTGTCTTTCCTATGAAATATTGGCATTATGTTGTATCAATCGAACTAATCACTACAGTACCTAACTGATATTTTGTAATTTTACATTTACCTAACGATATCATTGTTTATTTATTTAATATTTACTGAACATAGATTTGGCCTCACAAAGTATTCAAAACTGGATTTATAAAGTACCCTATAAAATCAGTGACTGTAATTAACATTAGATCATTTATGTGAATTAAGTCCGCTTTTTTAATTTACTTTTTTGAAACAAACTTAGTAGGCTGACTGAATGGCTTTCTTGTAATTTGTGTCCTTTTGTTGTAATCTCGCTGACAATTAATGACAATACTTTTTGAAATTCGTCTTTATTTTAAATCTAAAATATTACCTGATATAAAATTCTTAGTATTCCATTAAGGGTCTGCAGAGGTTGTCGGCCATGTTTGTTTTAATCCCATAAGAACAATGTTATTGTCGACCCGGACATACGATCACGCGTATCCAATCCAAACACATATTTTCAAACGGATTTTTTCCAAACAAATTGCATTTAATCAAGAATAAAATTACACGTTGGAATTGCTTTGTGAATTCCTAATTAGTTTTATAGGAAAAAATAAAAAAAAATTTAGTTTGAAGCTTTTATTTTCACCTATTTTTCTAAACTAGGCGTATGCATTCAAAATATGAAAAGCAAACCTAAAGCGCAATATAATAACGTTTAAAATGACACCTCATACACTACTGTTGGTTAATAAATAACGAAAAATATGGATTCGCAAATAATATTGTTCTTATGGGATTAAAACCAACATGGCCGAATGCCTCTGCAGACCCTTAATGCTAGTACAAGCCAAAGGTTTTTTTACCTTTCCAATCCGATCTATTACAAATACGGCTTCATCGTCACTAATGAAACTATCATTGTCCGACATACTGGGGATTGTTAAGGGAACTTCAAAATACATCTTACCAATCGTAATGTCAGAAGAACGTCAACTACTGAATTGACACTACACAGGCGTCCATTAACAGCAGTGTGACACCGTTGTTCGTAAGTTATCTAGTGAGATTTAAAACCGTTAAACTTTTAATACATAAACGTTTACAATATAATTCCATGAACGTAGACGAACACAAAAATTAAGTTGTTCAAAAATTAATTTTAATAAAGATGCTCCTATAAGAGCAAAACATCTGCTGAAACGTGATTTCATATTTTGAAATTAGTCAGAATAAAACTGTCGGACTCGAATAGTAGATCAAGCAAATTTGATTGGACAGCTGTCAACGAACGAATGTTTTTTAATATGCTAGTACTGTAGTACACTAAATGACCTCAATCTGCCAACGTCTGCTCGGCAATGTGCAGTGTTATCTCTATTACAGTAGGACTGTGCAGATCAAGTGCAATGCAAGGGGAAGTGGCCTCTTTCCTCATTAGTGGCGTGTGATATCACTGTCAGTGGGAGGAGTCATCTCATCTCTCTGCCCACACATTCACACTGACCTCGTGTTGTACTTGGTGAGACCGAGCACACTGTTAGTGTCACAGAAGGATGTGCAGAACAAGTGCAATGCAAGGGGAAGTGGCCTCTTTCCTCATTAGTGGCGTGTGATATCACTGTCAGTGGGAGGAGTCATCTCATCTCTCTGCCCACACATTCACACTGACCTCGTGTTGTACTTGGTGAGACCGAGCACACTGTTAGTGTCACAGAAGGATGTGCAGAACAAGTGCAATGCAAGGGGAAGAGGGGAAGTGGCCTCTTTCCTCATTAGTGGCGTGTGATATCACTGTCAGTGGGAGGAGTCATCTCATCTCTCTGCCCACACATTCACACTGACCTCGTGTTGTACTTGGTGAGACCGAGCACACTGTTAGTGTCACAGAAGGATGTGCAGAACAAGTGCAATGCAAGGGGAAGTGGCCTCTTTCCTCATTAGTGGCGTGTGATATCAATGTCAGTGGGAGGAGTCATCTCATCTCTCTGCCCACACATTCACACTGACCTCGTGTTGTACTTGGTGAGACCGAGCACACTGTTAGTGTCACAGAAGGATGTGCAGAACAAGTGCAATGAAAGGGGAAGTGGCCTCTTTCCTCATTAGTGGCGTGTGATATCACTGTCAGTGGGAGGAGTCATCTCATCTCTCTGCCCACACATTCACACTGACCTCGTGTTGTACTTGGTGAGACCGAGCACACTGTTAGTGTTACAGAAGGATGTGCAGAACAAGTGCAATGCAAGGGGAAGTGGCCTCTTTCCTCATTAGTGGCGTGCGATATCACTCAGTGGGAGGAGTCATCTCATCTCTCTGCCCACACATTCACACTGACCTCGTGTTGTACTTGGTGAGACCGAGCACACTGTTAGTGTTACAGAAGGATGTGCAGAACAAGTGCAATGCAAGGGGAAGTGGCCTCTTTCCTCATTAGTGGCGTGTGATATCACTGTCAGTGGGAGGAGTCATCTCATCTCTCTGCCCACACATTCACACTGACCTCGTGTTGTACTTGGTGAGACCGAGCACACTGTTAGTGTTACAGAAGGATGTGCAGAACAAGTGCAATGCAAGGGGAAGTGGCCTCTTTCCTCATTAGTGGCGTGTGATATCACTGTCAGTGGGAGGAGTCATCTCATCTCTCTGCCCACACATTCACACTGACCTCGTGTTGTACTTGGTGAGACCGAGCACACTGTTAGTGTTACAGAAGGATGTGCAGAACAAGTGCAATGCAAGGGGAAGTGGCCTCTTTCCTCATTAGTGGCGTGTGATATCACTGTCGGTGGGAGGAGTCATTGGTGATTTTTTAAATCGTTTTTACTAGTTTATTTACTTAAAATCACGAAGAATATTTCTACTGCATAAACTTGCTGAAAAAATACACGATAAACGTTACCAGAAAGACGCATTCACCAAAATAATGAGAATAATCAGTGTAATTCGCGCCCTAGGTATAATTCTCTTTCTAGTTGACCCTTGCTATAAGTATTAGTTAGTGAATGTTTAACAGACAGTAAAGTGTAGTGGCGATAACCCGTAAATACTACAACGGAGACTCGGGGAGTGAACATGTTGTGAGAATGCTAGTACAAACAATACTGTATAATGATGTCTAGCATTTTCCGAATGACGTCATTTCTTGTGTGATCTATGCAGGCTTTTGGTGGGTTGAACTTGAATAGTGTATGCGACCATTCACCTGTCGTCTGCTAGTCTACTGAGTTCCTATCAATAAATAAATAATTTATGGAATGGACAACTATGTCACTTATAGGGCTTTTTATTGCAAAAATAGTACACCTGTGGTTTCTAGAGTCTGTATGAATCTGATTTGAACATTTTGTTTCAGGACTCTTCCGGGCCAGCTAGATGAATCCTGTCCATTTTCGTTTGATCAGCGTAAGTACAAGTTTTAAGAAATAAAAATTAAAAAAAAAAAACCGAACATCAAGTTAGACTGTACTGTATAAAGTACGCATGGTGTTCATGCATATGCTCTGATAATTAATTGATCATGCCGTAACGTTTTCGTTTTAAATCAAGTAAATGGATTATAAAGTGAATAATAAAAAAGACAAGACACCTTGTAGCATATGCGATGTTTAAGGATTGCTCTCTATAAGGGAAGGTTTTTTTAGAAGTGTTTACGCTCGGTCCTCGTAATACCGTCACAGCGTCGGCTCAACGGTTCCCATTGATGTGGACACTACTAGAGAAGTTTGGGGTGTCCATGTTGGATGGTAGTTAAGGTTTAGATATTGTGTAGGGGAGAGAACTGAGTGTTGGACTTGTTAGTTTGCTGAAAATCAGACCAACACTACGTGGTTCGGATTCCACGTAAAGCTGTAAGTCCCATAGTTGCTCTGGTCATTGAGCTATTTAGTTCTTTCTGAGCTAATTCGAACTCAGATAGTAACAATGACTACACTCGTTCATCTTCACCCATCACACTCATTAACCTCTCATATTCGCCCATAACTCTACGATCGGCGTCTTAGAAATGAATAATATGTTTCTAACTAATTACGAAATACTAACAGTTTTCTTATCAATAATTGAATGTGAACAAAGTGGATACGAGCTACACAACCCAATCCGCAATGCATAGTACCGAATCTTTGATAAGGAGCTACGCAACCCAATCCGCTCCGTTCAGCACCGAATCTTTACCAATGTTTTAAACAGACCCGCTTCGATCAGTACAGCACAGCGCTGAATGTTCGATAAGGGGCTACACGGATCCACTTTGCACCGCACATCGCTGAATGTTTGATAAGTAATTACACAGACCCAATCCGCACCGTTCAGCACCGAATCTTTGCCAATGATTTATACAGACCCGCTTCGCACCGCACAGCGCCAACTGTTGGATAAGGGGCTACAGGGATCCACTTCGCACCGCACAATGGCGAATGTTTGACAAGGAGCTAAAGTACAAACATCCGCTACGCACCCACAGCTGGCATTTCCTCTAACGTGACATTTTATTACATTGAACTGAGAATTTTTATATAAAATTCTTCGTCAGCTCCAATAGAAACTTATGAAAAATTACGAAATGTAACGAGTACTGTACCATCAACCAGAAGAGAAGGGATCAGATGCTCTGAGCTGAGATGGCGAGTGCAATCTTGTCTATAAATACGCCCGTGTCAGGGGACTCTGTTAACATTTGACTGGCAGACTGCTCAGACGGCCGACATACATCTGTGGCACAAATAAGTATTCGCTAAACCTACTTCACTCGAGCTACTACTCACTGTGTCATTTGAGAACGGTAACTTCTTGGGTTAGCAAAAATGGCGCATTCAGTAATTTACAACCTAGTCCTCACTGTTAGACTTAACATTGGTAAGATCATATGGAAGTTGTTTACGTTAATTATGTTTCCATATGCATGCATTATTACGGTTGTAATAATTTCAAAATTAACTTCCGTCCCAGATATATCTTTAAGTGTAAATGAAACATTATAAAAATACGTTGTATGCCTGGCATTAACTAATATCCCACAGCTTTAGTTCCGCTACACACGCCCAGTTCGGTAATGGTGTCCGTCCAGATTATTAGTTTCATAACCTCGTGTGTAGAACGCTTTCGGGCGTAGTGATTGTTACCATTTCCTGTCGTCAGCGACTTCCTCGGGCGTTCCTGAATCCTCCCTCCGACCCCACCATGTCCTCATCCTCCTTCAGCTCCTTCAGTTCTGGTAATTATCTTTTTATTAGTTAGTCTATGTATGGGTACTTGCCCACTACTTCACTCTTCGTTTTGCTTGTCAATGATGATTGTATTCGCTATCACAAATTTTGACGAACTAACATCAACTTAGCATACGCTATACCTATTTGGGGGTACGAAAACCAAAAAACCCTTTTTTATTTAAAATATAAAACTAAAACCATTAAAAAGGTAGTACTAAAATAAAACTTCCAAGTGGGGTATCAAACTCTAGGTATTTATCTCATAAATTACATTTTACCATTACATCTAGGAAGGGACAATGTTCAAGGGAACTCTCCCCCCCCCAAAATAAAAAATATGCTCCAAAACCCAAAATTGAGTAATGTGAAACTAATGCACCCAAGTGGGGTATCAAAATTAAAGTATTCTACTCTTAAATACTAAATTACCATCAGATTTTAGAAAAGACTATGTTTAGGGGCTCCACTGCCCAAAAAAACCAAAATTAATGGTCATACTGGTTAACAACCCTCACGAGACGACATGCCGAGATCCACAAATGGGACTGTAGCAGAGTGTCTTGGTGAGGTTGTAGGCCGAAATTTACTCTGGGAGGCCGTAGGCTGAGTTCCTCAAAGGGGCTAAAGGTATAGTTCCAAGACGAGGCCGCATGCCGAATTTACCTCACGAGCACAGCTAGCGACGACGGGGTTGGCATGCGAAGCATGCAGGGTTGTCCTCTAGTGGTAAAATAATGGAATAAAACTGGGATGGTATTCTGAGCTGGTAGTAGTGGCATCACTGGCACAGTACTTAAATACTTTTCCAGTTTAATTAAAAAAAGTATAATTCAACATGTGCAGTACAAATTAACTGGGTATAGGTAACCCAGCAAATATATACTCAACTTTGAAATTTAAGTCAAAGTTCAAATACATATTATACTGTATTACGTTACAGAAATGTGAAGTAGATTAGAATAACCTTTCTCACTAACTGAGATGCTTTGTAAAATTGATTTATGATTGCGTGTTTAAAAAACAAGGACTATTTTCTATTCATTTAGGATTTGTCAAGAAAACTTCTCTCCATTGTATTTTGAACAGAAATAAATGTATTGTGACTAATTTTCCACAACAAAATGGTGCTGGAACAGTACAGTAATAATTTTTTTCCTAAATTAATTAAAATAACTATAATAAAGTTGCTTCACAAAAATGTATATTTATGGTTGTTGTGTTATGCTTGTTTTAAACCGTCATATTTGTCGTGTTGCAGGGAATGTAGCAAATATTCCATTCAGTCCCACATCACCTGGGAAAAGGTCGCCTGGGCGGCCACGAACTATGAAAGAATATGAAGATGAAATAACTAGTCTTAAAAAAGAAAATTTCAATTTGAAAGTGAGAATATTTTTCATTGAACAAAATCGTATGGATTTAAATTTGCCAAAAGATGTTGAGGAGCTGAGGTTACGCCTCACTGACCTAACTGTAAGTGTTATTATTTATGGATGTATTTTATATTATATAAATAATACACATTTAAAATTATTTATGTTATAACTTTTGTACTAAAAATATTAAGTATCTCTTACCTGTTGTTTATTCCTTCGTTTTTAATTATATAAATTTCTATTCAAAATGTATTTTAATAAAGTTAACAGTGTGTTTTTTTATCGAGTCCTAATTCATTGAGATTATTTATTCAATGTTTTAATTTTATTTTAAAGTATTTGTTGTGTTTTATATTTTTTTTCACAAGAAAATTTATTTCTGAAATTACTTCAAGCACAAGATTTTTTTTAATTCTGTGGAATCTAAAAAAAATCATCTTGTTGGATAGTGGTGATTTATTTTCATATAACTGTGGCTTTTTACACTAAGTTGTTAAATTTTCAATATACAAAATACAATAAAATAATGTTTTTGTGAGTCTTTCCTAAGTTTATATTTCAGTGCCAACAACAACAACATATTTTCTTACAAACCAATTAATATTAGTGTTAATAGTATATTAATATTTACACTCATATTAAATGCTTACAATTCTTTTCTGTAGGTTGATATTGAATCCAAAAAGAAGGAATTATCTGACACTGAAGATTTGTTATTGAAGAGCTATAAAGTAGTAGATACACAAAAAAAGCAACTTGAAGCTATAAAGTCTGATCAAGAAACAGAAAAACAGACGCTACAAAATAAAATTGATTCTTTAGAAAAGGTAAGCAAGTATGACATTGTAATATTTCCAGCGGTATCTTTTAATTACATTGCAGAAAAAAGTTGAGCGGCAGAAAATATTTATGTATGCTAGCTTTCGTTGATGAGTAAAGCCATCGATAAATTAAAATAATTGTAAAATTGCTAACCATTGAATTATAGCATAACTTCTATCTAACCACATGGATATTCTAGTTTGCCTTAAACTACAGATGTGGAAATAGGTATTGATTAGTATAACTCTAAATGCCTTTGCTGCTGAGGTGGCTCAGTAAACAGAGTCCAAAGTGTTTACTCCCAGGTGATGGTCAGTACTATAAGTTTTGAATGAAGATCATGCACAGACCTTTGGCCCTTGTGAACAGACAAGTAAAGTTAAAAAATTACCAAAAAAGTTAACTTGTGTTTTCTTGGTTAATATCCATAAACATAGGTGTGTTTCTACATCATGTTAATAAAGTTTCAACATTTTGTACATCATGATTTCGATTTGATTCTAACATTTTTGGTTTTATTCGGATTCTCATCTTCAACTGGTCAAAAAAATGTTATCTTTTCCAAATCTCCTTATGGCATTAAAGTTGTTTTCCTCAGACTCTCCAACTTTTTTGTGTTTGGAAGCCATTTCACTAAGCCTAGAGTACCAAGTAAAGTAAAACTACAGTTCTGTACAACAAATATACAGACAACTGAACCTACTGTTGTAACCTTCCGCCTCTTTGCTTGAGTTACATTAATTTAAATTTCTCAATTAATTTAATCATAACATTCTTTACATCAAAATCTTTAATTTAATTCAACTTTTTTTTTTTTTTTTTTTTTTTTTAATCTCAGGGTTAAATGTGGGTAAATTGGTGGAGCTGTAAAATGCAATAAATTAAGACTGGTTTGACAAAGCTTGTTTAATTAATACATTTCTTTAAATTCATTACTTTACTTTTTTAATTATATTACAATAAAAATAAAATTTAATTAATTTGGTTTACAAAGTTAATTTGTGAATTATGGTTTACAGCTTAACTTATAGTTAGAACTTATCTTATTGTCCAGATGAAACCCCGCGTGTTCTTCATGTTTTAATAATTCACTACTGTTTTACCTTTTAAAATAGTACAAAAAAAATGTTGTATTTAATTAAAATATTTCTTTGAAAACAAATATTTAAAGAATTTCGTTATACTTTAAACACTATCACCCACGCTTACATTATATTCTACTGGAGGAGCCCCTGCTCCAATGCTAGCTCTTCTAAAGGTGTTTTTCAAATGGGCTGAGTAATATCTCGGAAGACACTCAACTTGGCTCCCCTCTCCTGCTCTCCCATCCGTTACAACTAGTTGTTTTTTTTGTCCGAGAGTTTATTTCCGCTTTCACCACGAGGTCTTTACCCGGCAAGTGCTGCGCTCATCGTCCATCATCTTAACTAAAAACGTTATTTTGATTCGACCTCTGCCTGTTCATAGCGACTCCCCTTTGGGTTGCCACATAGCCTCGTCCAAACTACGCGACGGCACTTGTTTACTGCGAGATTTTCCTGGAATAGGCCCGCCCATGTCTGAGTTGATAATAATGAAAAGGAATGTTGTTTATACAATTCTCAGAAAACATCTGCCACGATGTCTCTATCCACTTTCCTGACTGACTGATTATTTACTTACAACAATTTCAGAATATTATCTGAGTGTTTGTTGTTCATTTTAATTAAATGTATCCCTTTCCCAATTAAAATAATTTCTTATTTATTTTATTTAATTAATTTACTCGTCAATTTGGTGGACCTGTTACACTGTATAGTAAGAAGTAACTTGTGTTTCTTAAACCTAACTAAACAAATACGGCAAGACACAATAAAATAACACATAAGAAACACATAATACAACAAACTAAGGTGTGTGACTGGTCATTGAAATAACAGAATTTTGAAAAACCTTGTATGAGCTACGGAAATACTGTCTGTCAACAACCTTGTACTAAAAATATTGTACTCAACACACAGTCAGAGGGATGTAGCCAACTCACGTGGTACAGTCCCACTCATCATAGAGTCAAGCACAGCAAGCTATGAAACAGCATACTGTTCGGGACCAATAAAGTATAAAGTTGTCATAAATTGTATTAAGACATTTTTTATTACATTGTGTAGGATAGATACAATGGTTAAAACGAAGGTCAGATAACTTTATATCGAAAGACAAGTAACTCTGTCAAAATGGTATTTCATATAAAGAGGCTTCACTGTATTATGCATCACAACATCAAAAAGTACAGTGGAACCTTGTATATCCGACTTAAATAGGCGGCTATGACATTGGATATGCGAAAATATATGTATAATTCAGGTCAAACCAAAACTAAGTTATAATTTTACATATTATCGTTAATATTAATTCAAAAATTATATTTAATTAGAAAAGCAACAAATTAAATCACTGAATACAGGTTTTTATTAAATAGAGAAATATCCTTGGTTCACATTCTGTAACTCTTGATGAACGCCATTTTCCTATTTCAACTTGTTTCTTTTTCCAATCCCCTACTGTTTCTCGTCTGACACTGTAATCATTAGCTAGCTGTGTAATAGACTGTTTCTCGTCTGACACTGTAATCATTAGCTAGATGTGTAATAGACTGTTTCTCGTCTGACACTGTAATCATTAGCTAGATGTGTAATAGACTGTTTCTCGTCTGACACTGTAATCATTAGCTAGCTGTGTAATAGACTGTTTCTCGTCTGACACTGTAATCATTAGCTAGCTGTGTAATAGACTGTTTCTCGTCTGACACTGTAATCATTAGCTAGCTGTGTAATAGACTGTTTCTCGTCTGACACTGTAATCATTAGCTAGCTGTGTAATAGACTGTTTCTCGTCTGACACTGTAATCATTAGCTAGCTGTGTAATAGACTTTCTCGTCTGACACTGTAATCATTAGCTAGCTGTGTAATAGACTGTTTCTCGTCTGACACTGTAATCATTAGCTAGCTGTGTAATAGACTGTTTCTCGTCTGACACTGTAATCATTAGCTACCTGTGTAATAGACTGTTTCTCGTCTGACACTGTAATCATTAGCTAGCTGTGTAATAGACTTTTGCAATTATCTTCTTTGTCTAGTCTTTTGATTGCTTCTTGTATTTCTTGCATTAATATTCTAACAGTTTTCTTTTTTTTTATTGGTATAATTACATAATTGATGCAATATCTATTGTAAATTAACTAAAACTATGTTTATAAAACGTTCACTAAACTAAAATAAACATACACTAAACTATAACGCAAAATAATAACAGAAACAACTTGTAAAAACTCCTTATGAAGAATGGCACAGCCTGACTTTTAGTGCCAATGTCCTGTTATCCAGACGTCCAAAAAACTATGCATAAAGTGCCAAAATTTATTAATAAATTTAAAAATAAACATTTATCAAATTACGACTATCATCTCATTTCTTAATATATACTTTTATATAAAAACCATGATTTTGGTATGTTTGTATAATATTTAATGATATTTTGATACAATGTTCTAAAACTTATCAGAAAACAGCTGTTTTACAGCTAATTTGAGCAACTAAAAATTTGCCGAAACTTTTTTATTTGTCAACATATTATGAAATTTCTACAGAATGTTAATAACTAAATTGTTTTCAAACTAAAGTGATAGAATAGAACCCATCTATTTTTATCATAGTAATAAGGACGCCCAAAGTAAAATAAGGGTCAACCAACTTTTTATCTTATAAATTTATTTTTAATAAAAATAGCAAATATAGCGTGAGGCTATTTTTAATATGTTATTTTAATAGACTGGTTATTTACGTATAATTATGTATAAAAATGATTAATTTTGTATAAGAAATCACAGAGATATGAATTATTTGATGGCACACTGTACCAAATGATAGAAACCCTCTGGCACTGGCAGAGAGTATCTTTGAAATTCCACTGGCACTAAAATGGTTAACTTTGTCCTTAACTATAAAAGAACAGTGATAGACTAAACAGGTTAAGGCGAAAACACAATTCACCATAGATGTGAGCTAACGAAGATGATGGTGGCATGGCGTTGTCAGTATTGTCTGTCACGTAAAGAATATCCTTGCAGTACAGTCAATATTAGACGCTAATTGTATCTTGCTGGCTAGAGTTGATTTTTGTATGATGTCAGATAACACGGGATGTCAAATAAGTGAAGATCCAAGAGATTGTACTGTAGTAATAGTCCTTTTCTGACTTCACTTTTCACCAGGAATTATAAAAGTAAATTTATTCTCAACTTATTAAACTTGATACATGTCATCACATTGGTCACAATCAAGAGACAATTAAACTTGATACATGTCATCACATTGGTCACAATCAAGAGACAATTAAACTTGATACATGTCATCACATTGGTCATAATCAAAAGACAATTAAACTTGATATATGTCATCACATCTTGGTCACAATCAAAAGACAATTTCCATTCTAGAATACTTCGTCCTTAACATGAACAAACCTACAAAACAAAAATGAGCTCCTCTAAGCAGGCCAGGGGAATTGTGTCTTAATTATGCATCTCACCGTACTAAAATACATGAAATATATTATAAATAAACATTGTGTACATTTGTTATAATTATTATGTTACAGGAACTGAAAGACTGGCAGATGAAATTCATGGAAACGTCGGTCCACCTAGATGATACAAATGCCTTGTATGCGATGACATTTGGTGTTAACAACAAACAAGGAATGGAAAAAGAGGACGATTTTAGTGAAAAGGTAACAATTAAAATAGTAAAATTGAAAATATTATTTTTTTAGTTTGTTTACGACTCGATTTAGATCAGAATGATACATTATCTAATACACCTCGTATTAAATTATGTATTTTCTTGAGGAGAACCTGCCTCCTGATTTTAATAGCTTTACTGATTTTGTTAATAGCAAATAACATCCTATCCTGGAGATTTGCTATTTTTTAGGGATTTTAGAGCTTCTCCCACTTCTTCCAAGGACTGTCTTTCACTGCTGTTGGTTGTCTCTGCTGTAAGTGTTCGTATTTTTCATCTTGGTATATAATCAATCTCATCTCTATTTAGCAGGTTTACTCATAAACTTTCATTGTCAAAATATTTACTCCAGCATTATATTCAGCACCTCTCTTCCATTGCCGGTTTCATCGTCTTTAACACCAAATTTGCTTTGTATCCTTTCTTGAAAATCTTACAGCTAGGAAAAATCTTTGCTATTATTATGAGTTCTGCCAAACTCCACTTTCTTATTTGAACTTTTATAATTTTCTTAATGCTGCTCGTAGCCTCCTATTATAGGTGTTATAATTTTGTTTGCTTTCTATAGTGTTGACAGACTATTACAATTCAAGACACATAAATATAGATAAATAGACTATCACTGCTGTAGTATGTGTGCAAATTACCAAATTACTTACTCTTACTCCCATGGTCATCGATGCCCAAGAAGGGATTTGGCCTCACCAACAAGCTCTCTCCATCTTTCTCTGTTTTCTGCCTCCTCCATTGTGGTTCCAAGTACTGCGGTGTCT
This sequence comes from Stictocephala bisonia, assembly GCA_035578905.1. Lineage (NCBI taxonomy): Eukaryota > Metazoa > Arthropoda > Insecta > Hemiptera > Membracidae > Stictocephala > Stictocephala bisonia. The sequence continues at coordinate 799,295 of JAQJVL010000039.1, forward strand.
GTCTTAACCCCATCCCACCATCTTCTTTTTGGTCTACCTAGAGGTCTTCTTCCCACTGGTCTTCCCAATCCAGCTTCCTTCAGTAGCGTCCCTTGTTCTCTACGCCATACATGGCCTGCCCATCTCAATCTTCTTGATCTTGCGGTTGCTATTATGTCACAGTCATTGTACTGCTGTCTTATCTCTTGGTTATGCTTGCGCCTCCATTCTCCATTTTCCAATGTTGGACCAAATATTTTCCTTAGTACGCGATTTTCAAACACGATGAATTTGTTCTCTTCTTTTTTATTTAATATCCAGGTTTCTGCACCATATAAAAGTACTGGCCTTATTATAGTTTGATATATTCGTATTTTTTTTCGGTATGAACAACTATAACCTCAAAAGCAATTTACAAAACCGGAATTTAGAGTATAAGTTAAATCAACTGAGCGTTACAGGTTATTTCAGAACAACGTCTGCTCTTGGTGCCGATACGCGATTGTTCCAGAACAATCACTGCAGCAAAAGTGTTAAGACATAGTTATTATTACCTTTAGAGACAAGCCAATTTTGTTAGTATATAGATTTTATGAGTCGATGACTTATTTTACATGATTTCCAAATCATGAAAATTGCGCAGGGACTGTTTAGTTTCATCAAAATGTGCACTCAGATTGGCAGTGTAGAAGCCAATTTGTTAGTTCCTCTAGCTACAGCCACACCTTCATTAAACTATCTTGATTTTATCTTAAAATAGTTAATAGTATTTTGTCATTTTCTTTTTACAGATTAAATATTTAGAAAATGAATTAGAAAAAGAGAAAGAAAAAGTAATGGTCCTGGAAGGTGAAAATACTCAATTAAAATCTAAGCTAGTCAAAGACCAAGATGAGTTGAGAAAGTTACAAAATTTTGTTGAAGAAATTAAAGTTGATCTTGATAAATTATTAAAAGAAAGAAACCTTTTTGAAGGGTCTGCAAATGAAGCTACAAGCAAATTAGCTGCAGTAGAAAAACTTATCAAGATGAAAAGTGACGAATTAAAACAAAAGGTAAGTTTCTACTGATATGATTTTAAAATAGTTTTTTCTAAGAGTTTATTGTTAATTTATTGGGCTGAAAATAAGATTGATTTTTTTAGCTACAAAAATGATTATATAATGTTGCATATCCAAGGATGAAATGCAATACACTCGTCACTTCATAATCCCTCTATAGATCTTTAGATGGGCCTCAGTTTATCTCCTGAAATAAATAATATCTTACTGTATTATTTCTTCTTATCATCAAGTTCTAAATAGGAACACAGTATTTAAAACTAAACTAAAAAGCATTTTGCTTGAAGGCTGTCCTTACTCAGCAAATGATTTCTGGTCACGTGGCACTCAAAGTTGAAATGAAGTAGCATAACATCATTTTGACAGTGAAAACTTGAGAGTTGCCGGTACATAATTTACTTATTTTACAGGTACATCACGTTCCTATTTCCGAGGTGTTGTTAAGAAGCCCTCTCCATCTCGTCCTGTCTGCATACCACTGGTTCATGTGTACTTTTTCCCAGTTAGCTTCTCTTCCTTCTACTTCTTCTTTGATTGAATCTAACCATCTTTATCTTGGCTTTCCTATCGGTCATGTCCCAAGCATTTTCTTGCTGTTCTTGTCCATACCACCTTAGCTTAGACCTTCTTATCCGTTTCAACAAAGCTACCTCCAATCCCGCTTCTTCTGTACTTGTTTGATTTTTTATTCTGTCTAACCTTGTTTTTTGGTTCATAGTTCTTATAAACTTTATTTCTGTGCCCTGAATCTTTCTTATATCCCTTTTACTTAAATTGCACATCTCAATCCCAAATGTCAAGATAGGCCAAAAATAGGCATTGTAGAGGGTATTTTTCGATTTCTTAGGGATTTTTCTATCCCTTAGTAAATTCAGTACCATATTATAGAAGTCAGCTGCCTTTTTGGTCCTATTTAGTACCTCTTGCCTTTGTATATTTTTATTAGTAATTATACTTCCTAAGTAATTAAACTCAGTTACTGTATTAATTACTTACCCCCCTTGCGAGCAAGGCCAAAGGCCAAGGCTCTCAAAATTACACTGAGTCCCCTCGTGAAGACATAAACCCTACTTACCCATCAGGCCTTAAGGTCGAGATCTGTGCTTATGGGACTTTTGGCAGTGTCGATTTGTGATGTAGAAGGCTTATAACTTCCAGGAAAGCTTAAGAGTTTCCTTTTAAGGCCTTGGCTAAAATGCTCAAAATCAAGTTCAAAAGTCCAATTTGGTTGAGCTCTCCCTGTTACACTGAATGTTGAGCTAATTTGAAAAAGGCTGATTCAGTTTGGATTGAGGTGCAGATAAAGAGAGATATACCATATGAAACCTTCCAGCTAACTTCCCCATGAGCTCAGAAATAAAATTTCCTTATAAGACCATATGCCGATCTCCTTCATGACAATGGGTGACTTTTTGGGAGAGATCCAATAACTACACAACGGTCATGTGTGGTTTGTGGGAGAAGCTATCAATGAGCAAAGCGAGTTAGGTACTTTTCAATGAATTCAATTCTAGATTTTGGTAAATGCAGGTTTAGGCTCTTCAAATTTCTCTGCAATGACAGAGTCTAGGAAAGTATATAAGAACCCATTTAATGGCTGTTAAGCTTAGTGTATAGGTAAAGGAACAAAAATACTGTTTATGGTGGCTAAGTGTAACTTTATACTAAACTAAGTTGGGGCTACGCGTGTTTACTATAAAATTGATTCCATATTCTTTACTTGTTATTTTATTTATGACATATTCTACATTATTTTCAAAAAAAAAATCAAAATGTTATCATAATAAATATTTATTCTTATTCCATTGGTTAAATGAAACATTTTGTTTGTTCCCACTCAAAAATTGTGTAGCTGGCTTACAACAACAAAACCAGTTGTTCTCTCTGTCTACCACTCAGATCACCCCTTTTGGTACATTTTTAATAGTATTACAAGCATCTTTACTAGCTATAACTCATGCTGTTGCACAGTAATAGTAAAAAGTGTGTAAATTAAGGTTTCGTAAAGTGACAGGATTGGCACTGTTTTGGAAATATCGCTGCCCTACAAAAAGACAGAACTAGCAATTTATGTTTAACTGATTTAGAGAATACGGTACCCAGATAAAGATAATATTTTATATGTATTGGCAATGATCATAGCTTGGTAGTTTATTAAACATTTAACTCATAAAGTTCACATTCATGCAAACAAAATTATTACATTTATTCCTTCCTTATTTATTAAGATTTTCGCTTCTTGCCTCACTTGGGATAATTTTCTTGCACGGTTCCTTAATCATATGCCATAAACTTGTCAGAGTTGTGAAATGATTATTTAAATAAAATTTGTTTTAAATGCCATCTGCATTGAGCCAATTTTCACATAACATTGTTTATCTTTTAAGGTTAGATTTTTCTTTGAAAAAGAGGCATGTTTTGAAAATGTTATAAAGGCAGCGTAAACAATTGAAGATTTTTTAATGTAGGTCCACACGACTCTATTGCAATTTCACTATTATTCAGACTGCATTTATTTGAAAAACAAATACTGTCATAGGACGATGTGAACAACCTAAACAGAATAGTGGCTTCAGGAATAGAGGTCTTCAGTATTTTGTGGTCATTTTTTTAGTAACAGTCTGTAAGAAATTACTTATTTAAGACCAAAAATTATGTAGATGAAAATTAAATAAAAAATTACTTATTTTCCAAACCAAAATGTTATCTTTTTCTCCCATTCATTCTTCTGTTGGACAAGTTGAATAGCACCAAATTAATTTCAAAATGAAAATTCGATGACTTCCAGTAATTGTCATTTCTGAATTATTTTTGTTGTAATTATAATTTGCCTTTGTATTACTACCATAATTTTTGATAGTAAAATATTCTGTTATTTGTTGTAATTTTGTTGCTTCCTTACATGCTGGATGTAGTTTTCTTTTATAAAGTCACTTAAATAATTTATCTGACTAACTTTGGTGTATTGAAGATGACGAATGTATATCATAAGGAGAGATTTGTTTTGTGTCTGAAAGTTTTTACTCACAATTAACCGTCTAAATTACTCTTTTAGTAGTATAAGGCATGCTTTTATTGATATTATTTTTCCTTAAATTGCGATTAATAACTATTAATTTTTTAACTAATATTTATTACTGTTATTATAAATAGTAATCTCTATTAGAAAACAAACAAAATTAATGTTTACTATCATACATATTATAATATGAACTATTTATTGCCAACAGGAAAATGAAATAGAACATTTGAAATACATTATTAAAGATCAAGAAAAAAAGATTGCAGATGCAACAAAACAAGAAGAAAAGCCAGCTTTAGACCCTCAAAGAAAATTATTGAAACTGCTGAAGATTGAAAATATACATCTTAAAGAACAGGTCAGTTATAATTTACCGAGTGAAATGGACCAGTAATATTTAATTAGACTGAACAAGCGTAGTAATATATCTATAATGTTTAACTTAAATGCATTCATAGTTTCTTGTAATCTGTAAAGAGCGGGAAGTTTGAGTATCAGTAGTTGTTGTGGGGAAGGTTTGTTACAAGTAACCTTGTTGTAGTGGTAACAGAGAAGGCCTTGTTGTGTCTGTTGATTTAAAGAGAAGAAAAGTTGGGTATCAGTAGTTATTGTAAGGAGGGTGAGGCATCACCTTTATGTTTATATACATAAGCATTTCACTTAGCACCAAAAACTATCAGCCCACCGCACACGTAGCTGCACAGACAATGGTTGGCACAACGGAAACGTTCATGTTCTACAAAAAATTAGAGAGAAGAGGAACGTAGCTTGCAATCGCACTCACCATCAACCTGGCGATATGTATTTTATAATTATCAGAAATGGTAAATTAATCGTGCCCTAGGCCCTCCCAGTTTAAGGACAGAGTGGTCATAAGGGGTGATCGGGGCAAACCAAATTAATTATGCAACCATATTAGAACATCGCCAAATGCTTGCAAATTTGTCCTTTCTAAATTCATCAGTTCAAAATTAACTGTAAGGTTTATGCCATGGTGTCTTGTTAATTTTCTAAATTTAAAGCTGTTCAATTTAATTTAAAATTTATTCATTACAAGAGTTTCTATAAAAGGTTATAGAATACCAAATTGACTAGAATAATTACAGTAAAACCTCACCAACTCAACACTGTGGACCAAGAGGTTGTCGAGTTATCCAGAAATAGGCTTTTTTAATGTATTTTAGTAAATGCACTTACGATACATTTTAATTACATCATAAATTTCACTTACATGTATTTAGTACTGTATCAGCTAGGGGTGTGCGAGTACTCGAAACTTCGAATATTTGATTACCCTTAATCATACGTTATCAGTTTGGTACGCGTAATTATGAACTAAACAATACGCCTAAGAATAGGTAGTACACGACGACAATCAAATGAACTAGTCGACGTAGTGAACGAGTTCATTCATTATGATTTGAACTAGTTCAGTTAAAAGTGATCAACAGAGCTGGAAATGTAGCGATCGCTGTAAATAGTAGCGATCACACATGTTGGTTGTCGAGCCTAGTAGTCACTTGTAACCTAACCTATAATAGCGTGAATAAAACAGAAGTGCTGGTTAGTGTCTTTATGACCCAAGAAAGGGGACGAGAGATCCGGTTCAAGATGCTCAAAAAACCTGTTACCAATACAAATCTAATAGTTTGTGCACTGTGGAAATTATGCATATTTTCATTCATATCAATAATACCGTTCAATCAAAAGGGTCCCAAGAACGGGTCACTTTACATCCCAAGAACTGAACTTTCCATCTTTTTTAGGTGAAAGTTCATCTCGGTTGTAGTATACGTAAGTGCAAGGAACCGTTCAGCTCATTTTCGAAAATGAAATTTTCATATATTTCTTGCGAGTCGATTGAGGTCTATTTTGTTTTTTAATCTGAGCAGGGAATCGTCCAATGATTTGACTTAAGAAAATACAGTATCATATCATATAAAATATGGTAATGGCATTCTAGCAACATGTGACACAACATTATTGTTATTGATTTATTTTCCGTCAAATCTTATACTATAAAACGAGCAAGGAATTGTATGTATGTACCTATTTCCAGTCATTTTATTTCAAAAACGGCTCTACCGATTTTCTTCGTACTTTGTCTATAAAAGGTTTTCTACCTCAGGAATCCAATGGATTTGGTGACAATTTTGAGAAAACTCATTTTCTATGAGTTTTCACGATTCCAAAAGTACACAGTAAAAATATAGGAGACAGGCGGGTGGGTCAATACCACTGTTTAATGTTTACTATTTACTATTTCAACATGTGAGTTATGATTTTAATTTATTTTTTTAAATAACACATGTTTTTCTGAATCTGTTAAAATGTAAACAAACCAAATATTATTGTATTTTTCTTACCTATGTCTAATATACACAATTCAGTTATTCTCGAACTTTATTTCATTTTTATTATAATTTCACCGCAACGCATATTTATGGTCCTTGTAAATAGTTCATTGATAACTTCAGTTCAGTGTATTCTAACTTTTTCTTAGATGCCAGGCGGACGTCCTCCAAAACGACGTAAGTTTAATTTTAATAAAAATGAGCCACCAATACCGAATTTAAATGAATCCCAAGATACTGAAACATGCTATGAAGCTGAAATTGAAAATACAGATCTTGATTCAAACAATGAAACAAATCTTATGACTTGTATTAATACTTTGCAAACAACTTCTACAAATAATTCTGGAAATACCTTACAAACTTCTAGCAACTTTCTTAATTACGATTTGCCATCAACCTCGGGGGTAACATTTAATAATGTCGTCCAAACAACAATTTTTAATCAAGAAAGTAATGATACTCCTGCTACTGCTAGACCAATGCGTAAAGCGAAAGTTGCTTGCAGAGATAGATTGATAGGAGTTATTATGGATTTGAATGATTCACAGAGTCAAGAATCAGAAGAAAAAAGAATTCATCGGGAACGTAACAAAAAATTGAATGAAACAGCAGAAGAGCGTCAACAACGTTTGAGTGATGATCTTTCAAGAGTCACTCAACGAATCTCTCAAGAAACTTGTGTGCAAAGAAGTCAGCGGTTGAGTAATATGCGCGAAAGAGAAAATCAACGAAGAAATGAAGAAACTCCTGAAGAAAGGAGTCAACGTTCGGATATAATGCGTCAGAGAATTAATCAACAAAGAAATGTGGAAACTCCTGAAGAAAGAAGTCAGCGATTAGATGATATGCGACAGAGAAACAGCCAACAACGAAATGAAGAAACTCCTGATCAAAGAAGTCAGCGATTAGAAAATTTAAGAATGCGTGCAAATGAAATTCGAGCTGCTGAAACCCATGTTTGCAGGGAACAGCGTCTTGAAGAACAGCGACGTCGGAATGCTCGTCGCCAAAGACGTTTGTTAGCGAATTCGTTGAAGCCTACTTACAAGTTAGCTGTTCAAAGTGACGTTGCTTGTCACCGTTTAGGAGAATTTAATGTTGCGTGCGTGCATTGTGGAGCGTTACATTTTCCTGAGGAACGCGTAGGCAATAGAAATAATAACTCATTTGGGGATTGCTGTTTGAAGGGTAAAATTGATATTCAACATGCTGATTTTCCAAATGAATTAGCAAGACTTTTTTCGCATAGACATCCCTTATCTCCTGAATTTCATCAAAGAATTAAAAATCTAAACTCATCGTATGCAATGGCATCTTATTCGTGCGATGATGACCGTACAATAAATAACCGTGGAATATATACTTATATTGCCAACGGCCAGGTATATCATAAAATAAATGCAGCTGCACAGCCAACACAAACTCCAGAAGGTAATTTTGAAAAACCTCTTTATGGACAGATGTATTTTCTCGATTCAGAGGAAGCTGTAACGGAGCGAGGAAACCATCCTCTAAATGATGGTATTAGTGTGCCATTATTTGAATTATTAGAGGAAATCATTCGTTCTGAAAATCCTTTTGCACGAGGTTATATGATGATGAGAGAAGTAGCAGAGCAAGCTGAACGAGAAGCGGCTTTTCAACAGATACCAGTACCAAATGTTAGGCTTTTATTCACTTGCCCAGAAGGACTTGATCCAACAAGATACAATGTTCCTCAAAGCAATGAAGTATGTGCCGTCGTTACTTTGAACGCTGATCAAAGTTTTCCAGATAATCCACTTATTATTAGACAACGAGGAAAATCAGTGCAAATAATGAAAAATATTGATAAACACGCAGAACCCTTAACATACCCACTATTTTTTCCTAAAGGAACTTTTGGTTTTTCACCGGGTATGCTGCTGAGAGAAGGATATCCAAGTAGAGGTCACATAACTAGACTTGAACTTGCACGATATAGAATTGCTTTTCGACCTCATTTAACACAATGTATTTCATTGGACGAAACCATAAGGGGATATGATTTACGTAACCTTAAGTTTAATGCTTTGCATTTTGGTGGACGTTTGTTTCAACAGTATCTTGTAGATACCTACATTAGAATAGAATATGATAGAATTCAATGGATAAAGTTGAATCAAAAGAAAATTCTTGCAGACAGTTATACATCTGTTACAAATTATCTTAATGAGATGGCACAAAAAAATAATGCTGTTTTGGGAGAAAAGATTATACTTCCATCGTCTTTTCCTGGCTCTACTAGATATTATTCTGAGCATTTTGAAGATGCTATGGCACTGGTTAGAAGATTCGGGTCTCCTGACTTCTTTATAACCATGACCTGTAATCCGGACTGGCCGGAAATTAAGGAAGCTATAAAGATAATGAATGAAAATGGTAGTGACTGGCAACAACTAGCTCAAGATAGACCTGACATAATTGCTAGGGTAGCATATTTAAAATTTGCGGAGTTAATTGAGGATTTAGATAAAAGTCAAATTTTTGGGCAAGTTGCTGCTTACGTTTATACTGTAGAATTTCAAAAAAGAGGGCTGCCTCACATGCATTTGTTAATTATATTAAAGCAAGAAGATAAGATTCACAATCCTGAAGAACTAGATGATCTCGTTTCAGCAGAAATACCAGACGTAGAAGACGATTCAGAACTACGAGAATTAGTTAAGAAATGGATGATTCATCAAGCTTGTGGCGAACAAAATCAAAAAGCATCATGCATGGTTAATAAAAACGGTAGAATGAGTTGTAGGTTTAAATTTCCTATGGGATTCCAAGATACAACCTCTTTAATCGACGATGGCAAGCCCAAGTATAGAAGAAGGTATGATCCTAAATTAGATCAAAATAATAGAGATTTTTTTGTTCATGAAGAAGCAATTTATCGTAAAGATGCTCAAGGTGAAAAAATAACTCGAGATAATCGCCATGTTGCTCCTTACAATCCATACTTGTTGAAAAAATTCAACTGCCACATAAATGTTGAATACGTTGGAAGCATTCGGGCTGTTAAGTATCTTTACAAATATATTTATAAAGGCCATGATTGTGCTGCTTTAAAAGTAGTCCAAAATCAAACCACTATAAATTATAATGAAGCAGATAAATTTATTCAAGGTAGATGCATAACTCCACCTGAGGCTTGCTGGCGATTATTTGGGAATGAGATACAAAAAAAAAGTCATTGTGTTCAGCGACTGAATATCCATTTGCCTGGTCAATATCGAGTACAAAATATTGAACAAGCTCAAGAAGATTTACTTGATATAGGTCGAAAGGGTTCTATGTTAGAAGCTTACTTCCGAACAAACCAAGCTAAAAAACAACGTATTGAAAACAATGACAATACAGAAAATAATAGTTTTTATTTCTACTGGCAAATGCCAGAATTTTATCGATGGGAAGGAAAAGAAAGTAAATGGGTTGAAAGACAACGGAATATTCGAGTTATTGGTAGAATACATAATGTTACATTTGTTGCACAACCTGAGTTGTATTTTTTACGTTTACTTTTGTATCACGTTAACGACGCTGTGAGTTTTGACGATCTGCTTATGGTTAATGGTGTAAAATGTAATTCGTACAAACAGGCTTGCTTAGCTAGAGGTTTAACTTACGATGATAAACAATGGATTGATGGCTTACGAGAATCAGCATTATCGAAAATGCCAAGAGCAATGAGAACTCTTTTTACACAAATATTAATATTTGGTGCTCCTGAAAATCCGAAGAACCTGTGGGATACTTTTAAAGAAAATTTGGCTGAAGATTTTATTCATCATGCCAGAGAAAATGGTACTTCTGTTGATGAAGCTATTCGAAAAGCTTACAGAATTATTGCTCATAAGCTCAATTCTCAAGCAACGGAAGGTCGAAATTTTCAATTTTGGGTAGATCGATTTCAAATGGATGATATTGATGGCTACGATGAAATAAATGATGACATAATTAATATTGATCAATCTTTTGCACTTGGCGAAGAGATGAGAAGACAACTTCGTGGCAACCAAATTGAAGTTGTTGATTCCATAATAGATACACTTGATAATAATTTACAGCAGAGATGCTTTTTTATTGACGGGCCAGGAGGAACTGGAAAAACATTTATATATAAAACTTTATATCATGTTCTTTCAGCTAAAAATTATAAAGTAAAGTGTATGGCTTTTACAGGAATCGCAGCAATGCTTCTGCCAAACGGTCATACATCCCATAAAACTTGTGGTCTTAAAGTACCTTTAACTGCAGAATCTGTTTCCAATATAAAGTCTGGATCAGCTAAGGCTAGGGAGCTTGCAAAAATTGATATTTTTTTAATGGATGAAGCTCCTATGCTTCCTAAATACGGACTTCAAAATATAGATGAGTTACTACGAAGTATAGCAAATCCAAACTTACCATTTGGAGGAAAAGTTATAGTTCTAGGAGGAGACTTTCGACAGTGTTTACCAGTTCAACAAAGAGCTAATCGAAGCGAACTTGTGAATTTGTCAATAAAAAAGAGCCCATTATGGCATAATTTTAAACTTTTTTCACTAACAGAAAATATGCGTGTCGATCCAGAACAGCTGGAATTTGCTAATTATCTTCTACAAGTTGGGAATGGCGAACTTCCAAAAAATGAGTTGGATGAAATTAAAATTCCAAATGATATGATTTCAAATGGTGATATAATTGATGAAGTTTTTGGCAACTGCTTGCTTAACAGACAATACGAAAATATGAAAGACCGAGCAATCTTGGCACCATTAAATAAGGACGTAGCCAAAATTAATGCTGAAATCATTGAAAAGTTGGAGGGTGAAAGTAAGCAATATAAAAGTTATGATTCAGTAAAAGATCCAGCCGAAGATACATTGCAATTTACTCCTGAATTTCTAAATTCAATTGAAATTGCAGATTTACCTCCACATGAGCTAAAATTAAAAAGAAACACAATAATTATGCTTTTGAGAAATTTAGATCTTGGGGAAGGTCTCTGTAATGGTGTTAGACTCACTGTTACCCAGTTATGCAACAATATAATTAAAGGCAAAATTATAACTGGTGAACATGCCGGACAAGAAGTACATATTCCCAGAATAACTCTTGAATCAAACAAAAGTCAGTTGGGAGGCTCAATGCAAAGACATCAATTTCCAGTCAAACCAGCATTTGCTATGACAATTCATAAATCTCAAGGCCAAACATTTGAGTATGTTGGTGTTGATTTAAGAAGTCCGGTTTTCATGCACGGTATGCTTTACGTAGCATTTTCAAGAGTTAAGAGAAGAAACAGTCTAAAAATTTTATTACCAGCAGAAAATAATAGTCGAATTCAAGGTTATACACGAAATGTTGTCTGGACTGAAGTATTAAATAACGCATATAATAATATCGAACCTGATTTGTACCAAGACGAAGACTTTTTTCTTGAAAATTTAGAAGCTTTTGATTCAGCATTAGATAATTTGCACATTAGTTTTTAACATTAAAATCAATTTACTTGTGTTTTATATGATTTATTTCTGGCATTTTTAGATTTTAATTTTGTAAATGAAAAACTTTAATATTGAATCAATCTTTTCCATAATAATTGTGTTGAATACTTTTTTATTTATTTGTATATATTATATTTTATGTTTCTTAATAATAAATAATACTTATTTTGTAAAAATTTTTGTGATTTTATTTATATACGAGTATATTCATTCTAACAACCTTTTCAATAGAATTTATCAATAAAATAATTCTCTAGAAAAAATTTTCAAATATATTTTAATAATTTTCATAATGGGAGATAATTATTGTGTTTATAACAAAATCAAACAACTAATAACAAAACCAAATTTTTACAGATGAGACACTAACCCGATCGGAGATCGGCTTTCCTGGTACTAAAATATATATATATATATATATATATATATATCCGTGGCGAACGTCTATTAATTATTATTCCGAAAACGCCTTAGATCACCAAAACTGTGTGTAATATTTGCGCATACGATATTTTGTCCTGTCAAATCGTTGAACGGTTTTCTGACTAGGTTAGACAATAACACAGTTGGAGTGTAAAAGGTGGTAAAGTACGATAATTTTGATTCGTAAATTCACTGAACGGTTCCCTGTTCACATCGATGTCGATGTAAACTGTAAAACAATCACGAATCAACCAAAGTGAGGGAGAACCATGTTGGAAGACCTTTTCTAAACAAAACACGATGAATTTAGAGATTCGGAAAATCATTTTTATTGAACCGAAGCCTTATCAAACGTCTTGTTTTTTATTCATAAGTTTATAGTTTAGCTGCCCAAAATCTTCACTATATCACTAGTTGGCACTTAGCTGATATTTCAGACTGCATCTCGTCGCCAATATCGGGTAGACATATAATATTAGCCGACTACGTCTATGGTTTTCATTCGATTACACCAGGTTTTAATGAATTTCTTGTTATGACATAATTATTTATCTGTTGTTCAGTGTAGCCTCATGTATCGAAGTAGTTTCAAGTTGCACATATTTCATTACCGATCATAATTTAAAAACTAATTCATCCTAAGCGACTTTAACATTTTTTTTAGTAAACCTGCTTAGTTATTATTATCAATTGATTGAACCACTGTCTTTGTCATCCAGATTTTCAAATTTGATTGTATAATTCAGAGCTTATTTCCGGTTAGTTGTAACCTTGTTATTACTGTATTAAATACCCACAGAATACAGATCCACTCTTCTTGGCTTATACACAATCAATTTTTTGTTTAGAGGAGACAATTCTCAAAGCAAATGACTGCATTTGGTGATAATGCCTGAATTTTAGTATCAGTTTGGTTGGATGCAGCTTTTGCCAACAAGCTTCGCTACGTTTTCGCGGTACACTTTGAACTGAACCACCAGATAAACATATCGGCCGGCTGTGAAACAGTATAATTGGCTTGCATAGAAAATCTGATCTGTGATATGAGTGAACAGATTAAATCTTTATAATCCACGTTGTTTCAATTAATAATATAATTTCTTACATAATATTAGTTCTGAAAAAATGAAAAAGATAAAACAAAACAATGCCACATAAAAATGGAGGAAGGCAGGAAGTAAAAAGTTTTATTCATCAAATATTACAGTTATAAATCAAAATGATTGTGTTCAGTTAGATGTATAGTTTTACGAATCTGGCAAAACTTAACATAGGCTTAGGATGGTGTCTGCCTTTTACAGTTGTCTTGGGTGAACAGGAAATCCTTCTGTAAATACTCACTCGAAAAATACCCGATACTCGAAAAAAATGCCAATGACTCGACTCGAACTCAAAATCACTACTCGCACACCCCTAATATCAGCCAAGAAATCTGGAATACACAACAAGTTTAGGCCCATTTTGGCTGTCTTAAAGTTATTATTATTACTTTATTAACATAATCATTATTAGGTTTAAAAAACTGACCCAGAAAAAGAATTTAACTAGATTAGTTAGTGATCAGAAATCTAAGGAAACAACAGTTTTGTTTAATTTTGAGTTTTACCCTAGAGTAATCAATAACACTAATATCATATAATCAGTTAATAAAGTCACTGAGTTTATAGAGAATAATAGTATTGTAGAAATTAAAAAAGATCCAACCAATGCCTTTCAGAGAAAAATTAGAAAACTAGTTAATAATAGTAAAATACTGTTTAATGAATCAGAAATAAAGTGCCTTGGAGTTACGAACCCCAAAGCACCGGTGTTAAGAGGTTTGCCTAAAGTACATAAGGAAGGCGTCCCGATAAGACCGTTGGTGGACTACACTTCGGCGCCAACTTATACTCTTGCTAAGAAACTTGAACAAATTTTAAGGAATCAAATAACTCTTAATAACGATAAAAGTTTGAAAAACACATATGATTTTAAAGAAAAAACTAAAAGTTTAAATGTTAGGAAACAAGATCTGTTGGTTTCATTTGATATTGTTAATCTTTTTACGAATGTACCAGTTGATCAAACATTAAATATAGTTAAAAATAACCTGACCACTAGCTCAAATATGTTGCCTGAAGCCATTGAGGAGTTATTAATTTTGTTAAAAGAAGTTTTGAAACAGAATTATTTTATATTTAATGAGAAATACTACACACAGTCTGATGGCCTAGCAATGGGTTCCCCATTGTCATGCATCCTTGCTGATATTTACTTAAATCACATAGAAAATGAATTTATAATTTCAGATTGCAACAAACAAAAGCAGAAAATATTACAGTACCACAGATACGTTGACGATACTATTCTTTTGTTCAATGGTAACAACAGACAACTAGATTTACTACATGCTTATTTTAATACCATAGCACCTAATTTAAAATTTACAATGGAAGTTGAAGAATCAAACAAAATAAATTTTTTGGATTTGACTGTAGGGAAAATAGATAACAGATTAGATTTTAGCATATATAGAAAGCCAACCACTTCAAACCATTCATAACACCTCTTACCATCCACCTTCACAAAAGTATGCAGCATATAACAGCATGGTGTATAGGCTGTTAAACGTCCCCATGTCACCCGCCAATTATCAGAAAGAGCTCAATATCATTAGGCACATAGCGGTAGCTAATGGATTTGAAAGAAGCATGGTTGACAGAATAATTAATAAACGAAAGAATAAAAATAGAAACGAAAGTAATAATGAAATGCCACAAAATAAGAGGTATGTGTGTGTAGAATATTCTCATTCCTTACAGCATGGGTTAACCAAAGAATTAAAGAAGCACGGCATAAAGTTAGCTTTTAGAACAAATAACAAGACTATAAATAAGCTTAATGTTACAAACAAAGTTACTGATAAGAGTGACAAGTCAGGAGTTTACAAAATTAAATGTGCTAGTTGTCCAAGTGTGTATGTAGGAAAAACGGGGCGCACATTCAAAACTAGATACAAAGAGCATCATCCGAACCCGAGAGCTGACAAACAAAAATCAACATTTGCCCAACACCTGATAGATGAAAATCATGAAATAAATGACCTAAACGATGGCTTGGAAATTCTTCACACCTGTACAAAAGGCAATAAATTAGACACCCTGGAAGAATTTGAAATTTACAAAGCCCACATCAAAAGTGACAATAATGAACTTATTTTAAACGATAAATTACAATTCAAATCACACTTCATTTTCAATAGTATTTTAAATCAGAAGAGGGAACCAAGACCAAGAGGGCAAAGTGCAGTTGATAACGCCGCCGCCGGCACGACGAGGCAAATATAATTTCAGTCAGCTACTTGCTCGAGTGCGTGAAATGTGTGTCTCGGAACAGGCCTGTTTAGTAAAATTTGTTTTCGTAATGTGTGTGTAGTTTGTGTCAGTTTTATATTTTATATTTTAACGACGCCTTATGGCTGAACTTCAATGTCTGAAGATGGCACTTTGATGTCGAAACGGCCGTAACATTTGTTACGAACTTATGAGCTGATTGACGAAGGTAATTATTTAATTTAGTCTTATAAGCAGCTCAGGGGCTAGAAAATATGGATTTTAAATAAATAGTTTTACAATCCTAGAAATGTAAAATTTATGTATTATGTTTGTTGTTATATTATATCTAAGCAGACATTTTAATGGCATAATAAAGGTCAAAAGTTTACGTTTTGTGAAAACAGGGTGTCCAGCAACAGGGAAAATAGGGAAAACCTGGAAAAGTCAGGGAATTTTAAATGACCTGGAAAAGTCAGGGAAAAATCAGGGAATTCGAAACAAAACCTGAAAAATCCAACAAGAACACCAGTTTTTTGTGATTTGTAATAGTCACTATATACTTGGGTGCGCTACAAAAAATCCTTTACTTTGTTCAGTACTAAATGTCAATTTTACATGACATTCAATGTTCTAAATTATGAAAACGCTACTTAATTGCTTGGTTATGCTTGTTCGACCATATACAACTAGTTTTATATCACTAAAATTTTAAAACTTACTGAAATAATTGTCTGATTAGTACTTGTTAAATAAGCCATAGACCTAAAATTTATGCTGGTTTTGGGGAAATTATAATATACCCCCAAAATTTTGGGGAAATTCAATGCCTTGCAAAATTTGAAGCAAGGCATTGAAAATTTTCATAATTTAACAATAGAATAAAATATGTGTTTTTTACTCAGGGCTAATTAAAAATATTTTTTAATTCTACCTCTACTTCTATAAAGTAGTTCAAAAAAATAATTATTGTAGGTAATAGTTTTGAATTAAATTACTACGGTTATCAATAAAAATATATTTGTGAAATATTGATATTTCTGTAATTAATAATTGTAATTGACTGTAAATAACATAATGTATGTACATGGTGGTACATAATATTACTAAATTAAGTTAAATAGACAGATGTAACTATGTCGATTTGGGGTCAGGGAAATTTTCTATGAAATCAGGGATCGGTCAGGGAATTTGTTTAAGGAGGTTTACTGGACACCCTGGAAAAATACTTTTAATTGGCAGTAATATTAGTAACATGTAAAAAAATAATAAATCTTTTTTGTTTGTAGCCTCTTGCCGTTCAACCGTTAGACTGAAAACAAAAACATACAAACACATTCAAAATAAAAAAACAAAACCGTGCAATACTACGACAAGACTAGCAATATGTTAATAGTACAATAGTGTTTATTATTCTTTAATTATATTTGTATCAAAATAGTTAATTCGTATGCTTTTTGCCTGAGAACAAGTTTTGAAATTGGGTTGTTAACAACACTTTGGCCAAGTACTATTTTAGACTGATCAAACACATCTATCGACTATAACTTGTTGGTTCAAAGAAATAACATACATAAGTACTTGTTTAACAGAGATTTAAAGGTTGAAAAGTAATGGATATGCTAAATATTGTATTTATTGCATCACAAAAAAATATATGTTAAAGCTTCTACATTTGCAAGTAGGAAATTTATACTGATAGCCTGTCACAATAGAACATACCAGGAGTATATATTAGAAAATAAATCTTGTTGACACACCACAAACAGTAAAAGTAAATAAAGAAACAATAAAATGAAAACTTATAACAACCAAAAATATGACTGCATAAAAATAACAATGTCACACACTCATGAATCACTTATAGTACTAGACAGAAGCGATTCAAGGAGCCTTTACTGGAAGGCATGCTGCCATTCCTGGAAAATTAATTTTGTCTCATGTGCTCACGGCTAAAGGAATAACCCTACAGAATATTTCTTGAAATAAAAATTTTTACACAGTTGAAAATTTTCTGATCATTTAATCAAACTTTCTTGCTTACTGACTTTTTAGTGTTTAGACTGGAAATATCCTGTACAACTTGCAGCTTATTAAAACATGGAAACAAACAGTTTTATAGAATATTTGTAATGTATAATTTTTACTGTCAGAATCAGTGGTTTATGATGATTAAAATTATGGTCAAACAAAAGTAATGCATTTTCGTATAACCACTGGAACTATTCATCTGTATTTAGACATCTCGCTCGGAATTAAACATATTTTCAGCAAGCCATACTTGAGGGCGTATGAAAACTCATCTGGGCCAACGTCTCTTTACCAGGCTTGGTATTGACCCACTCACCCGCCCATATACATATAGTGGTATTGACCCACCCACCTGCCCATGTATATAAAATGTGTAAAATAGAAAGCTATGAAAGTTTAAAATATCAATAATCAATTTATTGAAATACAAATGATTTGAGTTCACTCATTATAAAATTGGGCATTTATTTCTTACTAATTAACTCTTATTGTTTCTTTAGATAAAGTATTTCTTCCATGTATAAGATTATCTTATTTATCTTGATGGAAGAAGAAAATCAAAATAAAATTTAAATGGTATTTATTATTACATCAAACTAAGTTTTAATGGTCTAATTAAAGTTGCCTTTAATTATATCATTCGTCAAAAGGGAATAGTATTCACCTACTTATTATTTAATTATCAAAATGTAACAATAATTATATATCAAGTTTGGAAGAGAGTATCTAAAACAGGTTTTAAACATCATAAATATATGGATTTCAATATACTGAACGATTTATTAGACAACGCTGTTAACTGCACGTTAGATGAGAGTAAAATGTAAAATTTGTGAAGGAGAAAATAAAATTTATATAGATGATAATTTAGCTATAAAGCCAATTTGTAGTCATATTATTACATAAACAGTAAATAAAACTATCTAAACCTCTAATAAAAACTAACCAAATTACTTAAAATTTAAAAGTAGACTTAATGTTTTAAAATAGTAAATAGTGTAAATGTTGATTTAAAAAATTTACAAGTCCATAAAAAATAAAGTAGATAACATTCCACATCAGTGATATGTTTATTGTATTGCTTTCAACACTAACTATGATAAGTAGTAGTCTGGTATACTGCAAGTAACAGATAAAAAGGTATTTGGTTTGCCTCAGCCTTAATAATTGTGTTTCATCTTTTCATAGAAATATAATACTACGGTTTATTTTCATGTGTAAATTAGCTATCTGTCGCGAACATCAATGTTACTTTGTTAGTTTTGTCTTATGCGGTTGGTGTCTGATGTGTGTGTGGTGGGGGGTGTGGACAGAGGCCAAAAATATCCAGGAGGCGGTGGCTCTCTGTTGCAATGGCTATTTCAGGAGAGCTTTTAGCATTCTTATGCCTGGTAATTCCGGGTAAGGGTCAGTCAACTAAACTGTGTAAAACTCTGTAATTAACCATTTTTTTTCTCATTCCGTTTACTTTTCAATTTCTGGATTAACGGTGAGTAGTATTATTTTTAATTAATCTCATATTTGACTTATGTATGCGTCTTATTCTACTACATATTTTTGAATCCAGTTGTAATTTTAAGATTTACAAAAATAAAACTAGTTAGCCGCTTTGAGTTGAAAAGGTAGATTGATAACTTGTACTTGAAGACATTTTACGTTTTTTTTTTAACTTAAAATCCATAAGTAAATAGTACAATCACAAACTGTACGAATATACATATAATTTCTTTGATATTTTGCTTAAGCTTTTAACATGAAATTAATGTTTAATCTATTTATTAAAAAAAAACAACAATTTTACTTTGAAAGACAACTGAAAGTAAACAATAAGTTAGTCAATTTTACTGTGACACTTTTAAATGTTAATACTGATATTTTAATCGCACTTATTAAGGTTTGTCATTAGTAAAATAAAAGAACATATGTTATTGAACAATGTCATTGTAAATACAATAGCTTTTTAAAATATAATTTTTAAACTGGAGATTTATAACTGAGGATTTGTTAAGGAGAGACAGTTCAGGTTACTTAGCTGGAATTGATACAAATAGTCAAGGTTCTTGATTAATACGTACGTATACATGTGTACATAAATACAAAGACATACTGTGGAAACTGGACTATTTGGTTACCTGAACTGTCCTTATTAAACGGTATATACTTATAAAGAATTATTGGTAGTTCTCTAATTTATTATTTACTATTAATGATGTCAGTTCATTGTTTGAATTTAAAAAATAGATTTTTTGAAGTGATTTAAAATAGATATATCCTGTAATTAATGTTTGGGATGTATTAACTTTAATCATATCTTAACAGCTAACCTCTCTTTTTTATTTTATTTTTAACGCCTTGGCATTTTTTCCTGGAAATTCCAACATTGTAATGGGACAATGCTCCAAACCCAGCAAGCTAAATCTTGTTGGACATCTCGAAATATTAATCCGTAACCCCTGCATTGAAGTCAGGAGTGCTAACCATTAGACTAGCAACAGGCCCAATATAACCTAAAAATATATATTTTAGGATATCTGAAATGAATTTCTTATTTATAGTTGAAGGTCGACTGCAGTTTGTACCTTATTTGCTTGTTTGAACATATTTAATGAGAATTCACACTAACTCAAATCAGATACTTAACTTAAATTCTTGTCATAGGGTTAACTGTCAAAACAGAAATAATTCTTAGTTCTACATTTGTTTTTTAAAGCTATACACCTGATTGCATATTTTAGCCTAGTTGCAATGTAAATTTACATTGAATTCGTGTCCAAATGTTAAAATCATGTACATTGCCTGTAGCCACAGATACAGACAATCCATATAGGATATTGCAAATGATTGATATGTACAAATCAAGTAGAGCAATACAGTAGTGTCCTACCAGTGTTATCTGTGAAAGGATGTAGTGGTTGATAAAGTTTGATATGTTTTAACCACTAATATATTGTTTCCATCCTTGTTTGTTAGTCTGCCATCATAATTAGTTTTCACCAAATATTTATCATTAAAGATTAGTATAGACGATGTATCCAGAACCATGTTGTAAGTATTAAATTCAAATGTTTGACGTAGCATACTTTTCAACCATTATTTTTTTCTTCTGAGAGGGAAATTTTTAATCTTATACTATGGATAAAAAATTAGATTTATTCTCAACTATCTTGAATACAACTAAGTTATTGTAGTTTTTTGAACTGGACCCTAACCAGCACCAAACTGTAAAATTTGAGGTATGAATTCGCATGAAGAATGTTTTATACTTCAATCTTATATTTTTTTTATTTTGCATAATGTATGATATTTATCTGTTTGCTATGAACAATAGGTTGTTTGATAAATTTTCAGTGTATGATTATAATTATATGTGTATTTGAATTGTGTACTTTTTGAACTCCACTTGCCAGTTCACATGGGCCTGTAAGTCTGTGCTTGAACTGTATTCAGCGAGTTAGATCAGTCGTGGGTTGGACCTTTGATTTAATTTGTATTATTGATTGCAATAAAAATTGGAACTATCTTAGATTCATTGTACTGTAATATATCTTCAGTCCAGTGCTAGCTAGTTTCTGTACATTCTGTAAATTTTGGTGATCAGAACTTATTGAGTCGGCAAAAATTGGTAATCATAATAAAAAACCTCCTTTAAATATTATTGATTTTCTTACAGTCTTGAAAATTGTGTGGTCAATTTATGTGGAAAATGTTAGTGTTTTCCACAGTTATATGTGGGATTTCAAAACTATAAAGAGAGTGATGCATTGCAAATGGTTTTTTCTTGTTTAGCATTTCTAATCAATCAATTAATAAATGTCACTATTTTAACAGTTCTATTACCAATATTTGTGGTGTCGTGACGATTTTTTAAGAAAGTTTTTCCATCCTTAAAAAAAACAAGCTTTATTTCTACGTCTATAGTTACTATCTAAACATGTTTATTCACTTATTTGAATGTCTTCTCCAGCTCTCATTACCATTTCTTCAATAACTACATTACTTCTTCATCGATGTTCGTTAGTTCCACTTCACCTGTATCGTCACTGCTACTATCCTCAGTATCTAATATATTGTCACTGTCTTGTACAAAATTAGAACACTGTCTGTATCGTCTACAAACGATGGTTCCATATTATAGTCAATGTCACTCTCTTGAGATCGTCTTCAAGAAGCTGGTATCTTATGATCATAATTTATTCGGTCTGGAACATCACCTTCACTAATGCCCTCAGAAAGGTACTGTCTCAGTAGAAAGTTATATAAACACTCGCATGGGTACTTGTACAATGATTGAACTGGCCTTGAAAAGGTTTAAGGTCCAACCTCCAAGGTCATTGAGAGGTACTGTGTGAAACTTCGTTGTCACCAACCTATACTCTGAGATAAACCAAAATATAATAAACTGGTTTGTTACACCAAACGACCATTTATTGTGTAAGAGATGGAATGTAACTGGAACTTGACATGTTCTGGAATGTAACTGGACTTTGTAGCAATGTTTGCGCTTGGAATTAGTTCCAACCATCCCGATGTAGTCATCAAATAAGTTCTCATATCATGACAAAACAAGTTTCAGTCTCATTGCAAGGTTGCACTGTACACCAAACCATATTAGTTGCAGCGTAATAAATCTTTTTCATTTTTTTCTCTCACCCTCTCATGTTTCCTCCTTTCATTAGATTTGTGTGTATTTTAAACTTAAAGTGATTCCCAAACCACGGGAGAAAAAACTTAAATAATCATATCAGGAATCAAACCTGGGCTGGGTGCATGACAAACACTGTATGAATCCCATAGCTTTGGCCTTCCATATTTAAAATAAAATCATAAGTACAAAATTAAGTTTTCTATCGAATTTGACTTAAAACAGTCATCTTATATTTATAATTATTTATATTTATTACAATTTTTCTAACCTTAAGTAAAGAAAATAAGTTAATAATTCATAGAAGGAGACAAATCAAGAATATTGTAATTAATTTAAATCTAAAGTACACTTCATTTACCAGTGTTTTATTGCAGCCAAGAACTCAGGGGCACTGACTATTGGACATCTTAAGCCTCACACTAGTGGACTGAGTCAGACATTGTTCCCTTTATATTCTGCCATTGATTATGAAATAGTTTTTTTCTGTACAAAAAAAAAAAAAAAATACGATGTGTTGTTACAGGTAAAAGAATTTCAGAAGCGGTCAGAATGCAGATCATTTAGGAATGGCTCCAAATCTTCAAGAGAGCTGCCGACAAGTCCCGGTTGGTCAGATCATGAACAGGAACTGTGCACAAAGCTGAACGAGTCTGAACTAATGAGGGAGGAGCTACTTAAGGAAGTTGCCTATCTGAAAAGCGTGCACGACAACGGCCAAACACTCATACAGACTCTGATTAGAGAAAATAAAACTCTTAAACGGAACTTTGAATCGGCAAAAACAACCAGTGGCAGTCAAATGAATCCCTCAAAAGAAGAGGTAACAAGAAAAAAATAGTTATCATTTTTGCTTTTGTTGTTGGAGCTTTAAATATGCCTTTACGTACTTTACCTTATGCATGGCATTTATTCTATTAATATTAACAAGGTTAGTTTAATATTAATTCATTGTTTTTCTATCCTAGTATCATGTTTATTGCTGATTTATAGTTACCAGTATGAAGATGTAAGTTTTCCTAAGACTGAGTTGTTTGTAAAAATAATAAAAAAAATTACAATCAAATCAAACCATGTTCCTTAATTGACATTATAAATAGTTACATATTTTGTATCTCATTATTATGATAGTTATTCATTAGTTATTTTATAATTAGTTAGTATTTTTCATTGATGATTCCTTTTGTAACTATATCATTGTATCTTAAAGACCTTTATCTAAAAAATAAATCATGATTATGCAAAAATTAATGGCAGGATCATTGCACCTTAAAAAACCATGTTTTATGTTTTTGTAAATTAGAATTCTTAATTGTTGCTAGCTCTCAGTGTCCAAGCTCTTATATTTTCACCAGTTTGGTAACATTGTGGTTGGCTGGGAGGGTTGGTAACGTTGGGCGTATAAGGGTGGGAAAGAGGGTTGGTATCATTGAACAGTACATGTATTGGTGGGAGAGAGGGGCGTCAACTTCATCTTATGTGTATGAATGGGTGGGAGGGTCATTACTGTCACTACATGTACAATATTAGTGTTGTACATGTAGTGATGTGTACATGTAGTGATGGGGGGATTTTAAGCTATTCAACAAACTTTTTTAAAAGCAAATATAATAATTTTTCTTCCGAATTGAGTAATTTATAGCAAATAAATGACAGTCCCTCTATGTCTAAGTCACATTCATTAAATCAAACGTAGTCTGTTCTGTTACTAATAGTTTCATATCTAGCATTTTGGTTTTCGTTACCTTAGTAATTTCAGTGATTGATCATAACATCAAGTAGTGTAGGCGTTTATATATTTTTCATTTAGTTTTTGAGAACACTGGAACAATATATCTAAATAAAAATAAAAAACAGTACTATGGCCTTGAGGAAAAGTTTTACATCACAAATATGTAAATTTAATTTTTCTAAGGCTAGTCATAATGTAAAACATTAAAAAATTACATGTTTTAATTTTGATTTTAATTTAATTTTAGGTATTATAACATACTCAACAAAATTTGTGAAGTAAAATAACAAACTATATATCTGTTTAATTATGTACATATAAACAGCAAATAAACTTTCACACATATTTGTAATACTAAAAGAACACTTTCAATGGTTAAAATATTTTACAAATTCAAAATATATAGTATCATTCATTAAAATATATAGTATACGTATGCATTAAGGTAATTTATTTAAAATGTCAAACTATACCTCTTTACGTGTGTGGTACTTCATGTGTAAGGATGGATGTCCTTGAATAGCCATATAGGTTTCATTTTTAGTGTTTGCTACCGGCTTGGCCAGATGAACTTTGTGTTTTTTCATGGAGCAGTTTATTCAAAATGGTGGATGGCCTATGAGTACCAAACTGGCCTTCTAGATTCATTTAAAATCTTCCAATTTTAAACATAACGAATAAAAATAATAGAAGTCCTGAAGTAAACTTTGAAATGAAATTAGAATGTTAAATGATAATTAAATTTAATTGCCAATATTATTAACAATTAATGATAAAGTCATTAGATAAAAATTGTAACATAATAAAAATAACCAAGCAGTACATTAATATTTTTTTAAATCTCAGTCCAAAATAATTATTTTTCTAAATAATGTTATTGAGTTTGATGAAAAATGTTATTAATATTTGGTACTCATGATTGAGCTTTGAATTATTGTAGTTAGTATATTTTATTGTTGAGCAGTGACTCCAAATGTGTTGTCAGCAAACCAGATATAGTCCACAGCAAGGTCTCAAGTGCTTCTAGATAATTCATTCCGTGATTTCTAAATGATCGATTTTATTAACACTTCATTGCGAAATAAGATGATAGTGTAATTTTCACTGTACATATCTTTTAGTAGAAAATATCTTTTCGAAAGTTACTTTAAAGTTAAGTAGAAAATATTGTAAGCCTGATAAGAGCCTTAGCACTATAGTAGAGTAAAAATTTGTCAAAATATTAGCAGGCAGTTGCTCTCTCGATATTTATTCTAATATGAAGAAGTAGGTTACATTTTTACCGCATCAATATAACTTCTTTAAAGCCAAGTATTGAAATACAAAGCGCAGTGAACTGCAAGACCAAGACCTGAACGTTATACCACTGAGAGACTGAGCGTTATAATAAAGGTCTTTTATTATATTTGTATAATTTTTCACTTTTATGGGCCAGTTTTTTATGATACACTTATTGCTTACCATAAACTGTTTTCTATTTGCAATTTGTTAAAATGAATTGAAAGAAAATTGGTTTGATTTGTCTAAAATATGTTGTGTCCACTGATATTTTTATTAATTGTCTAGTGTTTGTGGGGTAATAGGTTTGGGAACCATTAAGAGGAACTTTGTTATAGTTATTTTTATTTTGATATTTTTTACTTTCAATAGGAGTAAAATTTGTAAGTATTAGGCAAATGGAAACACAAATGTTATTTATACTGATTAAAATAACTTCTTAAAAGTTTGTCAAACATGTAGTCTTACACACATAATGTGTTATTAAATTTAACCGTTCTTCTTTTAATGCATGGGTGAATTACTTTGCTTGAAGCATGTGAACTGTGTATTTATTTGGAACTGTATGATACTTTTATTATATTTTTATTCATGTACTATGCATGAACTTGTACGTTTGTGAGAGATAGTGAGATATTCGTGGGCTTATCAGTAATTTCCGGTTTATTTACGTAAACGTTAAAATACTCCTTTCTACCTTTATTAGGAGTATGTAGTTTCTTAACTCTACATATGTTCAATGCATGCACATGATTTGTCTGGACATAATTAAGTTCATGCTTATGCAGGTGAACATGCATTGAACAAAAGATCTGGAGCTAAATAAATAAACTGTCAACTTTGGGTTCAATTAATTGGTTATCATGTAAGTAGCAACAGTATATGAAGTTAAACTATAGGGTACTAGGACTTAGACTAACCAGAAAAGAGAAATCTGCTAAACAAAAACACCTGAAAGACATAAACAACGGACACAAAGTTTCAATGCCACTCTCGTCTTTTTCAGACTTAGACAGACCAAGCCCGAGAGACTATATATTTATAAAGGGTTCAGTACAAGCTTGAAGAACACGCTTTTGGCATTGAATATTGATGTCCATTTTTGTGCCTTTGATTTGTTTGGTTGAAACATGTGATATAAAACCCTCTTACGTCACATTTGTATTGTTTGTGTATTGTATTGCTTGTCAGTAGAAGTTATATGGTAGCTTCATGTATTTAGGCCTTTGATATTTAGTTTCATTTTTATCTGGTTTAAAGTTACCTGTTGCTTTAATTTTGGCATTACAAATTGTGAATTGGCTGTGAACAAATGTTTTATATACTTTTGTTAAATTATTGCTTTGTGTATTTGTTTACCTTCCACTAAACTTTCCTGCTTTTTATCAGTCCTGTATAACAATAAGTCAGATTGTTTCTTAAATTAAATATTTTATGTTCTTATATCATATTATTTATTTGTTTCTGATACATGATGAGAGTTGAAAAGTTACAGACTTCTTGGCCATCAGCTTTGTAATGTGTGCTAGTGACTTTCACTAAATATAGCAAAGGTTTTTGTATATATTGGTATTAAATGTGGTCTACAAATTTCAATGTTACATTATTACGAAACCAGGTCCTCTGTGCAGTATTCATTTGTCCTTTTTTGTAACTCAAATTTGTTTTAAATGTTGATTTGATTAAATTTATCACATTCAGAGTTACCGCACCAAACTCTACCGGGAGCTGATTTTTTTTTATTTGCGAAACATTTTTCATGGGTCATTTGAAGTTGGTATATCCAAAGAAAAAGTGTTTTTGGTGAACTTCCTACCTTCATGATGACATAAATCACTATGCCGCTAAAGCAGGTTCTTCGCCTGGTCGGGAGGGGGGGCACGTATAACGCATGCTGTTTTAAAATCATTTTCACATTTAAAAAAAAATATGCATAGCACCAAAGTGTGTCTTATTAGTTTTTATAAAGTATTTTTACAATCATATCAATCCATAAAAAACTAATTATTTAAATTTAAGTCTTATAAACACACTTCAGCCTATCACAATGACTTGTGTTAATAATCATAACCCCTTTAAGAATGTAGACCTTGTTCTCCTGGCAAGCTAGGCAGTAATAAATTGTTTCCACAGAGAGGCCTTTCTATTTTTTTGTGCACCGAACAACACCTTCCAAAAACTGATCATCAAGAAGTAGGAAGGAATTGTCTACTGGATGATTTAGTGTAGATGTAATGGCACTTTTAGACCAGGTTTTCTATTATATGGAGTTTTTCCAAGTCCATCATTGTGTGGCAACAATAAAGAACTTGAGTATGGTCATGAAATAAACTAAATAATCAAGGTCCGAATCCTTGTTACTAGCAGAATAACTTGACAATGAACCATTACATTCACCTTCACTTAAAAATAGCATTTGCCGTATTAGTTGCCATAATTCACAACAAAGACATTGTAAACAAAATAAAATTACACAAATACATGTAAAACACTAATTAAAGCAAACAAAATATATATAAATAACAGGTGTCACGAACAACAAAGTACATAATCTCAAAGCAAGATGCTGAGAGTGATGCTTTGCCCCCCGGCAAGAGCTGCACAATCTGACTGCCTTACTAAACTAATGCACAGAGCCTCAAACTAGTGGTTTGTGCCTGGAGCGTATTACTGCTGCGAAGTGATATCTACTTGCACTGAATGTTTCAAGATCATTTGTGAGAATTTAACAGTTTGAAATCACAAATAATTGAGTGCATTGTGAAGACTGCAACACTGAATAATATATTGATTAATATTATAAATCTTCAAAGTCCATAAAGTTACCTCTTGGACTTTAAGAAACCAATATCAGATTCTTAAATAAACATGAGTTAATTCTTTAATAAACTTATATTTTACTATTTGAAGAAATTTCACCTGCTGTGGCTCAGACCAGTGCTTCAGTACAACTGCAATAAAACATTTCAACTCAAAGTTGGATTCAAACTGAGTCCAATTTGTGGCCTTCTCATTCCTGAGTCTGATATTATATTAACGCAAGTGGGCAGCAAGTCCTGTCAACGTTGTATGCAGGGTGGCCACTCAACCGGGAATTCGGACTACTGTGAAAAACTCAGAATAAGACGTGAATTTCTTAGTGAAGCCGGAAAAACCATAATGAAAATAGTATTTTGTTCAGAATAGATGAAAAATAGTAAGTTAAGAATAGATAAAACATTATTTTCAAGGAATTTGGAATTTCTAAGAAGAGACATCCAGCTTCCAACTTTATCATTTCCACTTATATATCTGGTCGCGGTTACTGATACAAGCGTTAAATACTTTAGTCTGGTAGGACGAGTAGAAAGAGGGCTGTATATTGTTACAAGGTCGTCTGGACCAACCGTAATTAATATCATTTGACTAATTTAAATGAAAAGGCTTGTGATATTATTGTGATTAAATCATAAATAATATTGATAAATTCAAATTATTTGTATTTAAATTTTAGAAAATCTGCCAACCTTTATTAATTTAAACAATTATAAGTTGGGAAAATAAATGTATAAAAAAAGGTTTGTATCTGTAACGGATGTCATAGAAATCCCCATAAAATCTGG
Organism: Stictocephala bisonia; assembly: GCA_035578905.1. Classification (NCBI taxonomy): domain Eukaryota; kingdom Metazoa; phylum Arthropoda; class Insecta; order Hemiptera; family Membracidae; genus Stictocephala; species Stictocephala bisonia. Next base: position 828,231 of record JAQJVL010000039.1, read on the forward strand.
GGTTATGATCAGAAGGCACCAATGTCATAAAATGGAATTGTTGGAATTTATTAAAGTCATAGTCAACTGATTCACTTTCCCGAGTTATAATGTATATTTCTCTAGTCAAGGCTGCTATAAAGAGCTCGCAAAATCTTGGCGGTTTCGAACTTGAGCACAAACGGTTATTATTGCCATGAATTGTGATTTCTTAGAAATTTTCTGTGAGCTGGTTTTTGTCAGTTAGACGGCAATCGAAATACTCCCCTTTTTCAAGTCATGAACAATTTTGTTAAGATTGAACATTTACGACTGAGAGGGGTCACAGTATATCCTATTGTGATGTTGTTTGTAACTTATAATCTGCTCTTATAAAAATAGAACATTTTTTATTTATTAAGGAATAAGTGCTTTAAATTCCTATTGGAGTTTGTGCAACGTGTTTTCAATCCAAAATATTTTATTCTTTCTAGCTTTCTGTTGATTGGGACCCTCCCTTCCTTATCATCATGAGGGACATCCATCCGGTCTATATTCTTTACTTTACATTCATCTGCAACTCAATTATGATAGCGTGGGTTTTATTTTATATGAATTCATAATTTAAACTTTAATGAACTTTTAATAAAACTGTTTAATGAATTCACAGCTCCTAAACTGTGAATATAAAAAATATTTAGACTAACCTGTCAACAGTTCAAATTGATGTTATGGTTTTATTTTGACTGAAAAATACGAATCACATTCCAGATATAAAAGCTTAAAGAAAACGGTTAAATGGAAATACTGAATATATATTTAATTGGAATGTCTATTAATGAAAGTTTCATTAAAAAGATTATTTTTGTGAATATTTAAGCATGTAAGGAAATTTCAGTTATAGTTTAGTCGGCATCTGAGCATTTTTTAAAGTATTTTAAATGTAATTAGAAAAATATCACCTTGCTTGTTAATATAGGCCAGACGTGGAATAAAAATAAAAAAATGGCCTTGTGCAATTGATGGTGGTTGAACGGTTTGGCAATAACTGTTTACTTAAATATTAAACACTGCCATCAATTCCATTGAAAATAAAAGTTCATTTATATTAATTAAATCCACCTTTATTTAATATATGCCATTGAAATTGTTTGACTTGTGTAAATGGTTACAATTTGTGGACATAGATACTGTTTGGTTCAAATTTTTGTTACATAACAAATATTATAATAGAAGCTGGAATGCCGAAAACCTTGCTAAAAGAAAGGCTGGTTATAGAATCAATTCAATTCGGAGCATATGTCATTCAGTGTAGGACTTTTTACTGAAAGTTGTGTATTTATTTTAATGACATTGATTTTACGTCTCAAAACTGTTAATAAGAAAATAGTTGTTAGTGGGTAACGAAATTCACACTGTCGTAGTTGAAATCATAAATTATTGCGATAAGTTCTGATCAGAGATAATCCATCTTAGACTACCAATTTACTTATTAGGCCCAACACAACCGCAATAAATGTGTGTTAGTATCGGCAAATAACAACTCAAAAACCATAGTAACTAAGATATATGAACTAATTGCATTTGGAGTGTCAGTTTAAAAAAGACTAATAACTGAGAGCTGACTCTGGCAAGGTTGGGGCGGCATAACCTACAGCTTAACAAATGGCCAAAAAATATTCCTACAGAATTAGTTTTTTTAACTAAAACTATTAAAATAATTATATTAAGATTTGCCTTTTTTAACAAGAAAGAAGACAAGTAAGAAAACAGCTGAATCTTCAATCTTTAAGAATCACAATATTTACATAGCATAATAATATTTAACATTAAATATTATAGCTTGTATTTGTAATGTTCTAAATTAAAGCACAACGTTAAGTTCGCAGGGCCACTTAAGTGTCTCATAGTACTGAAGGTATATTACAAGCCACTATAGTGGCTCATGGCAGTGGAAGGGTTAATGATTTAGTAGTTTTATTTTTTGTAAATAAGGCGACTAAGTGAAGTTTTAAAAAGTTGATAATACAGTGATGTGTTGTACAGAGCTTGTGGTCTCCGCTCTTCAACTACTTCACCAGAGCCGACTCTGACAAACTGGGATCTTCGTAATGTATCAAATTTGACAAAATAAATTATAAAATGTATAATGCATAAGTTTGATCATGAAGACACAAAATTGCGATTGATTGGACAATTTTTTGAAGACAATTTGAAAAACTATTTTTTCTATTTATTTAGAAAACATGGAAATATTTTTGGACAGGGGACTGAAAAAAGTTAGAAGAGTATGAAGAAAGAAATATTTTGTAAAAAAGTGTAAAATCTTAGTTCAGTCAATAATAAGTGATTTAGTATCTATAAATAAACATTTCTTAAATAATCTATTAAAATTTGAGCTTTATTATTATTTTATTATATTTTTAGAAACAAATATTTATTTAAAACGTAAACTTATACATTATTACTATATTACACTTTTCATTAAACCAGTCACTAAAGTCAATATAAATACTAAAAAATATTGCCTGGATTTGCAAATGTTGAAATATTATTTTTTCTATTTATTTTAACTGTTTATATTATATAGTTAGTTAAATTGATAATTTAACCCTAGACATCTGATGAAAGGAATTTACAGATTGAACATTAGTTTAATGTAAATTTGTGTTAAATTCATGTTTATTGTGTACATTTCTTTTATAACGACTAGGGTTCAATTTCATTCTGGTTAAAATATAAACTAAGGTATAATATTTGTTAAATTCGTAATTTCATCAATTTTCTGTTGTATTCTTGAATAAAAATAGACTTGGTCATTATCGTAAACACATTGATACTACGACAACATGATATTTATGCCTTTTGCTAATATGTATAAAAATAATAAATTATTTTGTTTTTTTTTAAATCAAAATAAAGCTAATATAAATTTACTGTACATAAAGTAATACAATGTTAAGGCTGTTAAAGCCTATTCAATTCAAGCACAATAAAGATATTTTTTATCAAACAAAAGGCAATTAAGGCTAATTTAGAAAAACATCTATGATGATTTGAATTTGCAAAAATGGTTTATTTTCTTCTTAGTCATTCATAATTTGGATCTGCAGCGGTGTATTAATACTTGACAATGCTTTCATCAATAATACAATATGCACCATCAGTATTATTTTCAATCAATTCTATGTCATTACCAAATAGGCCTTAATTACTCAAGGTCTAACAGATTATGTGTTGTCAGTTTAGAACATCCACTTCCATGTAAACAACTAAAATAACATTAAGCGACTGTATTAAAATCAAAACAAAACATAAACACCAGCTGGTACAGCTCTTGCTTCAGCTGTGTGATCATGAAAAACATTCTAAGTATTCCCTTTGTGTAAGCTACAATTATTTTTCAAGGCTTGAGAATACGTATAAGTTTATTTTGAGAAGCAAGTACATTTTATCTGTGATAATTATAAAATTAACTTCATTATGAACATGAATATAAACTTACGATATTTTAGTTGTTGATCTTTCAGAAACAACAGACTTGTAATTTATCAGTAATTAGTTATAAAATATAAAATTTAAGATGGAAAGATAAAATTAATTTTCTTTTGGCAGGAGAATTCCAAATATATAAAGACATGCAAATTTTAAATGAAAAATAAAAATAAAAAACTGCCTTTACCAAGGATGATACTGCATACAATGGTTTCAAGACATTAGTTCAAGATACAAACTCAAATTTTAGAATAGTAAGAGTGATATCCTAAACAGAAAATTTCAGGCCCTGATTAACTAGTGCTATTAATGTGTCCCCGTCACTCATATATCTACTATTTGTAGTTCACACAGTCTTAATAAGTTTACAACTTGCACCATCATCTCTGACATAATAATGACATATGTTCAGACCAAGAAAGGATCATCTATTTTTATTTATCTGAAAGGAAAAAGAATTTGTAACACAAAATGATTTTTTTTTTTTAAGGAGAGGCCGACCTCCTTTTCAACCTTATTCTGCACATTCCCCAGAGACTATTGATCTGAGCGGAGACCTTATTCAGACAGATTGGGGGAGAACCAGTACAAAACAAGTTGAACGTTATTGATAAAAACTAAAAATCAATACCAGAATTCGAACCAGCGCTATCCCTAACCCAGGTACAAAAACCTGACGCCTTAGACCGCTCGGCCACCGGCTTCCCTTGATTGACCAGAAACTTCTAAAAATGTGTATTCCTTTTGGTTATTTTGGAAGTGACCATAGTCAAGAGTGGCAGAGCAAATTTGAGGATAAGATGCTGGTTTGCCAAGCAGTTCACCAAGGTTCTATTTACCAAGTGAGTTATTGAGTACTTTCTTCTTGCCGCTCAAGTAGTTGAGAAGTTATTTAAGGAGTGGGTCCAAGGTGAAGAGAAGACTTTAGTTTCCGAACTTTACCTACATAAAGACATTTTGTACTGTACTTTTATTTTTTAGGAAATAAGTAAATAAAAATGAATCTAAATTTAAAATACCAGAAGATTTGGTTTCATAGATCTTGTTTACTATCATAGTAAAGCTACCACAACCCTTGATTTTATTTATCCAGGTATTGGCCTGAATCTCAGTTTTCAGCATATACTGACAGCCTTGCTTAAATAAATTGATTATTAGATCTATTTAAAAAAAAATCCAACTCCTTAAAATGGATTACTACAAAAGCAATCCTAGGTCTATAATCTCTCACCTACTGGTGTATTAGCTATATACTGCCGTCAGTCCCAAGAGGGACACTCTTCAGGCTAGGGTTTTAAATAATTTTCTTGGTTCAAAAGACAAAAACCATAAAGCATCCAACTGACACTCACTGGAAATCGCATAGTTGGCTAAAGCCCAGTTTTGTAAGCTAAAAGTTTCTCAGTTCGGTCCCGATGAGAGTCATAACAAATTTTGAAACGGATCTGATCACCAGTTGTTTATTTGTCATTGGGACATCCATTAACTACATTTTCTAATAAACAGTCAGCCTTAGTTTGTAAAACTAATTAAATTCACTCACTAACACTGACACTCATTTGTAATTCATATTCGCCCGTATCTTGACAAACTGCGTCTTAAGAATAAATTAAATAAAATAGAAACAAGGCACCACATTTTTTTAACACTCCTATTAAGCCATAAAAAGTTCTTTCATAAGTCTATCATACTACTTCAAAAATTGATAAACCAGCCTTTATGTGGTTTGCAAAATGATCATTTCATTTGCCATCTTGGTCATTAATTTGGAAAAAAATATAAAAATATAAAGAGGTAAGTAACATAAGAGGGCATTGTGCAATACATGAACAGTGTTATAAAGAGTTCAGTGTTCTCCTTATTACAGCTGTTGCAGCACTTAATATTCAGGTGAAATACACTAGCTTCAGATTTGTTTGAGTTGTGATTTTAAATATTCGTTTCAATAAAAATTTGTACATTGACAAATCATGGTATGTTAATTGTACAGGGTACTAGGCCAGGAATGAGAGAGATAGGGCATTAGCAAATATAGTCTACTTTTTATTACATATTTGCATATATGTTTTCCACTGTGTTGTGTTGGTGGACTTGTATTCTCAGGCAAGTTTAATGATGCTTTATCTCTCTGTGCGTGTAAATTATAAAATTAATGTATTGGGCACAGTCACACATAATGACTAAACTTTTTTGTGAAAAGGGGCTTAAAACGTTAAATGAATACCTTAGACAGAACAGATCATAATGGAAGTAAAATGTTAGCATCTACTCTACTAGCAGATTTTAGATGCTTGCTAGTATCTATCCAAAATATGCTATGGGAAAATATCCAAAAACTGTCTGATTGTAATCATTTCTGATTGTAATGCAGAAATGTGGGAGAACTGGCTAAACATTTGCTTTTGGGATTCCTTCAGCATTTTCGGTCCCCAGTGTGAGCATAACTTTCGATACTTCAAACGTTCCATCATAATTTCTTAAATCACACTTGAAGAAACTTCTTGACAGCTGTCCATTTCGTTCCTTATCATGCATGTTTGTTTGGCCATCTTTTAAAGCTCTCACCCATTTCAGTACCATTCCATTACTCATTCTGTTTTCTCAATAAAACTCACAATGAATGTCAGCTGCTTTCACGCCTTGAGCAATAAGAAAACTTATCACAGCACGTACTTATAGTTCACTTTTTTTAATCAGGAGAGGCATTTTAAACACTCATAATAAATATTTACTAGAATGGAGCTGTGGCTTTACAACAGATAGTGCTCAGCGTGCATGCACCGAAAGCAGACACAGCGCTACAATGATGAGATTCCAAAACTATACTTTAAAAAAAATGCCTTGTAATATTACTTCAGTTTTTCGCTTAAGGTCACAGGGCTTTCATCAGTAAATATATGACATATTCAGCTACTTTCTAACCTAACATAAGTAATTAAACTGTTTACTGAAGAATAACTAGTATATTGCAGGGACATCACTTCATACTATTAAATATTATTACTTTAAATATTATTAATATTTACCTCAACTGGTTATTGTTAAAGTTTCTACATATATTAATAAAAACGATCATCTATTTTTGCATTTATTAAAAAAAATCAAGATTTTTAAATATAAACATTTGTGAGTTTACTTTTTTTACAATTAACTGTTCTATTTGTAAATTTTACAATACAATTTCCAATTTCATCAAAGTTTAAGCTAACACCTAAATAAGAGGATGAGAAAGTGGAGGGTAACAATGTTGTGTTTTTTTTGTAGAGCGGTTTGGTATTAAAAGAGTTTTCTGGACAAAATTGTTATGACTGGCGTTGTTTTAGCGGGATCTTAACAACCTTCTTAGTGCTTGTTCGGAATTTACCCTTTGACATAATTGGTCTTTGAGAAATCTTTGGTAAATTTTAAAAGAAATTGCATCAGTAAAAATAAAGGAAAATTTTACAAAAAAAATCCTAAGATGCTTGGTTTGCTCTACTTAGACTACCTTTTATATTTTCATAAATAATTTGAATATTTAATAATAAATGTTTTTATTTTTATCATAGTGTATGATTATATCTTTTTCACTATTATTATTCAATTATTATTTTTAAACATTAAGGGCATCTTTTTCTGAAAAAAATATAATTAATTAATAGATAACCAATTTATTCGTTTCAAAATATAATTTGATAGAGACTGGAATAAAAGGTACCTTTTAGGTCTTACAAAAATTATATTATACCAACCAAGGTCCTTCCAATTTTAGTGAAATTAAAATGTATTACTTTAAAGTAGCCCTACTATCTACTTGAACAAGGTCTGACAAATCCAGACTTGTTCTAGATACTCTTCATTTGACTATGGAGGACTGTCAAATTACCAACCAGTTGGTGTTTTATAACTTTCTATTGGCTGTAATGGTTGATTAATGTGCTCAACATATTAGTTGATGAAATCCTAGTTGGTGATTTCTTGAATGCGTAATTGTTTTGGTGCATTCATAACTATTCTGACAGCAAACTTGCGATTTGTTGTGATCAAGCAGCTTTCACTTGTTTTTGTTTACAGGACAGAAAAATTGCTGAATTAATAGAAAAAATGCCTACAGAGAAGGATGATTTAATTTCAGAGCTGTATAGCAAAATTGAGGTAAAAAATAATGTTGATTGTCATAGATTTTAGTTATTGACTGATGAGTTTTTACAGAGAACTGAAAGTGTGGTAGATTGATTATAGAAGATAAGTATGCTCTATTATTAAAATTGTAAGCAACTAAAAACTCATTCCAATCATTCAATAGTTGTTGCTAAATATTGAATTGCTAAAACAGTTTGCAATATTCTCTTTACACCTCTACTGGCCCAGTAGTAGCAATAATCAAGGATGACAGTTGCATTATTGCTTTCTGTATTTGTCTCTATGAAGTGTAATTATTTTGTTTATAGACAAATAAAAAAATGTTCCTCTAGTCAAAATGTATTAGTTGACCACTGGTTATCCAAGGCAATAAATTACCTTAGTACAAAATATAATCTGAAACTGGAGAGTTCTTATTGTTAAACATTGCACATAGCAGTGGCAATTTTTCTTAAAAGTTACTGTATATTTATTTTAGTTTCCTTGAGGTATAGAAATGTAATTAACTTTTATTTTTAGTTTGAGAACTAGAATTTTTGTCTTTTTACCGTTATTCATATTTATGATAAATGGCCTTCATTAATTTTTCGTTACAAAAAAGTCGCTCATAAACAAAAGCTTTGACATACATATTGTACATAATAAAGAAATGTTTAATTAATTAACAAAATATTTGATTCACTAGTATGTTCTGTATGCAAAAGGCCAATAGCAACATTAATTATCCCAATAAACTAAACCATGAAACCTAAACATACGTATTTATTATTTTTAGGAATTGACAGAGGCTCTGAGAGAGAAAGAACGCTTACTAGAACAGTGCAATAAGTGTGATCATGTTGCACACAGTTCATCAAATGAAAGTTCAAAAACCTGTTTAGACCTGAAGTCCTCGGAAGAAGAATCTGTAAAGCGAGAAAAGGAAATAGAAGAGTTAACAAAAGAGTTGGAGGAAAAGAGAAAAGAAGTAGAAATATTGAAGAGAGAGTTGAAAAAGAAAACATTCAATTTGCAAGGCCTTGTAAATACAGAGCTTTGGGATAAAAATAGAGAAATTGAAAAACTAAATAAGGTATGTGAACGTAAACATTTGGAAGTGTTGGCACTCCAGAAGCAAATCAGGGACTATCAGAAGTCTGAGGTTCAGGACAAAGTTAACAGTTTTGTGTCTTCCTTTTCACTTCAGAATGGTCTCTTTACGGAGGACAAAGAAAACCTTCAGCCAGTTTCAGATCCTGTGCTCCAAATACGGCAGCTGAGTGAAGAAAAAAGGTATTTCCTTCACTACTATTGAAATATTTTTTACAAATGATGCACAACTTCATTTGAATGGTCGTAAACAAACTAGTACTAATATAAAGTGCTACTTTGTTCCCAATATACTTGCCTATTATTAAATTATATTAATTTAGTTTTAAAAAAATTAATAAGTGACTAAACAGTCTAACAATACATAGTCGCAACATTGTCATTGCAGCGCTCCAAGTAGCCAGCCAGCCAGTACGCTCCATTGTATCTTGTAAAGAAGTGGAAAAATAATAATAATAATAGAGAAATTGCCATGACCAGATTAATCATTTGACATTTATCAATTACAGTTTTAATAGAACAAAACTAGGGTATTCTACCTGGGCTGAGGTTCTTTGCGGAATAGCGTTGATTCTAAATGTTTCTAGCCCAGCTAGGTCAACACCATTTACGTCTCAATGGATAGCCCAATTTATTAACTATCCCAGAGGGCCGATGTAAGACACAAAGGCAGTCTATTTCAAACATTAAATTAATTTTAATTAATTGAATACTTAATAATTAGCCAAACCTGAAAGGACATTCCTAATCCTGATTCCAAAATGGTGGACCACGTCTTAAGATAAACCAAATAATGTAGTTTAAAAATCTGGTTTCGTTTAACAAGTTGTTCATTTAACACGAAATAAACAAATTTTAATTTAGAAAAAAAAACCACGTTACCCTGACAAAAACTTTACAATTTATTTTGACTGATGGATTGTAGAAATAGTGCCAGGACTCTACTAGCATTGTGGTGATGTTCCATTTGGTTACATAATTCATTTAGTTTGTCCCATCCACCCCTTATAATCACTCTATTCCTAAACTGGGAAGGTCTATTCCATACTTAAGCATTTTTAATTATTATTAAATACTTATCCCCTCTCTGGTGGTTAACGGGATGCTAAGCACAGAATGTTAGTTCCTTTCCACGTTTCAAGAACGTTTCTGTAGTCGCCAACCGTCAGCTGCGTAACTGGTGTTTGTGGTGGATGGATGGTTTTTCATCCGATTAAAATGCTTATGTATGTATATAAAATGGGGACGTCTCACTCTTGGCACAGTGTATACAATCAGCGAAGGTACTCTGCTGCAGGCTGGCCGCTAGGATCGCTAGTTTCATGCTTGTTGCCAATCTTACAGTGTCGTGACCGTATATTATTAGACTTTGGTATAATTGATTAAAAGCTTATTTTAATAAATAATCTAATTTTAATAAAATGTGATTAACTATATTATTTATATTTTAGTAAATGTTTATTTGGTTAATTATTAATGTTTAAAAATTACTTCAGATCTGAATCTGAAAAAATACAACATATTTTTTTAAATTGTCTGATGACCAGAAAATTAATGTAGATAACAAAGTAGTACTAATATTGCTATACAACGGCTATACAAAATACTATTTATATGTATACAAAAATTAAATTTATATGTATTAACTTGAGACAGTTTCTCAGAGGAAAAAGAGTTTACAAGCCTTTCATCAATAATAATTAATTATATAATTTGTTGGACAAATCGAATATCCAAGAAACATTGTTTCCAAAATAATGTTCTTACTACCGTACGTATATGGGGTGGGTGGGAAGTTTCTTCGTCACTCCTACCTAATACACGTACAGGGATGATTGCATTTCCACCCACCCAAACATCGGCAGTGGCAATGAAAGTACACGTATAGTGGAGTAGGTTAAGCCTTTAAACCTTCTCTGAGGGTGGTGGGTTATGGGCAAGTAAGGGAGTGTTAGAATGTGGGAGGTTCATTTGTTTGTGTGCAGTACATTACCGCTAAGTAGTGGTAATAAAAATTAATGGCATTCTCTCAGACTGGTTAGGAAAAATGTTTTTATGTAACCCTGTATGTAATGTAATTGGGTTATTAAAAGTAACTATAATTTATTCTGTGACAATTTCTGTTTTTAAACTGTCACCTAGGAAATAAAACTATAAAATAACGCTTACAGAAATCAGGTGGTGTACAAAATAATATGAATGAGTTTAAAATAAATCTCTAACATTATAAGTTATTATTAAATTTAGTTCTTTTTTTTTTTATCTTTAGAAAACTTAAGAACACAAAACTCAACCATGTGACATTCATAGTCATGGTTTTTATTTTGATGGCTTATTTACTTTAAGTGGAGAACAATGACATTTTTTATTATGAAAAATATGAATTATTTTAATATTTAATTGGCTTTCGTTTATATGACCTGATAATCAAATGTTTGTATATATTATACATGACTTTCCACCAACCAATTCGTGTAATATAAGTCAGACTCAACATAACATTTTAGGTTGTTAACACGTAAAGTTGAGGAGCTGCAAGAACGGCTTCTGAACACTCCAGAGCGAGATGCGGAGAGCCTTCTAGTACAAACACTGAGAAGTGAGAGGGACCATGCGGAGAAACTGAGGAAGGAAGCTGTAAATGCATGTTTATTGCTAACTACCAGGCTGCAGGAATTGGCTGACTTTCTGGATTCGCTGCTACCAACTCTCTGTGGAAAGAAACGTAAAGTTGTTCAGCAAGCTGTGGAGCGTAGCAGAGAACTCTCAAGGTAACATTTAACTTAATTTCTACCAGTTATCAACTGCCAAGTGCTAACAGCTGTAGCTATGATTTGTCAACATACAATAACCTTTTTGGGTCTGTTTTTCATTCCAAAAAGGATATAATCAGACAAACTGTAATTATAAATTTGAAACAATCAAACTATTGTTTATCAATGTAAATGTCTTTCTTTAGGTCTGAAAGGGGTTAGTAAAGCATTTTTGTTGTTTTCAACTAATAAGTATTGCTTTTGTATTACATCTGATGCTCAAGTTTGTTAAAAAGTATTTTAGCAATTAAGACTGTAACAAGTTTGTCATTACAAGCCTTGATGCAATAAATTGATTTCTGAATATTAGCTGAGATATATATGTAAACATTATTTATAACAGATTAGGAAATAATCATTGTAGACGTTTGTTAATATATTGGTAAATCTATAACAAAAATCACTTTGTGGATGTTGAGGAACAGAAGCACTGTGGAAATATGATGAAGCTGCATTACATCTGATACCGTAGTATACTTCTCAGCGCTATATTTATAATTAATTATTCTAATACCATATAGTGTAATCAGCACCATCTTTATGTCTGATTTTGTCACATATTTAAATTTAGTCACTACGATTATACAAAATGTGTGTGTGGCTAATCAAGTAAGCTTGATTATAAGTGTAACAATAAAATTAATATTGGCACCAAACTATAATTAAAATAATCTCAGTTATAAAAAAGAAAATATTGCCGGAAATTAATTACGTCATTAAGTTCTACAATTGGATCCCCAAGCGGTCTAAGGAGTCAGGACTTTGTTACAGATTGAGCAAGTTCTAATTCTGGCCTTGACTGTTAGTTTTTATCTTCTCTTTGTACTATTCTTACATTCTTACATATGAGACGTCGACCCAACTTTGTTGGTATTTTAAGGCGAATATGAATGGTTATATGAGTGTAGGATGAGTGTAGTCTGGTTACTAACTGAGTTCAACTGTTCCTCAGAAAGGGCAATTTATTAATAGCCCAACAGCCAGGGCAACTAAGGGACCTATAGCTTTACGTGGAATCCGAACCACGTAGTGCTGGTCTGATTTTCAGCTAATTGACAAGCCTGATACTCAGTTATCTCCCCCACACAACATCTGCACAATGATCACCACCCAACATGGACACCCCAGTCTTTCTAGTAGTGTCCATGCTGATAGCAACCATTGAGCAGACGCTGTGTTGGTATTAAGAGGACCGAGCATCCAACCTATCGCCTACAATCTCCTAAACACTTTGTCCCCATGTAGCTGGGTTACAGCGCTGCGCCACCAGTGCCGACTATAATGGTTTTCCCTCTTATTCTGTTAAGTTCCCCGCACAGATCAGTAGTCTATAGGAAATGAGTAGAGTAAAATTTAAGAGGAGATCAGACTCTTCTTAAAAAAAAAAATTAGGCTCAACGCAGTGGTTAAATAATTACTATAGTAAAGGTTTTTAAATAGTTGGAAGTAAGAAAATAAATTACAAGTGTTACGATTTTTATAAATGTTTTAATGTATTAAAATGACTGTTAATAATGTATTAAAAGAATAACAATCACTGTTTCAGATCATTGTCATTAGCAGCTGATGATTCATCTGTGATGCATTGCAGTGCCTGGTCAGACCTTCAACCCAGTTTGTATGTTCCTCTCTTACCTGACATTTCAACTGTTGATTTCTGGAGTGGTGAAGAGGATGAGGATTTTTCAGGAGGCGAAGAAGTGGCACGACTCAAATCACAAGTAGAGACATTGACTGAAGAAGTCAAATTAAAAGATTCCGAACTATCTAAATTTCATACAGAAAAGCAATTGAGTGACAGTTCTGTCTTTAAAAAAATATTTGGTTGCTACGACCAGAACTTCCTAGATAATGTAGATAGTGATTTGCTCCTTCGTAATACCCCTGTTAATATTGCCGAAATTACAGAAGGTTCTTTAGTCGACAACCTCAGCGACCAAAATATTTCAGCAAAAACACAAACAACTAAGCTCTCTCCTGAAGTTAGAAGTGCGAACATAGGCACAATAACATTATCTAGTGTAAAGAAGGATTCAAATGCTTCATACAATTTGATTACATTTGAGGACCAAAGTAAGACAAAAGAGAATGATAGATGTGTGTCAGAATATGAAACCTGGTCAGAACCTGATCGTGATGTTTCATTTGCGAGAATGGGTATAAAGGAAAGCCCAACAAATGTAAATAAATCACTGCAATGCAATAAAGAAGAAACTTCAGAGACTGCTGATTTTGCACCAAAATCTTCCTGTAAGTTTTAATTTCATCACATCTATACACTACTGCCATTATTTTAAATTAATTGTACTCTTAAAATACTTTAGTTTTAATGTGTATTATATTTTTACAAAAATGCTCGCATTGCAAATATATTTTGAAAAAAATCCAAATATTTTAAAAGTAACATATTGCCATTTTGTGTGTAGTTTGTATTCATATGTAGAAGCAGCATATAGTTTTATCTCACTTTGTTTTATTTTATAAATAAATTGTTACAAAATAAACTCAATCTTTTACGCATCTGAGCATTTTTCTATCAGTAACTTTTACTGTCTTAATAGCTGTTGTTATCAAGATACTTAGGGCCATACTATACGGACTGAAAAGAAAACCCGACCGAATATCGGCGTCAATATCGGCCGAATATGATGTGACTATACGAGCATAATTTCTCGGTGCGGAACGGACGCTGACTTTCCGCGTGTCCTGCTATACGGGTGTTTTATTGGCGGACAAATTATAAAAAAGTATCAACTGTCCAGTATTAAAATGGAATTGGAAGAAATAGTTAGTGTCGGTGCTTTACATTTCATGGAGTTACTATATGATGTGTTTAACATTGAAAGACGTTCGTCAACTCGTCCACTGTTGGTGAACAGATTAACAACTGGGCAGTTTCACATTATGTTTAGTGAATAACCAGACAAGTTTTTCCTATATTACCGGATGTCCGTGTCTTCCTTTGATGAACTACTCTTTCTGATTTGTGATAGTTTGAAGAAACAGGATACAAACATGAAGAGAAGCATAGGCTCTTCATAACCCTGGAGAGTCTACAGAACTATCTCAGTCAACAATTAAAATTGCTACTTCAACCCACGGTCGCATGGAGCACCGTTTCCACTGCGCACCAACATTCTGCCATCATTCAGTTTGTATAGTCTGTCAAGCTGACTTTCCGCCGCGACCCCTCGCTGCATCGCTACCTGTTAATTCCGCCTGTCCAGTTTTGAATGAGTCTGTCGGCGTGGAATTGTCGGCTCGTATAGTTTGCGCCATATCCTAACTTTGTTCCAATACGACTGAAAAAACGCGACCGATAATCGGTTGCGTTTTTTCAGCCCGTATGGTATGGCCCTTAAACACTCTTAGATATATTCATAAAAAATATTTGTCAACAGCCCCAAGACGTGCCAGTGAAGTTCAAAGACTGCAAAGAAGGATTCACAGTCTGGAGCAAGTGAATGAAGCTCAGAGAAGGGAGTTGGTAATCTTACATCAGCTGACTCCAGCTGTAGCAAGTAGACAAGACAAAGCAACCAGTATTGAGGTCAGTACAATAATTACCATTGAGTATTATTATTTAACTTGTTGTTACTTACTAAGGAAATGCCAGACCATATCAGTTTTATGAGTGTTCATGGCAGCTTGTGAAACCTGTTATAATAAGTATCTGGTGACTTCACATACTTATTTACTTATTTAGTTGGCAGAAAACAATTTGTAGACATATCCTATGTAAATGAGTCTAAATGTTTAACTTCAGCAACTTCAAAACTTAATATAATTAAATATGGAGTGCCCCAAGGGTCTATTTTGGGTCCTCTTTTATTTTTAGTATATTTGACAGGTATTCCTGCAATTATTAATATTCCTAATAAGGTGTGCCTTTATGCAGATGATCTCAATCTAAAAATTGTGGGAAAATCTACATCTGAGATTGAAATTAACTCGTATACAAACCTGTCTCAAATCTCACAATATTTGCAAAATATCAACTTGCTTCCCAATCCATTAAAAACTAAATATATTCAATTTTCCGGTTCCAAAAAAGACAATAGTCAAGATATGAATATTTTTATGGACCTTGACCTGTTAGAAGAAGTAAATTGTACAATATTTCTAGGTCTAACTATAGATAAGCAATTAAATTGGAATGAGCATGTTAATCGAGTTCTTTCAAAAGTTTCCTCCGGGCTCTATGCTTTGAGACAGACGGCAAAATTTGGCAGTATAGAAACATTAAAACAAGTTTACTATGCATTTGTAGAGTCACACATTTCTTTCGGGTTGCTTTTGTATGGTGCAACATCAGCCAGCAATCTTAATCAAATTTTAATTTCGCAAAAGAAAGCTATTAGAGCAATTTTAAAACTAGGATATCAAGAATCGGTGAAGGAGCATTTTTACCAATTGGGGTTCTTGACCGTGCATGGCCTTTACATTTATCAATTAATTCTTCATATAAAAAATAATTTAGATAATTTAACTACATTAGGAACTTCACATAATTATAACACCAGGAATAGACAACTTTTGGCTTTTGATAGACACAGTTCACAATTATATGCCAAAAAACCAACCTATGCTGGAATAAAGTTTTTTAACCACCTGCCGACTGACTTAAAAGAGGAGGGTAACTTAAGTATTTTCAAAAGGAAATTAAAGATTTTTATTTTAGAGAACAATCAATTTATTCTCTTGATGAGTTTTTCACATAATTGTGTAATAGTTTTAATACAGTCCCTAATATTTTTATATTTCATTTAAAATAATGGTATATTTGGTTGACATTTTTCAAATACTAAGCTAAATGTTATTTTGAAAGCATCTATTGTTTTTAGTTGTATTTACAGTAGGCTACTATAGTAAGCTTAGAAAGTAGGTAAATTGTTAAATATTGTATTTTCAATAAGCTAGACACCATTCATGTACACTTGTACAAAAATGAATAAAGATTATTTGATTGATTGATTGATAGGCTGTGCCAATCCTCTAGTTACAATTACAGGAAGTTACTCTAGAATTATCTCGGTCTTTAGAAGTTTGTAAAAGCACTATTGGTCTGTAATTAACCACTGCTGTACTGTAGTTGGTAGTTCCAACTAGTTAAATGGGAGCAGATAGAAAATCAGTTCTGTGACTTTGTAGCAGCCAACAATATGATGAACCACATTGTTAATGAGCGCTCTCTGCGATCATTTTTTAGAGGAATAATTGAACTCAGTTTGCAGCTAGGATGCCTGTAATTGGTTTGAGGATTTGGATTGGCTCTTTAACAAAGGAACTTACTATTTTCACATAAGTACATTATACTAAATAATTGTACACAAAATAAATGCCATATATGATTTTTATAAATATCTTAAGTATAGAGTAGATATTTATGTCTTAGTCCCATCAATGTCTTAATTAATAGTTAAGTATCCCCAATTGTTACCATACCTATTATATCTTGTGCTTATAATAACTAGAATCTATATTTTCCGGTGACAACTGTGTCAAGGTGCTTTCTACATTATTTACAAGATAGATAACCAGTCTCAGAGATACCACTTAAGGATGCCACATCACAGCATGGGCGAAACGTCTGGTTATCTTGTAAATAATGTAGATAACACCTTGACGTGGTTGTCACTGGAAAATATAGATCCTAGTTATGAAACCGGCCGCTTAAGACCTAAGTTCTAAGATTCTCTTATTAATCTTCAATTTGTTATTAAGATGGTGGCCAATCAGATAAACTTATGTTGTGTCATGGATTAGAGCTAAAAATATCCCTATTGTAACCATCACTTGTTGTAGCTACACATAAAAACAGTCCTCATATATGCACTGGACAGTCAAACATATAATCAAAAATCTACACAATAAGCATTTATCACATACATTCATCTAATTACTAGAACATATTACATTTATTTGTACATAATATTTATCAGTTGTCATATAACAATTAAGTTAGTACATCAGGTTAACTAAGATGAGACTAGTTACAGGTTGGACTTGGACCATAAGTCCCTTGACAAAAGTGTATTGTGAAGTAATTATTGTTTTTTTTATGTTCTAGTTTTATTGTTTACACTAATTAAGGTGTTTGGCTGTTTTAGCAAATTACAGTATAAAAACTAACCTCAACATAACCTCAAAACAAAATTGTTGTAGTAGACAGCTGTCAAGTTATGACTATATAGTCAAACCGATACTGATTAACTGCTAGAGTCAAGCGATTTATGGTCCATCTGGTATATTAAATTAAAATTGAATTTATCATTATAAAAATCATAATATTATTTTTATATTATGCTATAGTAACGTTTGCTTATAAACAGTTCCTTAATAATATTGATACATTTCATAACTCTTTAACACTTAATGCTTTGAGGAAATGTGTCATAATAATATATATTTGTATACCTATGTAGTTTGGGTTATGTTTAAATTTAGTTAGTCTATGTTTAGTTAGATAAAATGTTCCTTCATTTATAGTTACTACTTAATCACTACTTACTGAAGTCCAAAATACAACAAGTATTTTCTATCAGTATGTTCAATTGTTCAAATCAAGTATTATATATTATTACAAATCATAAACCAAACTTCACATTTGTGATGATAGCACAATTTTCACCTAAAATTTGTTATTCAGTATAATATTTTTAACCTACTTAGGTAAATTCATGATCGTTACTTAATTATTAACGCAGGAATGGATGCTGACTCATAGCATTGCTTATAGTATTCTTTTTAGCATAACTGACATTGTTCATTGTTTGTCCAACTGCCAGTGTATACTATCATTTATCCTTTTGGGAAACAGTTTACCATTTGTTTTATGATGTTGGCATTCTGGCAACGCAACCAATAGGTTGTTTTGTTATCTGATTGTATCATTTTTAATTTTTATAATTTGCTCATGTTCTGTAAGTGCATCAGAACATGGCCTGTTCTTACTTGTTACTGTTTATTCTTTCAAATAAAAGGAGCAGGAAAATATGCTTAGTTTTGAATTAGTCAAATAAGTTGATAGTGATTTGGATTTTAAAAGAAGTAATACAGTCGAGCCTCACTTATCCTACGTAAATGGGCCGTGATGATGTCAGATAGCTAAAAATGTCTGGTAATATGAAGTGATATTTCAGAGCCCCAGAGTTCTCTGGTAAATTAAGAAGAGGCTAAATTAAAAGATTTTGGTGGCCTCAAAATATTTTAGTTTATCTTTTTTGTGTATGTTTTTGTCTCCAGCTGTTATCCACTCCTTTCACTTTTTATTGAACTACCAAGACTAATTCCCTAAAAATATTATGAAAATAAGTGATACTGAATATAATAGTAACACCAGTGTTGATGATGTAATTATAATAAATATAAATTCGTTTATATGAAAATTAATCAAAATTGGTTGATCAGTGCAAAGAGGGATCAAGTGTTACCAAACAAATTTGTTTACAGTTCTCAAGGCAAAGCTTTTCATCTATTCCTTCACATCTTTTGGAAGAAATAAGGATTCAAAGGGAAAAATTAGAGGCATCTCTCTTTCATAATGACTATATAAGACGCCAGCTTGAAAGTACAGTTTTGTCTTTAAGAAAAAGCCAGGTTTGTGAGGCATGTCAGTGCATGTCTTAATATAAATGTTATTATGTTCCATCGCTTTCTTCTTTTATTTTTATTAAACTACTATCCAGTGTAAAACATAATTCCAATTCTTTCAATTCAAGATAATTTCTTGAGTTACAACAGGTTTGATTGTAAAACTGTGTAATGGTCACTTTATCTCAGGAGATGCATACGTCCAATTTAAAGAACAAATTAGGCTTTTAGATAATAAATACCTACATTGACTTGTCAACGAAGTCATTCAGTTTGTTTCATTTTATCAAGTCCTTTTGTTGTTTTTTAATGTTAGATATTTTGTGTGCCAGATGTAAATTTTGTACGCTCATTATAAGTTTCTTAAAAAATGAGCAAACTAACAAAAAAATGAAGTCACTAAAAAACAAAGTGATGAACAACGAAAGCACTGAATAAATTGACTGGCAATGTATGAAATACTAAAGAAAATTAATCAGCTGTAGTTTGCTTTTTTTTATCACTTCTGCTTCAACTAATCCAGCCTTTCATTCTCTAACCTAATTTTTATGACAGTAATACCTATATTCAGTCTAAGAGAATAAGCTATTCTGGTAAACCACTAAATGGCATGAATATAAACAATAATGACGGTGTAAGACAATAGTTCAGTTTCTACAGTTGGAGCATGTACTACAGGGCAATGTTCAATCAGCAGTTTTTATTTATTGCCATATCTGTAAAACTGAGTGTGTCCCATGTAGACTTTTGAAAGCGAAATTCTTTAAGCTGTTAGTTTTGCCAACTTGCACATAGTAGTTTCAAGTTTATTATAATGTGAAAGTACAGTGTGATGTCCGAAAAGCAGTAACATTAGCAATATGTAAAAGATCCAATTATTTTTCAATATTCTGACAAATTTATTCATTTCTCTAAGTACGCAGTTTAACGTTGGCTTGCAACAATATGCACAGTATCAAGAAGAAAGGGAGCCAAATTAAGTCACTCTCAAATAATGAATTGACTTTTAAGTTAAACAAAATTTTTGTTTGAAATCAAGTGAGTTTCCCTACAACAAGAAGATTACTTTATACTTGGTTCATTCTAGAAAGAAACATACATACCTTTTCGTGTGGCATTTCAAGATAAAGAACAATTAATTATTTTATAATGAAATGTTTAAATAGTATTCTGGTAGGGTTGGTTGGCTATGGAAATTTAAAGCGACTATGATGGTTTGAAAACTGTTTGATAGTGATAGATTATTAGTGGTTATAATTCAATGGAGATTTCCAATGGCATTGTGTTAAAAAAAAAAAAAAAACTAACACAATAAGAAGTAACAGGAAATTAGAAAAACTTCTCCCATCCGTAGGTAGTAAATAATTTATTTTGTACATACTTTTAAAACAAAATGTACTGATCTGGTCCAGTCCCAATAAAGAACCACAGATTAGTCACATTCTATTGTATTTTAGTTTGAATGTTTTCTATTTACCAGGCATTGTTTGTTACAGGGGGATGAGCAAGAAAAGGTACCACTGGTAAAACTAATAGACGTCACCAAACAGTTGGAACAAGCTGAAAATGAGGTATCTTCACTTAAATCAGAAAAGGAACAGTGGAATAAAAAAATTGATGAATTACAGTGTTCACTCCAACAACAAACCAATGAATTACTGGAAAAACAATGTGCATTGTTAGAGCTTGAGAAGAAGACCAATCAAAAACTTAAAGAGGTTGAAGAAAAATATAAGGAAAAGTGTTCTCAGATCGAAGAAAAGTGTGAACAGTTGGAAAAGAAGTGGTCAGGGCTCGAAAAAGAAAAGGAAGACTTGCTAGGTCAAATTGCAGATAGAAACCGAGAAGTTAACAAACTCACTGCTGAAATAAATAATTATGATTGTGAAGGGAAGAAAAACAAAAAAATTGTTGAAGATCTGAATCACAAGATCCAGCAAATGGGCCAGAAGGAAGAAGAACTCAGGGTGAGTAACTAATTATCAGTGACTAATCAGTGGAATTCCAATACCAGTTATAGGCACATTAGATTTCATAATTCTCCCGTTTTTTTACACCAATGAAAAGTTAAAAATTTCACCATTAGTTTGGTTTACCACTTAAAGAAAAGCAAGGTTGCTCAAAGAAAAATATCCCTAAAAAAAATGTCTTAAAGTTATACCACTAATCCAAAAAATAAAATTGTACATATTCAGAATTCAGAAAGTCCATATTCAGAATATTAAAACATTGACTATAGAAACAAGACAACTGACCACTCATATGGGTTCTGTGAAGCCAGTTTTATTGCTCAGTAAAATAAGTTCTTGTTCGATTTTTACAGGTAGCATCAGCCATTCTCTATCTCTCAGCAACTTTCTCTTGTCTTTCTCCAACAGACACTGGAGTGGCTAATAGCTCAATGAATAGTACACCAGTCATCTGAGCGCTTATTAGAAACCAATCACCATTAGATAGCAGCACTGGTGCATGTCCACAGCAAACACATTGCTTTTGACAGTCTGTTTGTTTCTATAGTCAATGATGAAACATAACTAAATAGTGGTAAACAGATTGACCATCCTCTAGATATCCTTAAATTTTAACAAGACTACATTTCATGTGTCATTTAATTACAGAAAGTCCCTTTGGAGACGAGTTCTTCTCAATCCATAATTAATGTTGGTTTGAGATTTATTGATGGATGTTCAGTTTAATTAATTCTGAAAATATTTAATTACTCTTAAGACTTAATAAATTATGTTTAAAAGAAAAAAAATCATCGATAAAAAATAATTATTTTAAAATCTGAGGAGTCACAATATTCCCTAAAGTTACATGAAATACAGTTAATACTTAATAACTTGTTGTATCTATATCCATTGAGTGTTTACCAATAGGTATTTCATACTGGCCATAAAAGTAGAAATATTTCCAAATACAGTAGAGCTTTGTTTTCCATTTTAGCCAACATACTCATTCCAAACACAATTCTGTAATAAAAGTTGTCTGAAAATAATACAATGTACAGTATTATTGTTTTGTAATGACTATGTTGAGTGGGGACATTAAAGTTGTAATACTTTACAGTGTTCAATACCGTAAAGTAATTTTAACAGAGTAATGTATTAGGATAGTTCGTCTTTGAAACATTTTCACAATAAATTTGTTGCTTTTGTCAAATAAAAACTGGAAAGAGTTATTGTTTAGTCAGTACTGTAGTGTAAATGTTTAATAAAATGTAGTTCTTAGTACTACTTACAGTTTTTACTATCATTCCCGACGTCATCACAGCCTGTTTATGTCTGATAAGTGAAACTCTACTATACATCTATTTTAGAAGGCCTATTAACACCCATCATTTATCTCATCTCTTGTCTTTCGTAATAACATAGATATAGTGGTTCGACAAACAAATTTAATACCTTCCTACCTTGCACTGTGAACTCAGATCTTGTGTCAATCTTTACTAAACGTGTTCATTAATTACTGGTAATAAAATTAACTTCTCATTATTTTTTTCAGAGAATAGTCTCAGAACAGGAACAACTATTGGCAGATGCGGAACGGGAACGTCAGGAGCTTGCAACTCAACTGATCGCTCGAGATCGGCAAGTGAGTGATCTTCAGAAACAATTGAGCCGTATGGAGCAGGCAAGCAATGAGCTGGAGTCAGCCCTACGCTCCCAGCTGGATGTAGCTACCCACCAGTGTGCTCAGTTCGAAGCCAAAATACGAGATCAAGACAACGCATATAAGGTAAGATCAGTAAAATGTACGGGATCGTTCTTTAAAAAAAGTCTTATTAAAAACAAAGACTTTGTAATGTTAGTCGATAAAACTTTCTTTACGGCCTGATTCTTTACTTTTATGAAAAATTTAGTAAATCAATAATAGGAAATGATCTCTTTCTTTCAAGATAAATTATATATCCACTGCCCTTATGTGAAAAGATCACTAATGACAATAAAAAAATTTATCATTGCCTTAGTAAACTTTTTTGCGCAATCTGATGACGTGTGTTTTTTATTTAATTCTTCTACAATTCAAGTAATATGCAGTTAGTTCATACTTTTTGGTTCTTTTTCTTATTTTAACACTGTATAAGTATTTGCTATGAGTCAATGCTCGTTATAAATACTATTTCATTTGAACTAATATTTTGAGTTTGTGTGATTTAAAAAACTATTTTTTAGTTAACTACTGCTGTTCTTTCAGAAGCCAGTTGAATATTTAACTTGATAAACGTAGTGAAACAGGTCAACGGTCTCGTGTTTACTGTGTGTACACTACTTGAGATGCTACATATATTCTCATAAGTCAGTGAAAGTATATTCCACAATGTACTTAAATGCGTCGTTCTATAGGTCGACTAATCAGAATTGCTTGCTAGAACAAAACGAACAACATGTTGCAACTAAGACAATAGATACTATATTCTGAAATATTTTGTTATCATAATGACAATAAAATTAACTATTAATAACCTAAGAAAATGTGTGTAAAATGTGATGTGGACTTGTGTACCGTCAACTATGCCAGTGGTGTTTTAAAAATCGTTAAAGCCACAGAAACATTACATTGTAATGGTTTTTGTTTGCACTAAGGATTTAACTCTAATCAAAGTTAACAAATTATTACTATTTCTATTTTTGTAATTGTACTTTTTAAGACCAATAAAAGTTAGTTATAAATATTTACAGTTATAATGAAGCTTATTGATTATCTAAATAATAAAAAGATTTACAGTCAGTTAATTAAAAAAGATAGGAGTGAATTTGGGTGGTGTTGGTTGGTAGAGGCGTGAGGAGGAGACGGTGGCGGAGCTTCAGCGCAAGTTGGATGCGGCCAGGTTTGTCCACTCTGAGGCTGTTCTTCATTACACCAAGGTGGCCAATGAAAACATTCGGCTACAACAGCAGCTCCGGACACGGCATCACGAACCTAACAATGTACTCCAGCAGACTAACTCTGAATTCATGCTTAACTATTGCACGGCTCTAAAATTTCAGCATGATTACTAATCCACTATTTCGTGGCTGTAACAAAATATATACTTTATTTTTTTATTTGTTTTGTTTTTCTTGTGTGTCTACTTTATTAAATTATTTTTTTGTCTTCTCCTACAGTACGCTGTGTTTTATTGTATAATATGTTAATTAAATATTATTCTTTATAGTGTGTAACTAAATTTATTATTTTTATTTTGCGAGTTTACTAAAGCTTATGCGAGTACAACACTCCTGTGCAAATATAATCAGCAATTTGCATTAAATTATAAACTATTTTTATGATGACACAGAATGACCATCTCATTGATAAATGTGATTTGACGTAAACATGTTTGTCAAAGGAAGTACATTAATTTCAAACTAAATCTTCTCAATTGATAAAGAAGAAAACTAAAACAAATTAATTATTAAGCTTGATCATATGATTTTTTAAAATTACAAGTGCTACCGACCACAGAATAAGATACAGAGGCCATCCAGAGTCCAAGATATTGGTTTTGAGTCAATCTGCCGGGCACTTTGATCTGTCGCTCATGACATTCTGTCACAACACTTGATACAAGTCATACTGGTTTATATATTGTTGATCAAATATGCCAGACCGTGTGAAATTACTCTTAATGGATATGGTGGTTGCTCTTATAAAATGAATAACTTGAACATTTTGACATTTTGAAGAAAGATTTTAAAAGTTCTTTAATAATTAATATAAAGGTGATTGATATCTTTGGTGATGCAACAATTTAGTGCAGGAGAATGTTTTGGAAAAAAAGAAACAAAATACGTTTAGACAGACCTCGTTATAGCGGAATTCGCTTAAAATGGACTGCACATTTTATGACAGAATTTTTTTATTGCATGGAATTCTAATTAATATTCCATTGAAAATAAGTCCAGAAACGAAATAATTCTGACATTTTTATACTTGCCATAAATTTACTCTTATGGTAAAACATTTTTGCATGTTTTGCAAGCTTTGCAGCTTTTTTAGACAAGATAACATATTGTACAATGTTTTATCTAGTTAAGATAACAAACTGACAATTTTGTATCATATTAAATTTAGCGTTTTCTTACAATAAATACTTTATATGTAACTCAAGTGGTCTCAAAAGAAAAACTTTAAATTTGTCTAGTTAAAAAACAAAAACAGTAAACAAGTAATTTTAATGCAAAAGTGATATAGTAAAAATATGTCCAATATAACTATTTATACTCCCAAAATCTATTGTGATTGTAATTTTTGTTTACAGTAATAATTGTAAAAACACAAATATGGTTAAGTTATTAAAAAACTACTGAACTAAAAAAAAACAAAAAGTTACTAATATTTATAGTAAGTTGTTTAATGTTTACCGATAAAATAACATAATCCTCTTTGTAATAACAATAACAAATTTGCTTATTTTTTTTATAAACAAAATAATAATATGTTTTTGTAAGTGTTTAACGAATTTAGAGTAAATATAAAGTAAATTACTTGTAATATAATTTTTGATAAATATTTTGATAATAAATAACTTCATTTGTTGAACAAAATACTATACAGCATATACTGTATATCAAATCTTTTTAGCGATAGATTGCTTTAATATTAATGAAATGTCCACAAAGAGTTTTTATCAACATTAAAACCTTTATGCAGTTGCTATTATTATAGATATTATTCAATATCATTCTTATTAATTTTAACAATATAAATTAGTCTAAACTTTATAGTTTAATTTTTCTTTTACATCATTTTAAAATAAAATGAAAAAAATGCTCGTGTTACCTCGTCCTTTGGCCTTGTCGGTAATGCCGGTTGGTAGTAAGTCTCATTCGTTGTGCTCATGACTCTTCAACCTTGAATGGAACTACATTAATATTAAGTTGGTCAACAAAATTAGAGAATTATTTTGGTCCATCAGCTGTTTATTTTCCTTCAGCATTTATTTTTTATTATTATTAATTTTTTTTGGTACTATTGCCAATCTTTTTCTTATTGGAGAAAATGGTTCTTTTAAGAGCTGTTTCTACCCTTTAAGAATGGAATTTTGAAAATATCTTAGTACGTTATTATCTTATGTTACAAAATCTGGATTCCCTCAAAATTTCAAGTTAACTGTATTAAACATACCATTAACAGTGATAGAACAAAATAGTATTGTTTTTGTTTATCATCTGATTTAATGTTGAACTACTGCCAATATTATTCCTATAAAGAAATGTGTTCTTTTGAGGGCTGTTTCTACCCTTTAGGTATTGAATATTAATACATCCTTTCTTAATGCATTTCGATAATACAAAATTTGCATTCGCTAAAAATTCAATTCCATTGGCTTTTGGATCTCACTGTTTGGGTTTATAGCTCAATAGTTTTGGATTTCGTGATGAGTCAGTGAATGGTAAATCTCATATATATATATATACTAGCTGAACCCGGCAGACCTTGTCTCGCCTTTCATTTTTCATTGACATACCAAAATAATGCAATAAAAAGAATTATAGAAAAAACCATTATTTATTAAATGAGTGCAAGCGGGTAAACAATATTTTTGGTCTTCTTATTTGGTGTATAAATGTAAAGGTTTTTTGGTGAGCCTACTCTCGAGCAAGTGACGTAGAGCTGTCCATGTGAAAAACATGGGTTACTTAAATTAATTGCGGCAACGTGCAACGACTGTCCTTGAGATTTATTAATAGTTATTGCGAAAGCAAGTCGCACAGGAAATAATTATTTATTTTCTATTTTCACATTTCACCACATGTTTTAATTACCGAGGAAAAAAGGTTAACACCAAATACAGATCACCTGATCAAGTAAAAGTAGTGTGTGCTACACTCTCAAGGTGAAATGTAGAACTACAATAAATCAAAACATATACAGTACTGTTGTTGTGAGAACTTCAATCTGCTTATGGCATGTGAAACTACATTAAACCACACAGTCATTTGTTTTTTGTAAACAATTCAGATTCTCCATTTGAATAACATGGGATCTTTAGGAGCCCGTGGGGCGGGACCCTGTGGACGGATCTGCATCAAACTTCACAGAAACCATCTCGGGAGTATACAGGACAACATCCTAAAGTTTCATGGCAATCGGTTGGATGGTTTGGCAGCGCATAAACTTCAAATATATACAAACATCCTCTTTTATAAATATAGATTTGATTATTTCAGTCTAAATATACCTTTGATTTTAATTTTTGTTTTAACAAATTTGTTAAACATAAATATTCTCAAAGTTTATTTTTCACAAAATTAAATAAGGAGATCATGTTTTATGAAAGAATAAAAGAAATGTTAATTTCTATTGCCTCTTACATTTCTTTAGTTTTATTAGAATGGAAAAATTCTATTACATAAACATTGCTTATTATAATTAATTTCTAATTACACAGAGTGGATTGATTTATTATTGATTAGGAAATATGAGTTAACAGTTTTTTTTTTTTTTTTTTTTATAGAATGTTGTTACAGTAATAATATCTGGTCTTTATAGTATTCTAATAACGAGTATTAATTTTTTTCCAGCAAATTGTTCAAGTTGAGAGGATAAAATGCGAGTTGGAACGGAGAGTAGCAGAACTGGAAGCTGTTAATTTGGAACTTGAGAATAGACTGGGAAGTCTTAATGTTGACAGGCCTGTGTACTCAGACTATGAGACTGATGCAGGATCCAGTGTAGTCGGGGGCCCAAGGCGTAACTGTCCTCCTCCTCTAACTCTCCCCGCCTCCCCTCAGCGTACTATCCCCTGCTTCAGCACTCAGCACAGCCAAGATCTCACATCCGACTATCTGTCTGATCAAGACGGTGCCTTGTCATCGCCTCAGGTTGGTTAGACAAGTGAATGTAATACTCTGATCTATTTCAACTATAGAAAAAAATTCTATCTAGACATTGCCCCTATAATATTCTGTAGAGCGCTAGTAATAAAATTGAGAAGGTATTTAGCTCCTTGAGAAAAATGAAAAAGTGCTTAAAAATAGGGAGATAGTTATGGAATGTCATTACAGTTACAAAGAGAATATGTAGGAATTGTAAGAAAACTATTTCAATGTTTGTAAATTTTTTAATAATTATGTAATATTATTTTAGTGTTATTCACTATACTTTGTGCCCTCCCAGAATGCGGGTCGAGCTGAGGTAGAGTCCCCTCGAACGCACGCGCACTCACACGCCAGAGCGCTGGTGATTAGGACCTCCCTAACTTCCGCTCTATTAGTCAGATAGTGGGCGTTCCCAGTCAGTCTGAACTTTTTTTTATTTGTCATTTTATTTAAAAACTTTTAACGCATATACATTCTACGCAATATTACAAGAAAAATGATATAAAATAATATGCAGTTTACTTTAATTAAACAACTGAAAATCATTTTATAAATTTAGTAATTAGTTGTATAAATCAAGCTTGGGTATATTTCAATATTCCATGACTCATGTTTTTAGTAGTTTCAGCAAAGTAAACAGCATATTATTTTATATCATTTATATTTTTTACTCTTTAACCCTCGATCCGGTCACTATATTTTTCAGTATTGGGTCGCGATTTTTGGCCAATTTGTAAGATGTTTTTATAAAATTCATAAAAATAAGTAAATTGTAATAAAACTACTTGTTTATGGTATAAAAATGATCTCAAGAATGTAGGCTACCAGATAAAGTATAAAAACTTAACCTAAAGATATTTTTGATTTTTTTATGGTACGTTACTTTAGAAATTATTTTTTCATAAGTCGCGAAAGGGGGTGGGGGTACCCATTGGATACAATGTTGTGATAATAAATTTTTAAATGTGAGATAGGAAAAATGTCCTAAATTTTATCTAGTTTCAGAAAATATATACATTATATAAGTTTAGAAGTATACAATATGTCTTATAAATTTATAAATGGATTCAATACAAAAACCTAAAAATTTGTTGCCACGGTAACAGTAACATTCAAATATATTTTATAAATTTTCTATAAACACTACAAAGTTCATTTATATACTAAAATTTAGTTAGAAACATGCTCTATAAAATAATATATGACCTGACACATCAAAATGATTTATAACGGATAATTACAACAGAAAAACCAAGTATTTACCATGAGTGCAAACAAACAACGAATCGTACAAAGCCTCCAATATGGCGACAACATGAATTCAATAGCTACTTTCACAAAGCCGTGTAAATTATCGATTAAAAATAACCTACTATTAAGTTATACAGAATTATTCGATGTTTAACGTAGTTTCCGAATAGATCAAAATCATTGCCGTAGCTTATCATATGTGCATTCTATGAGCTGTTTAGCGAAGCGCGGCGTGAAGTTCGCAATTGCGAACTTGCGCGTTTTAGCAACGCCAAAACAGTTCGCAAATGCGAACTTGCCCGGATCGAGGGTTAATTTCAGCCTGTTGTCATGAATATTACCGCTCTAGGAAATTAACCTCATGATGTTCCATCATTACTTTGTAACCCATTGGTGATGAAAGACGAGCAGTGCAGGTCACTTGTTTAGCATTATTTAAATAGTGAATAAATGCACCAAACTATCAGTTAAAATTGTTGAGAAACAACATTTTAACTACCTGTTACAAGCAGCATTGGAGACCAAAACCAATACAGCCAAATACTACAAAATCACATTGCAAAATTCTATCGCAAAGATATCTAGCTTTTTTTCATCGTACCTCGGTGATCTAGTGGTTTGAGTCGCTGTCTCCTGTGACCAGGGAGAGCTTGGGTTCGAATCCCAGTCGGAGCACAAAAAGGTGACTAGTGTAATTGCATTAGAACCGTCCTTCTGCATGTACAGTCCTACAGTGCCCGCCGAGCCTCAGGCTAATGATTAGACAACGGTGTAGCAAAGTTACAGAATAGTGCTTAGAGGTTTTTAAAGTAATGTTGAATATGTAGACAACAACAATAGTTATTTTAGACTTGCTTGCCCTTACAATTTTTTGTTTTTGATTAATTTATTCAAGGGTGAAGCTACAATAGGGGGTCGCAACGGCACCAGTCTCAGAAGGTACTTTAACTGAAATTCATGTTTTTTTCCGTTTTCTTGATATAAATCTGATAAAATTTTTACTCTATACGATTTATTAAAAAAAAAAATACAAGCAGTCCAAATAATTTATGAATGCCAAATAATTGTGAATAAATTATTAGTATTTTCCTTGGACATGGCAGATCAGTTTTATATTGAGTTATTGGAGTCTTTATTGTAGGTTTTATGGTTATGTAACCATGCAGAATTAGTATGATCAATAAACTGAGTTGTAAATTTACTGTAGGTTATTCTATATTTCAGAAACAAATATCAAAATTATGAACCCCAATCTTGACATGGAACTAAAAATAATATTCTTCCACAGGCACAGACACACAATGTGTGGCCCCCAACATCCCCACTTACTCATGCAAGTACTTCTCCAGACCTTGGAATAGAGAGTGATCATGGTCGTTTCTCAAGCCTTGACCATGTACCAAGATCATCTAGTGTATCAATAAGTAAGTAAAATTGTGAGCCTCAACAGTTTTCTTTTGTGTCTCTAAACTGCCTTTTTCTATTTATCAGCATTATTTACATATAAATATTTTTTATTATTTGAGAAAGGTCAACATTAAGCAGTCTAAGTATTTAATAACAAATGAGTTTCGATCTCGTAAGGTCATTATTAGTTATACACAGTTTAATCAAGGTGATAATAATACTTTAAAATATAACATTTATTTTACCAGCTGATAGTATAAACATTTGAAAATATCTTGATAACATTTGACTTGGTTTTTTAACAGTAAGCTTTTTAATTAGCATAATATAAATGCAATTCTTTTGTGAGTCCCTCTGGTCTGAGGAAGGTGACTGTGGTTTACCAAAATTGATCATCATAATATTTGTGCATTTTGTACTTGTATTGTAATATATTTGTACATTTTATGCTTACATTGTAATGTATTTGTGTTGTGTGATGTTTACTAGTACTGTACTTTTAACAATAATAATGGATGTTTAGTTGTGATGAGCCTGGCAGATACCATTTTTGTTGTCAAATAATCTTATGATTGCTAAATTATTTATAAATAGTTTTTTAATTAGCATAATACGTGTTGGTACATATACAGTACAAGTAAATGTCACACAACAAACATTTATTACAATATAAGCACAAAATGCACAAATATATTATAATACAAGTACAAAATGCACAAATACTATGGTTTGTGCATTTGGGTGAATAACTCTCACCTTCCTCAGACCAGAGGGATTTACAAAAGAATGGAAAATGGTGTTCAACAACTCAATTTAGTTGTTAAATTGAGTTGTTGAACACCATTTTCCATTCTTTTGTAAATCCCTCTGGTCTGAGGAAGGTGAGAGTTATTCACCCAAATGCACAAACCATAGTATTTGTGCATTTTGTACTTGTATTATAATATATTTGTGCATTTTGTGCTTATATTGTAATAAATTTGTGTTGCGTGACGTTTACTTGTACTGGAAATTATTTATAACATTATTCTCATAACTGTTATATTGTAGGCCTATATTATATTTTTATAACATAAATATTTACATGCTAGCCTAAACACAAGTTTTTTTAGGAGCTGCACCAGTCAAGGACTTGATGAAATTGGAGGAAGAGAATACTCAACTCCGTCGCAACTTGCAGAAAACGAGACATGCTTTAGAGGAAACGCTGGCACAACTGACAGCTGCCAATCATCACAAACGGCACTACGAGGCTCAACTCAGTGCAGCTAACCAGCACAAAGCCAAGGTGGAGCGAGCCATCTCTCGTCAGTTGCATAAGACACATAGCATCTTGAAAAAAGCTAGGGTGAATCTTGAAAATGATGGGAAAAATGAACAATATTAGAACTATTTTGTACAGTTCAGTTACTTACTTACTCTTCCGTGGTGCGGGAAACCCTTTTCTGTCCAATTTATTTATTTTTCATTTTGTACAAATTTCTTTGTGTTTAAGCTCTATGAATTTTTACTTTTAGACAAAGTTTTCATACTTAACTTGTGTGTACAGTAATATATTGTTCTCTCTATATCTCTGTTATTTATGTTTAACTTAGTAAGTATGTACTAAGCTAATTATTTTTTCATTTTTGCTTTTTTGTGCTCTCTTGTTTTAAAACAAACCTTTTGATCCATGACCATTATAACTGCTCAGTTTATTAAGTGCTCTTATGTGTGCCATGCTGGTATGTAGTCAAGTGTCACTACTTTTATGTACCAGCGTTGATAAAATGTCATTACAATTAAAAAAAAAAAGAATTAACCTTATGATGTTGCAATGAGTGAGGAATTGTTGTATTTTATAAGATGTATATTATAGTTTATAAAAACTATTACTGTGTTAATATTTTTATAACTTTTGTAAAAAATAAATCAGACTTAAATCTTATTTTTTTGTTTTTAAATGTTGTACCTTTTATTACCTTTTAATATCTTTTAAATCTTACTAATGGTGTTTTTTTTTTTTTTCTTTCAAATAGACAGCAATTCAATATGAAAAGAATTGAGATGAGAACCAATTTTGAGGTGGCCGTTTGCCCTTTGTGAGAAATGCTTAAAACACAGCTTTTTATTTTAACGATTCAGTTCGTAATAGTGATCCTATTGCAACACTTGAAGTGTTATTTGATAGGTGAAAACCTATTCTAGTGGACCATAAGTTGCTTTTTGTAAAACATTGAGTAATTTATTTATATACATATATATTATTTACATTTAAATTTATAAAACTTTACATGTTTAATGCTTGACAGTTTAAAATTTAAAAAGTCATATCAACTAAAATTGGACTTTTTATAATCATACAGTGTTTACTGTAAGTTATTACGAGGGGTATCCAAAAAGTAAGTTTCCATTAATTATGAAAAAGTTAAAAAGACTCAAAAAATAACTGAAACACATTTATTCAACTTTTTACATCATACCTTATTTTTCTACATAGTTACCATCCCTTTCTAAACACTCTTGGTATCTAGGAAGTAATTTTTTTATTCCAGCATCACAAAATTCACCCGCCAAATTTTTAAGCCAAGTATCCACCTCATTTTGAAGGTCATCGCTGTTGGCAAATCGCCGAACGCCAAGGTGTCTTTTGAGCTCCGGAAACAGATGAAAATCGCTAGGCGCAAGATCTGGTGAGTATGGAGGATGACCAAAAACATCCCACTTAAATTTCCTCAAAAGTTCCATTGTTGCACGAGCAGCGTGTGGTCGGGCGTTATCGTGAATAAGCAGAACCGTGCGCGACAAAAGTCCGCGCCGTTTATTCTGTATTGCCCGCCGAAGTCTGGTGAGAACTTCACAATACCTTTCTGCATTTATGGTTTCGCCACGAGGAAGATAGTCAATCAATAACACTCCACGGCAGTCCCAAAAAACTGTAGCCATTACCTTTCCTGCTGACTCAAAAACTTTGGCTTTTTGAGGAGCTGCCTCTCCTTTTTTTTGCCACACCATACTCTGGCGTTTGGTTTCTGGAGTTGAGTGGTGAATCCATGTTTCATCACCAGTGACTATTCTACTGAAAAGGTTTTCATCTTCATCGTCAAACAATCGCAAGAAAGACTGGGCAGCAGCCATTCGTTGTTGTTTATGGGCATCGCTCAATAAGCGAGGCACCCATCTTGCACACACTTTTGCAAGCTGAAGATCTTCTGTTATGATATTGTGCACAGATGACCGGCTAACTTCAAAACTTGACGGCAGTTTACCCATAATTTCATCGAGAGTCACTCGCTTATCATTGTCAATAACTGCTCGTACAGCATTAATGACGTCTGGTTGCCGAGAACTGGCCGGTCGGCCATTACGCTCATCGTCATGAACATTTTCTCTTCCCTCCAAAAACATTGCACGCCAACGACGGACCATCTGAACGGACATAACATGTTCACCATACACTTGACACAACTGACGATGAATTTCAGCGGCAGTTACGTTTTTGGCGGTCAAGAAACGAATAACACTACGGACTTCGCAACTGGCGGCAGAACGCAGTGGAGTCTCCATAATGTTTGGGCAGCAACTGACTGAGCAGCGTGACAATGCGCCAGTGACCGGCGCACCTGTTGCCAACCGAACCGCGCTAAATATCCCCGCCCACAGCTGCACGCTGTGTTACGCACGCGTCTTTTTACAGAACAGGGAAACTTACTTTTTGGATACCCCTCGTATAATAATAGTAAACACAAACCGTACAGTTAAAATAAATCAAAATATTTTAGCCCACTGACATTAAAACTTAACACAGTTTGGGAAACGGCCATTTTAAGCTGTACAACTTTGCCAGGAGTTTCACAATGCAATATCTTCATCCTTAGAGTATTTTTAATTTGCTTATGTTTGCTCATGTCCTGGCATTTAATTTCCTTATCTTAAAAAAAGAACATACATGATCAGAAAATGTCTTCTTTATTTCATATTTTGGTGATTTCTTAAGCCAATAAATCTTAGTGTCAAAGTTTGGACAGTACCATCTTTGTTTATTTATTTATATTTAAGATCGTAAAGATATGGGTGAATAATATGGATTTTGAATAAGTGTAGATGAGGGAATGTAGTCATTGTTACACACTAGGCTGACCATTCCTTAGAAAGTGTCCGTTTTAATAGCCCAATGACATATGAACAGCCAGTGGTTATCAGCTGATCCTTTTCAACATTTCTCATAACTATGATTGGGATCAAACTAACAACCTTAAGCTTGTGCAGCTGGGCTTCAACCAACTTCACTACCGACCAATTACTTTCAAATATTAAAACGAACTACTCAAGGCTCCTATAATACATAACAGGTTGCCTCGCTCGCATATGGTCTATATAAGCTGTGACGTCAGAGGGCAGACCTCAAACCACAGAGTAAGTGTATTACTTACTTACTCTGTGCCTCCATCACAGCACACTGAACAATTAGACTAAACAATAAAAGCCATTAAGAGTATTTTAGAATTTTTCAAATTTCTGGTATAATAGTGTTAATTTAAAGCAGCAAATTGCCATTTTTAAGTATTGCTGAGTTATACTTAAGTAGCTACTAAATAATAGCATAATATTAAAATCAGTCGAACATTAATTTATTACATCAAATAAATTAATGTTTTTCCAACATAATCAAACAATGTAGATTGCACAAATATCAGACTTTAAATTGTTGTGGTTTGTTTTGTTTACAGCAATCAGAATCTCTTTATTAACATGAACATTGAGAACAGGTTATGCGTCAGAATATACATATGATATATGATAATAATACAAGATTGTCATTTATAGTTGAGTATTAGTGTAACTCTGGTTGATCTTTTCGGTGAATTCTTGTACTGTGTAGATGGGATGTTCTGACAACCACGAATCGAGTTTCCTCTTCAGTGCATTCCCTGTTAGTTGTTTGAAGAGAGCTGGTTGTAGAGTCGTGCTCCCATTGTCGAGGGTTTCTTGTCCTGAAGAGCAGTTCGATGTCTGGCTGGTGGTATCAGAGAAACATTCCGGGTATTGTAACTATGTGGTCGGGTTGCCTTGGGATGTCCAAGCTTATCCACATGTAGAATGAGTTCTTGGATATTTATTAAATAAATTATAAATAAAATAGTTCTTGGATATATATCGCTGTGACAGTCTTTATTTTTAATTGTTTGAATGCTGGTCTGCAGCTGTCCCTGGAATCCAGATTGGTTAGAGATCTTACAGCCAATTTTTGTATTTTCTGCACTCGCTTCAAGTTTGCTGCTGATGTGCTGCCCCATACAATGACTCCATACCTCAGGTGGGTTTCCATAAATGCATAGTATGCGATTTTTGCTGTTTCCCAGCTGCTTACACTTTTTATTCTTTTTATTACATAGGTGGCGGTGTTTAGTTTTTGCAGAGGCTGTCAATATGTGGATTCCAGGTAAGCTTAGCATCCAAGGTTAGTCCCAAGAGTTTGGTTTTCTCTTCGCTACTTATGTTGGGCAACACAGGAACTTGAACCCCTCTTCCTCAAAAGTTAATCTGCTTCGTCTTGGATGGGTTTGCGGCCAAGTCATTCAAAGAGCAGTAGTCATAGGTCATATTTAGAGCTACATAGGCTTTTATGCTGAGATCTTCGGCTGTTTCACTTAGGAGCAGGAGGGTGGTGACGTCTGCAAACATAACTACAGAGCTGAAGCTTTTTACATAGTCAGGGAAGTCATTAGTCAAGAGTATAAACAAGTCAGGGCCGAGCACAGATCCCTGAGGGACACCCCTAGTCATTGGTTGTGGTTTTGATCTGATTGTCTGTGTCACTCCATTAGTTGTGTGGTTCAGCTCAACTAGTTGGCTTCGTCCTGTGAGATAGCTCTCAAACCAGGTTTTAGGAGTGCCTGTTATTCCCTCCCATCCCTTTGAGTTTTTCTAGTATTATCTTGTGTCCTATGCAATCGAATGCCTTGGAGTAGTCAAGTAGTAAAGCTGCTGTAAACTTTCTGTCGTCAAGATAATCTATAATTGACTACATGATCTATCATGGCGTTGTTGTAGACTTTCCTTTGATGAATCCATGTTGGCTGTTGGTTAGAAGGTTTAACTCCATTAGATGGACGAGAAGTCTTTTTAGTACTACCTTTTGCAGTATTTTTGAAAATATTGGAATAATTGAGTTGGGGCGGTAGTTTCCAATTTCGGTTTTGTCCCCCTTCTTTAACTTTGGGTATACTTTAGCTTCTTTAAGAGCTGAGGGAAAAATTCCTTTTTGGAGAGACCTGTTAATGATGATAGTCAGTAGTGCCAGAATGGTGTCTACACAGTGCTTTGCCAGTTTTCCTGAGATTTATTCAGTACTGCAGGAGGCGTTGTTTTTTAGCTTGGCTATTGCATCTTTAACTTCTTGTTCATTTGTCAGTGAGAAGGTCAGATTTTGCTGTATTGAGGATGGTTTACTAATTATTCCTTTACTCTTGGTGTTTTGTTTGTTTGCCTTTAAGACGTTTTCAGCTATACTTGCAAAGTATTTATTAAACTCCTCTGCAATTTCATTAGGTTTGTTTAGTACTTTGCCTGCAATAACAAGTTTCATGGGCTGGACTTCTTTTGTGCCTCTGTTTGCTGTTCTTTCTTGGTTTATTATTTGCCAGACTGCTTTTGATTTTTTGTCCGATTGGAGGATTTTTTTTATTTGCTTCTGCTTGTTTAGTTAGCTTCAGGTTGAGGTCATAACACTTCTTCCTCTCAGCCATGATGTTTTTATCCTCTGTCCGTCCAGTTAGCTCATACCTATGAGGAGAGTTGAGATAGTCTTGTTTTAACTGTATTGATTTTCTGTCTGTGAACTGTTGCACTTTGTTTATTTTTATTTGCTTAATTTTCTTCACAAGGCATGCTGCTTCAAGTTCCATTGTCAGGATGTGTAAAGTGTTGTAGGATTCATCCACTGTATCCGAAGCATAGACCCTTCTCCAGTCATGGTTTGATAAGATTTATTTTCAGCTGTTCCAGTGATTTTTATTTATCTGCCTCCCTAATTTTGTATGGTTTTGGGTTTTATTTTTTGTAATGTTTAATGTGCAAAGCTGGCCTTTATGGTCTGATAAGCCTGTTTCTAGAATATTCACTTTGACATTGTCAGGAGGCAGGTTTGTGCAGATGCAGTCGATAGAAGTGGATGAAATGTGTGTTATTCTAGTGGCAGGGAGGTTTAGCCTTGTGATGTCGTGTAGGACAAGGGTCTCCGTTAATTTAGTATTGCTTTTGTTAGGTATTAGACTATTGATGTTGATCTCTTCAGTGGTTGTTGTTGTGAGGTTTGAGTTTTAGATCAATTGCGATAGGACATTTAAAGCTTCATCCAGGTTACCTTGTGGAGGTCTGTATATTCCAATTATGTTTAATTTTGAACTGCCTATTCTAAATGTTGTGGCGGTTAGTTCACACACAAGTTCTTCGCTGTGATTTGATGTTGCTAACTCTATATCAATGTCGACATCTTCCCTCTGGTACATTGCTACACCTCCATAGTCGTGGTGCACTCTGCTAAATTGTGACACT
The DNA here is from genome assembly GCA_035578905.1 of Stictocephala bisonia. Classification (NCBI taxonomy): domain Eukaryota; kingdom Metazoa; phylum Arthropoda; class Insecta; order Hemiptera; family Membracidae; genus Stictocephala; species Stictocephala bisonia. The sequence continues at coordinate 866,302 of JAQJVL010000039.1, forward strand.
AGGTTATACCCTGATATTCCAGTTCAATTTAGGTCCATCTCCGAGAGGCCATGTTCCATCAGGTAGGTTTAGTTTCAGTTACAATTTGTTCTAGGCGGTCTCTTTTAATTTCAAGCTTCGTGATGTTTTGGTTGAGTAATGTTATCTGTTGTCTGTTATATTGTTGCCTGGTTCTAAAAAAGGTGAGATGTTAAGTTCTACAGCAGGAAAATATTTTTTTAGGTTGTTGGCCTTGAATTGTTGAATGTTTGTTTTCATAAAATTCTCCAAAGGTTTCTGAGGGTCGTAGTTTAGTAGCAGTGATAGGTGGCCTTCTCGTTAAGGTGGGTGGCATAGAGGCAGGTGTTACAGGGGCGGGTGCTTCAGTGGGTGCTGGGGTCACTTTTGCTGACTATAGATGTTTATGTAAATGTTTTGAGACTTGCAGAGAGATGCTGAACACATTCTTCTTTGGACTTGGCTTGCATTGTTTGCCGATCACTTGTACCTGAGTTGGAGTTTTAGCATTGAGCTTGGCTAAGGGGTGTTGGTTCAGTTTTTTCTTCTGGTCTGTCTGTCTCCAGGTGTTGGGTTAAGGTTTTGGTTTGTATGGGTGTTGATCGATTCTGTCAAAGTGCTGTTCAGTTTTTGATTGCAGGTTTGGCTGGTTCCTGAGGTCAGAGATTTGCTGCTACATTCTGTCAAAGTGATGTTCAGTTTTTCATTACAGGTTTGTCTGGTTCCTGAAGTTGGGGATAGGCTGCAATCAATGAAGTTTGTGTAGTTTTTGTTGGCAAGTTTGGTTTTTTCCTGAAGTTAAGGTTTTAATAGCTATCGTCAGCTGATCAAGATTTGATTTAATGTCTGACATTTCTAGTCAGATGTGCGGTGTGGTCTTAATTATTTTATCAGTGGGGGGGGGGGGGGTATATGTCATAGAGCTTTTAAAAGTCTTAGTTTTAATTTCTTGGGTTTTGATTTTCTTTTTCAGTAAAAAAATAGTTTTTTCAAGATCTGTTATTTTTTTTACATAACCATCTAGAGTTGACGCAGTTTTAAATCGTGATCCTCATAGATAATTTGGGATTTTTTGTGAAAGTTCTTCTCTTTGGTAAGTTGAGCTTGAACATCAGCATTTAGCTGAAGTAGGTGTTCTATTTTATCTAAGTGTTTCTTTTTTGATTTCCTCAAATTTATCCTCCATGATACTTAATTTGGTCCTTAGCTTGAGTGTTTCGTCTTTTAAGAGCTCATTTTCTACTACTATCGCAGACCCAATTTTGGCAGCCATTTCCAGTTTGTCTTCTTGACTTATTGAATTTTCAAGCAAATTGCATTCAATTAGACTATTTTTTAGTTCTTGAATGGTGTCTGAGCTATTTAGGAAAAATGAGTTTGATAGTACTTGGTTTGATTGGTGTGGTTGTTGGTCTATCCTACAGTTTGTACATTTCCACTTTCCAATATATTGAGGGGTCCATTTTTTTAAGTCCTTCTCTACGACATTTTGACATCCTGCATGGTACCAGTTTTCACATAGACCTGTACATTTATGCCTAAATATTTGACTCCAATTCCACAATTACCACATGGATACTTTGAGGGCATTGTATTCAGTAATAAGAGTGACTAAATAGTGTTGTAACTGTTTTTTATAAAGAGGTTTGGCAGACTCCTCTTGGTCATAAAAATAAAAGTCAAAGTAGTGTTAGAACTGTTTTTTATAAAGAGGTTTGGCAGACTCCTCTTGGTCATAAAAATAAAAGTCAAAGTAGTGTTAGAACTGTTTTTTATAAAGAGGTTTGGCAGACTCCTCTTGGTTAGACAGTAAAAATCAAAATGGTGTTATACAAAACTGTTTTTTATAATGATGTTTATCAGACTCCTCGTAGTTAATATTTTTATGTCAAAAATTAAAACTGAGAACACTGTTTTTATAAGTCAAGTTGTTTGAAAGAGTCAGTGCTGAGGCAGGTTGTCGACATTGTATAATGGTTTGATTAAATAAATGAATTTATTTCCTTTGTAAATTTTTAAAAAGGTAAATAGTACAGTGTTGCGCTGTATGAGGCTATGTTGGTTAATTGTATCAGACACTGGTACAGTTTTGTTTGCAGTGGCAGTGTCTGGTCAGTGTGCTGAGTGTACTGTCAGCAGCTCTCAGGTCAACACTCCCAATGGCTCTTATTGCCAGGCAGCTGGTGTCGTGTTGGGAGTGATGAGTGTATTGAGCTGTGAGTTGGCTGTGACATCACTGCTTTGTTGTCATATAGATGGTTTACTAGTCTTGATTGTTCTGGATTGTCAAAATAAATATTGTTCTCTAAAGTCAATGATTGAGTAGACTAGAGAGCAAAAACAATTTTTAATCTAGTAATGTTTTCTTTTAAGTTTAAAGTGTTGGTGTCTGGAGTGCGCTGAAATGAGGTCACTCAATGTGCTTGTATATAATTTTGAGTAAATGAAATCTTGAGGTATGTCTTTTAGGTGATGGTGTCAATAGGTGATCTTCATTCTTGTCACTTTTACCACTTAAAACTAAACTTTTCACCGAGATCACTTTTTTAGATGTTGTTGGCAGGCAGCCATGTTGGAACTTTTTTTTCAAGTTGAAGGTAGAACAATCACAACTGAGGTCTGGCTACAACGTAAATGCTACCTGTGCAATAGGGGTGCATACTTGTATGAGAGGCAACCTCTTGTATATAAGGCTTGGCAAATACTAACATTTTAATTTGATTTGCACACTATGTTTTTGTTATTCCTTTTTCCTACACCGATTTGTGCAATACATTTGATATATTAGTTTATTAAATATCTTTATGTAATAAGTGATTATAAACAATTTTCACTATTTAAATATACCATTATGTGCTATGTACTATGAAATAATGGTGATTTGATTGATTGAGTGCAAAAGATGGAATAGTTCAAATCAGCTGTAATCTAGAAATTTTAGAAAATGTTCTGCTGTATTTTCGTATTTAACATGGAATCATGGAGGAATGAATTTAATATCCATATAGCACAACATTTCATCATAATGAAATGAAAAATGGCTTTATTGGAGGCGAAGTTAGGACTATAGAGAGTCCTCTCTACCACTTAACCTCAATCACCATAATCAAATTCAGATGATATATTATGGATAACCTTCAACACCATCTAGATCTTGATCAAAATAAACCAAAATCAGCACAGAACACAACTGACTTAATGAACAAAATTAAAAATACAAATTGTCCTGATGATCATCTTCTAAGTTGATTCGACATTAAAATTTTGTATACAAATATCCCAGCTCGGCGCTCACCTCGTTTATCACTCTACCTTGTCTAACACTCTACCCTGTCTATCACTCTACCTCATCTACACTCTATCTCATCTATCACTTTACCTCATCTAACACTCTACCTCGTCTATCAGTTATTACACAGACTAATTCGTTATTTCTACTAGTTAAAGTAGTATTGATTGATTGCATTTTTCTTTCTTCTGTTTCTTTGTTTTTTCTACTGTACCTTAGAGGTTTACTTTAGTAAAACACTAGATGGCAAAGATCATAATTTCAAACACTTATAATGGTATACTAAGTGGAGTAGGTAAAATTTGAGTATGACATCCTGAGAGGAGGATTTGGAGCCACGGTCCAACCCCTTGCGAGATCGAACCCCCGGAGGACTTCACTTGCAGCCTATCCTGAGGGCCAGAGAAGCCATCTCAAGGGACTGCGAGGGACTCCACCCACCCCCAAGGGACTGCGAGCAACTCAACCAGCCCACTGACCCTGAGGGACACTATGACCCGTTGACACCCCATACCTGCAGGAGACATAGAGTTCTAGGGGTATGTTAAACATTTGTTTAACACCTCCAGGGTTTAAGGGAAATGAAAATATAAATTGGTAGATGAAAAGAAATTTAGTAAGGGCGTTCAATATACATTTTACCTACACCAAAGCATAAGCCGACGGGCTGTACATTACTCATATAGGGAGCTATTAATAATCGTAATTTAATAATGAAAATATAACTCTCTGATTGAGGGAATTTAATTTATATTTATAAAAGAGGATGTTTGTATATATATATATGTTTGAAGTTTATGCGCTGCCAAACCATCCAACCGATCGCCATGAAACTTTAGGATGTTGTCCTGTATACTCCTGAGATGGTTTCTGTGAAGTTTGATGCAGATCCGTCCATAGGGTCCCGCATCACGGGCTCCTAAAGATCCCATGGTATTCAAATGGAGAATCTGAATTGTTTACAAAAAACATGACTGTGTTTCACATAATGTAGTTTCACATGCCATAAGCAGATTGAAGTTCTCATAACAACAGTACTGTATATGTTTTGATTTATTGTAGTTCTACATTTCACCTTGAGAGTGTAGCACACACTACTTTTACTTGATCAGGTGATCTGTATTTGGTGTTAACCTTTTTTCCTCGGTAATTAAAACATGTGGTGAAATAAGACCAAAAATATTGTTTACCCTCTTGCACTCATTTAATAAATAATGTTTTTTTTCTATAATTCTTTTTATTGCTTTATTTTGGTATGTAAATGAAAGGCGAGACAACGTCCTATTATCAGCTAGTCTTGTATAATTTAATATGTTGAGATTGTTAATTTAATTTGTAAATATATAAATACGTAAATCCATGTAATTGATCATAGGCCGTATAAGTGGTTGTTTTGAGTTGATATAGATAAATAGTAAATAATTATTGTGTTGGATACGGTACATAAACCATTAATGTTGGATAATTCTTGGGAAGAATAAAGTAATAGTAACTAGGGCCATTTGAATATATTATTTTCTCATTACTTGTAGAATAATCATTTGTGAATTAACATTTTACTAAACACTTTGAGTTTTAGACGAAGTAAAAGTCTTACTTAGTGGTTGTTTGTCAAGAGTTTTACATGGTGGAGGGACTTGGTTGGTTTAGTTACATTGAAAAAATAATATTGACACTGAATGAAAGAGGGGTTAGGTTACAAGAGTTATATTATAAGAGGAAACATTATAAAGCAGAAAATAACATAAATACAGTTAGTTAGTAATAAAATAAGAAAGACAGGAAGAAGTTGTAAGCGTGGAGGTGTAGGTTAAATGGACGCTGAATCTAAGTACCCATTTAATAAAGGATAATTAATGGGAAATTCGGAACAATTTGGAGTGAAGTATAGGGATGAAGATGCCGAAATAGAGTTAAGGGTGGTTGTTAAAGCACTTATCTAAAATCAAGACAAGGGGGATTCAAATGTTTAGCTGGTTTAATTAGACAGAAAAATTACAGCCAGATTTAGAGCTTTTACAAAGGTTTCTAGAAGCAAGGGAGAACCTGTGTGATAAGGTAGAAAAGGACTTAGGGAACACTGTAGAGAACATTTACAAGAAGAGGACGAACGAGTGCACATAACACCGAAGGTCATAGTGGTTCATCAAGAGGGGCGAGACAAGGACGAAAAGCGCATAAAAATGGCGAAAAATTTACCTTTAATTTCAGCAGGGACATACAGTGGGTTACCTACCATAAAACTTAACGATTTCATTGATTGTTAAATATCAAATTGCGGCTTTGTCAAAAAATTGGAGCAAACACACTAAAAGTAATCTTTTTCCGGCGCATTTAGTGGGAACTGCACTTTCATGGTATAAACATTATAGTAAAGGGATTACAGTAAAAAGATGGGATACTTCATAGAAATCTTTACAACAATCGCACAGGCACAGTCAAATTCCATTTATTTGTCATATAACTATTATAGCATTGAGTACAGCACATATATGCTAGTCAATAGATTCTTAAGAATATAAATTCAAAACATAAATAGATAGAAATAATAATAATAATAAGTTAATTGATTATGAGCAATTACATACCTTTACAGTTTATTTAATTAACTAAATAAAAAAATAGGTATAAATAAAGAAAAGTTGATTAAATGAAAAGGGTGCTAGTTTAGGAGCTAATTATAAAAGTTTATTAAAGTGGAATGAGTCAAAAAGCAATATTAGGAATATTAAAAAAATATAAAATGGGTCTATATAATAAAATGGGTTCTTTAGGAACCAGTTAAAAAGTTTATTACAGAAAGATTTTTCTGAATACTTGTCAATCAAGTAGGTTAATTTATTATAAACTCTAAGTGAAACTATATGATGGCTGTTTGAAGTTTTATGTAATATAACAAAATTAATAGTAACTTGATCTTTAATCCTAGTTTTGTACTGATGAAGCACTTTTTTAAATTATACCAGGAGTTCTTAAAACATATAAAATCAAAGACGTAAATATTTATAACAGTTAGAATATCCAATTTAACAAGTAGGAGTTTACAATGTTCTTTAGGACCTACATCTGAGATTGCTCTTATAGCCCTTTTATGCAGAAGTAAGGTTTACTCTATCCTACTGCAATTTCCATAAAAGATTATTCCATATCTAAATATTGACTGGAAGTATGCAAAATATGCCAATATAATATAATTTTGATGCACACAGTAAGTTAATCGCTTAACAAATGAATTACTCTGGATAATTTACCACTAATATAATCTACATGTAGTCGCCAAGATAGAGTTTTGTCTATAAAAATTCCTAAAAATTGAACACTGTCAGTTGAATTATGACTTAAACTGTTTTCACTGACCGGTTTTAAAGAAATTGTTACTTCTTTAGTTTTATCTTCATTTAAGAGAAATCCATTTGATTTTAACAATTCAGATTCTTTCTTTAGTGTGCTTTCACATAGCGATTTAAGTTGTTCAAAATTTGAATTAAAAAAGGTTGAATCGTCGGCATAAAGATAAGTTTTACTATTTACAAAATTTGGAAGGTCATTTATGCTAATTAAAAACAATAGGGGTCCCAGCACCGATCCCTGAGGATTACCATTCGTGACTTCTAACTCCTGGGACCATTCACCGTCCACAAAAACTTTTTGTTTATGTTTAAAGAAATAGGATTTAAAAAACTTGAGTTGAGTATTTTTAGTACCGTACTAGTTTAATTTCTTTAATAATTCAGAATGATTTACGCAGTCAAAAGCTTTGCTCAGGTCACAGAAGGTTGCCTGGGCGAAAGCTTTTCCTTCAAAAGCTGATAGCACTTCGTGACCAGCATATCTACAGCATCAATTGTGCATTTTCCCTTTCTAAATCTGAATTGTGAATAACTTAAAAATGTATTAATTTCTAAATAGGCACTTAGTTGTTCACAGATTAAAATTTCAAATAATTTTGATAATAATGGAATTATAGAAACTGGATAATCTCTGCAGCTTATCCCTTGAGCCTTTTTTAAGAATTGGGTATATTCGCGACACCTTTAACGCATCAGGAAATACTCTCTCCAAGAGACAGAGATTAGAGGAGTGGCAATAGGTATTATTTATTTTTTTTTTAAATTATTAGAAATAAGATAAACATCGCAACTATCAGAATTTTTATGTTTGCCGATTGTAGTAACTATATCTTCTGGAGTTATTTGTTTCCATGAAAAATCTTGAGAATTTACTGAAACAAGTTGAATGAGCTCCTCTGAACTATTCCTAGGATTACTTACTTTAGTTTTAATTTCATTTACAGTTTACAAAAAAAAAATATTAAATGTGTCAGGTGAAATTCCAGGGTTTATTTTACTCGATGTACTTTGCTTACTACCACATTTTATCACTTTCCAAGCATTTTTACACTTATTACTACTCCTTTCAATCAGATTAGTATTATGTAATATTTTAGCATCTTTAATCGATTTCCTATAATGGTTTTTCATGTTTAAAAATTGTTGTCTAATTTCTGATTTCTCTGTTTTATTTTATTTATTTTTTTTATATAATGTTACCCAATAATAATAATTTGTTTTACATACTATCCAGATCATTAGAATACCAACCATGTTTCAATTTTGGACAATGATTTGTTTTGATTCTTTTTATTTTTGCACATCAACTAATTTTATTTTTTTATTTTTGAAAGGTATTAATAGCAATGGAATTTGTTGAGTTCAGTATATTATTCCATTGATAGCAGCTCAGTTTATGTGCCAGGACACCTACTAAGGTTTTTGGCAAAACCATTTTAAAGTAATTGCTTGACTCCAGATTGAATAAATTGTCTTCTTCAGATTGTATTTTTGTCATATAACCCATGCTGAAGGGGGCATTTATAGTGAGACCATTGTGGTCAGAAAAGGGAAAATTAAAAATATCACATTCTATAGCTAAACCTTTTTTGCAATTGACTAAAATATTGTCTAAACAATTTGAACGTCGAGTTGGTTTAGTATTTAAGTAATAAAATTTATATTGGTGCAAGATATTGTTAAACTGCTTGGATAAATTATAATGTTTGGTAACATCAAAATTATAATTAAAACTTCCTCTTATTATGGAGATGTAGTTTGGCCAGCTAGTTAAGTACGAAAGCAACTTATGGTAAAGTGAAATGAATATTATAAACTGTTAATAAAGGTTGCTGAGGCTTCAAATACAAGAAACCACACGTACAACACTTGAAACGGATCAAAAATTATCTTTCCTCACCATAGAATAACATTATTTAAAAAGAAGCCGACTTACATTGGTTCAAGACTCTACAACCAACTACCAAATGAAATCAGGACTCTGACTGGACATGCTCTAAAACAAAAACTTGACACCTGGTTGACAGACCGACCCATCTACTCCATTGAAGAATTCTACACAAATACCAGAGGATGACCTTCAGAACTATTGTTATTTTACCTTTGTAACTGACGCCATTGCTTTTTTTTTAAAGAAACTGTAAATAAAGATTATGATTGATTGATTGAAAGTTCATTTCTGAACAAAGGTGCTTGATATCACAGACCCTGGTTTGAATGTTGTTTCGGGCAAAAATTAAGGAACCACCCCGAATATGGTTAGTTCTACAAAAAGCACTGACACAGGAATACCCTTCGGGTGTTCAGATAAACCTACAGCAAAAACATTTTTATTAATTAAAAAGCTCTCTAAAACGGATAAATTTTCATCCAGGCTCTGAATATTAAGGAATAACACCTTGTATTTCAACCCATCAAAACAAACATTTTTAAGCTCGGCTAAACATAAAGATCATCAGAAATTGGACATGATGAAGGCAAACCCAGACTATCCATAACTAAATTACTTAAACATGGATCTTGAGACACCTGGTCACTCAGATTGACACTTATCACTTGAGGCTAAGATGCCACTTCCGTGAGCTGATCAGACACTGCTTCTTCAGCTGAAAGGGATGGTAAACGAAAGTTCTGTCCAGTATGAGGTATTATAGATGGTGTCAGCGGTTGTTGGTCAGGTTTATGGTATTTAACTAGGCAGGAAGTGATGAGTTGGTGCAGACATCTCACAAATTCACAATGGGACATACCATTCCGCAGAACCCTTGTAGATTGTTCATCGTGTGTAACAATCAAAACCTGTGCATTAGTTGTTAAGTGGAATTGTATCAGTTTGTGAATGATGTGATCAGGAGATAGACAATCCCTAATGCAACCCATTAGGGAATATACTAGCCGCTTCAATTGCTTATTCTTGAAGTGTTTTGTCATTTGATTAAAGGCAAGATTGTAGTCTCCTATTTAGGTTTATTATTATACTCCGGTTTTGTTACTAGGTCTTACACCATGGCACCATCTTCATTTTGCTGAAAGATAAAATGTGATTCAACAAGATTGGTTGGTTAAGTTTTACCAAAGAGATTTTAATACTATGGCAACACCTGCACTCTTGGGCTGGTAATATCAGCTGAGATGCAGTGTGCAAAACCAGAGGACTTGTCTGCTCGATATTCATCAATTAGACAGCTCATATTCTGTTCCAAAACAATTATAGAATCCTGGGCTTTAAGGGGACTGGAGGTGGTGTTGGGTGTAGATGATACATGAGGTCTGGATGGAGTCAAATGATCAAGGTTTAGCATTACAGGTTCTGGCTGATAAGAACTGTTTTCTTCAATATGGTTGTTAGGAGGGGTTTTGGCCTTAGGAGTAGAAGAAGTAAACTCCAGTGTTGTCTTCTTAATCATATCTGCCACTGCAGCCTTTCCTCTTTTATTCATGTGAAGACCATGGGAAGTGAAGAGGTGGCGTGGAAGGAGATGAAGAGGTAACAGATGAAATCCAGGAGTAGACCGAGAAGCAATTTCTTCCAATTCTCCATTTATTTTGGCAATTTTTAAATCTAGTTTAGGCATGTCATGTCTTATTGGTAGACTGGCTAGAATTAAATTAGTGTGGTTGGAGCCCTTAATCAGTTTGTGGGCTTCATCTATAATGTGTTCAATGCCTGTAGATTCCACGTTGTTGGTCCCACCAGTGACAAAGAGGAAATCATATTTTGTTAGTGAGCTACTCAACACATTAACCTCTTCGATCACACTACAGTATTAAGTTTTGCACCAGACCGAACACAGACAGAAATATTAAAAGATGTTGTTTGTTGGATGAGGTGACTCAGGTTCTTACCGTGGCTGTCCGCTAAGATCAAGAGTTGACTATTGCCTTTGTTTTGGGTATTTTTAGTGTTTGTTTTAAAATAAGTTGTAGATTTTCTTTTTGGACTGCTTGAGCTTTTATTTAATGTTACAAGTGGATCCATGTTAAGAGGCAAGGAGAGTTCACAGAATTTACTTCTGCATTCCAAATGAAATTCATGTTTGTCGCGGTAGTTTTTACTTTTCATCAAAGGACTTTTGTTCTGCAAATGATTTTTGTTCATTAAGGGCGGAAAGCCTTTAGTACATTGTTGGCTTAGATTTAGAAGTGCCTGGTTTTCCTCCAAAAGTGTTTGATTGTCACCTTGAAGAAATTTAACTGTGGCTTTTAGATTGATAATTTCAGTTTTAGAGTCTTTCAACTCTTGTTTTAATATTTTGGTATGGAAGTCTTCATGTTCCTTACTTTCTTTACAATTAATCATTTGATTTTCTTCTAGTTTAGTGATTAGAGAATTTTCTTCACTTAGTTTACTTTCAAGTTGTATGTACTTATGTGTCAATGCATTGATCTGATAATTGAGGTCCAAATAAGGTGGGGTAATGTGATATTAGGGAATACATTTTTATTGAAACATAAAAATGAAATAAATTTTAAAAGAAAAGATATAGTAATACATTTAGGACAGCATAAACACAGTATACAAAGGAAAAAGAAATGGCTATTACAAGTACAGAGGGTAAACTGTATTAGTACCAAAGGAACACAAGTTTAATACCGAAGGGATGTAAGAGCTAATGAGGACATGGTGATAGCACCTCATCAACATGGAAGGATAAAAATAGGAGTACAAGAAGAAAATGTATATTTCAAATCCGAGAAGTCATTAAAAGAAAAAAAGAAATGCCATGCATATTTAATGGACCGAGATGGGAACGGAGAGAGGTTTTTAAATATTTATAACGTATCAAATTTTCCCAAACACATAAATAAAAATTATGTACTAGAATATTCATCAAAGGAGCAAAATAAGGGAAAGGAATTTAGTGAAGGTCGCAAACAGAACAAAGTTAGAAATGTAAACAAAAAGAGAATAACAGATAAAGATGGAATAGAGTTTGACATAGCACCACAATTAACAATACAACAGTATGTACGAGTAGTAAAAATGTTAAAGAAATATATTTACTAGAAAGAATGAAGACCTCGAAGCGCCAAATCTGCCACCAGTGGCGTTGGAGAGAATACTGAACTCTAAGCCTGTAAACTCAACCCTTTACAAACACGGGAAGCAGGAGCGTGAACAGCTAGATAAAATCTTGGATGATTTATTACATTGAATATATTAGAAGAATGTCCGGATCATACAGAATTTGCAAGTCTAATATTTTTAGACTTGCAAAAACAATTTTATGACAAAAACAAATTTTATGGAATTTTAGTTCCAAAAACAAAGATAACATGCCAAGGTTAGTAGCTGACATGAGGAAAGTTAATAATATTTTAAAAACAACAATACATCCAACACCTTCAGTGAATTTAGTCTTAAGCTGTTTAAATAAGGCTATTATGTTTACAAAATTGGATTTAAAGGGTTTCTTTGTTATTGCTTTATTTATTTATTAAGTTTTAATGTTTCAGAGTGATTATTTATTGTCCTTTATATAGTGTGTTTTTTTATGTATTGTCCTCTTGTATTCTTCCAAATTATATGATGCCACTAATTTTTAATAGGAATATATAAGCAATTTGTTCTATTGTTATATATATGCGGTATTTAATGTTGTTATTATTCATTTTATATTTATATTTCCTTATTGTTATTTCATGGTTAGGCCAGAATTTATTTTATTTTGTTGTTTTTTAAGCCTACAAGAAAATTTATAATTGAAATATAATAGGTTAAAATAAAAAATTCAATTTGTTCTTCTGGGTCAATGGCCGTTATGAGTCAAGGTTTTGTGTTTTTATTTTTACTGTACGCTTGTTCTGTTGGTAAAATATTTTTTCTCTTGCAAATTTTTCAATTCATACAAAATTGTAATAAACAATATTTTCCACTTAACCTGTTATTTTTCTTTACCCTTCTGAGTTGGTGCATTGTCACTCACCCTTGGTAGGTCCTTGGATTGTACGAAGGTGGGTTGCAACTGGTAACAGAGCGTGGTACAGGAACTTGATTTTTATTATTTATTCATTTATTATTGTTCCTCCTCAGATAGTTTTTAAGTCTTAACATGTTCACCACGATGCCTTCTTAGTAATAAAAAATATTTCTTCACAAAACTACGGTGTGCGCCACCAGTGGTACATGGCGAACTTTTTAAAACCTTGGCATGAGCCACCGGTGACGGAAACTTCAATGGCAAAAATACTTTTCTAAACTGGAGCCGGGTTTTATTTAAGTGTTGCATATATCTTAAACGTGTCTTTTACTAAATATGGACCATATATGTCCACCGGTGGCGGACGTTTCAGAAAATTATTACCAGAATTTGCATAATGTAAAAACTACATTCTAGTTAAAACAAGGATTTTATTTTATAATAAGTAAGCCACAAGATTTATGTTTGTCATACTGAAAAATAGTTTGACTGATAAAAACCAAGATTTTAATGAATTTTGTTAAAACAGTAAAGGCACATTATAGGATTCCCATCATAAACATAGCAAAAAAATGTTTCTTCCAGGCACACTTGATTTTTATTATAATCATTCAACAAACTCATGTATAACGATTATATCAAAAGTATATTTTCCTCAGACCAGAGGGATTCACAAAAGAATGGAAAACGGTGTTCAACAACTCAATTTATAGGCCTATGATCACGTGACCCCATTGGCTGGAATCGTCAAAATGGCGGCTGCTGTGATATTATTGGTTAATTCCTATTGTCTGTTACTTCTCTTCTTTTATTCGCTGAAAATACATTATTAAAAACTATTTCGGAATCAAAATTAACCTGTTCATTCATTAATTTATCACGATCCTTACATTTTTCTTTAAAAATAAATAACTCTTCCCAAGCATTCATGTTACGACCCTTCTTACAAAATTTTAGAATATCTACATTTTCATCTATTTTATTCAAACTGTGGGTACAATTCAGAAAGTGTTTAGCTACATTAGATCTTTCAGGTTTATTATTTTTAAAAGCAGAGACATGGTTTTTATATCTTTTGCTAAAATTTACAGTCTGACCTATGTAAAACATATTACAATCATTACAGTTAATCCTATATATTCCTGAATCTTGTACAAACATTAATGAAAATTTGAATTGTTGACCTTGAAAACATAGTCATATTTTAGCATAGTACACTTGATAAAACTACACTTATTTTATTGTTCAAAGATTTGTAGCGTTTACCACGGGTGGTGCACATCGTGGTGAACGTGTTAAAGCTGACTAAAGCAAGTTCATTCAGAAGTTCCATAATGCTAAATATGCTTCGTTCCAGAAACTGTTTCATGTAAACATTTGGGATAATTTAAGAAGAAGAGGTAAACATAAGGGAATAGTATAAAGAGTAAAGATATATATAAAATGTCTAAAAGCAATGTAAGAATAGAAGAAAAATACACAGAATCTTTTAATATAGAGAGGATTGAGACAGGGTAGTATATTGTCCCCATTTTTATTTAATGTCATAATGGATTAAATTATTTCAGAGGTTTAAGGATACAGAAGAGTAGAAGATCTGAATATGGTAGCAATGCAGATGATGTTACAGTATGGGAAGAGAAAGCAGAAGATTTAGAATGAGAGTTTAATAGTTGGGCAACAGTTACAAACAAGTATGGTTTAGAGATGAACATACAAAGATTAACAGAAGAGATGGAATAAAGTACAAATAACCCGAGAAAGGTTGAAAGTGATACCGCTATAAGAGACGATGGAATGAAGAAGGATTTAGTGGACGGGACATGTGAAGAGGATGGCAAATAATGTATTGTTAAGGATAGCTTCGAGAGAAAGAGGAAGAAGACCAAGTGTGGAAGGATGTTGAGAGAAGAGGAATGCAAAAAAGATAAGTGGTGGAAGAGGAGTGGCTGTGTAGGACGTCCTATGAAAATAGAAAAGACCAAATTTTTTATGTTTTATATTGTAAGAAATGTTTATATTATATATTAAAAATATATATTTTTATATTAATTTGAAATGGTATTTTTCAAATTTGGACAAAAGAAAAGGACCTGTTTCTTATACTCCTTTGGACCCATAAGAAACATTAATGAAATTTGACAAATACCAGATCAGTATGTTTCAGGCATCAAGGATTATTCAGACCATTCTTTTTTATTTTGTCTGTAATTCAAAAAATAATCATGGGATCAAGTATTGATATATGTACTCTTCTTACAAAATTCATATCACTTGTGAAATGCCACAAAACATCATATGGGCGGACCCTAACACATCTTCCAAAATAATAAATGTTTAAAAATATGTTTTTAACTGTGATAATATAAATTATAATCATAGTAAATAAATCGCACAACACAAACAATATAATAATATTACTATCATATTATAGATAAAGATAACTAATTTAATGTGAATCATAAAAATATATGGTAAAATAAACACATCACTAACGAAGTAAATTATTAGATGCTGATTCTCAGTTACAAAGACTTCTGTAATCAGACCACAGCTGTTACATATTCCAATAACATTGCAAACCACATGTATAGGTTTGTTTGTAAACTCTTGGTAGATAAAAATGATATTTGCAAGTAGTGTATGAATAAATAACATTTTATGACAGGGATTTCTGATTGAGTTGATTCATCTTAATTTATTACCCAAGCTCTAGATAAAACAAATATGAATAATTCACATCAAGTTGTTGAAACAACAGCAGAAGATGAACTAGTTGCCATCATTCTCTCAGCTCTTGTTGGAAATATAATCGAGAGGTTAGTTTTGTTTATTTATTTATGTCTCAGCCTTGCTCCCAGTATTTATTACTGATCTGTTGTGCTATTACGTTTCCTGTCAGTTATGTAGCCTATTGCTGTTGATCTCTTACTATAATAATGATTATTAACTATGAGACAGTGCTAAAGAAACTAACTGAGATCTTCTCTGACCAAAATCTTTTAATACGTAAGAAAGAAAACAGAGTGAATCTGACCAATGAAGAAGTGCCCATGGAATGTAAATAGCACTGTTATTCTTCAAGAAAAGGCGAGGATAGCACCTTTTTTAAAATAGGTACTATGAGTTAACCTTAAAAGTTACAAGTGTAATAAAACTAATCATTATAAGAAATTATGATTTGAGGAGGTCAAGAAATTGCTATAAATATTGTGAAAAGTCTTGGGTTTAATGTCAACACTTTATTACATTAGACATACACTACCTCGGCCACAGATGTTGAAGATTTCACTTTAGCAGTAAGAAAGCTGCTTTTCGTGCTCTTATTTTAAGAGGATATGAATAACTCCAAAGTGATGAGATATTTTGGCTGATATGAGTGGGCTCAATCATTTAACAGTCTGACTCCATATACTCTTTCTTTGTGCATTAAGAAATCAAAGAAGAGTAACAGTATACTATAATATATTAATGAGTTTATTAAAAATATCTTCATTTTTTTGGTTCCACAAAAAAATATAGCAGTCATTCAAATGCACAATCTACTTCTCTATTATATATACTATATTGTACAGCTTTCAAAACCAGATAACAAATTAAGAGAAGGAGGAATTAAAAATTAGTTTCATAAATTATAAATTAAATAAAATGGTACAAACTACTTGTATCTTAGTGCTTAAATATTGATCGATTTTCCATCACAGAGCCAAGTCCAAGTTTCACAACCATCAACACCTGCTTCTGAATGAAAACCAGCTAATCCCCCTGATAAGAATGCAATGGGCAATCATTAACTGTGTGATCCATAGTTTGAATTTTGAATCTGCAAACACATAACTGATCATTTACCATTCCACAATCATATTTTCAGTAGTTGCATCTCCCCACACCCACTCAAAAGCATCTCAACACAGTCCATTTCATTCTTGCGAGGAAGTTTCATTCTACCAATTACGGTCATAGGGTCTGATACCAGAAACTTGTTTCGACCGTCAAACATATACCAAGTTAATGCTCAGTTGGTTTTTGGCGAAAATTAATTTGAGATTAACTGGGTAGTTAGTCAAAGAGATGGTTTTATAGATTTGAGTCGTTCTGCAAATTGTGGAATATCTTGCAAAATGAGGAGATTTTGAGTAGATAGGACATGTAGATTCGAAGGATCCATGTCTACAGCAAAGCACTGGAAGCCACGGTAGAGGGGTTGCCGTCGATTCTATTATAATAGCCCGTCACTGTTCACAATAACTTTTTGAGAGATGCACATCATGTTTGTTCCAAAGATATATATAATGTACTGTATATAGTATTTAAGTTATAGTTTTCTGCACAGAGAGTAGGTAGTCACATATATTTAGGTGTGAATGCGTTAATCCGGTCTTGTTTATGGTCTATTTTTCTTGGTTGTATAATATTTCTTTGTTATAGAATTTGGAGCAGTCGTAACTAGTTTTGGTTAATTGGTTAATAGTAAATAATTGGTCGGTAGCGTAGTTGGTTCAATCCCAGCTTCATGTGCTAAAGGTTCTCAGTTCGATCCCAATCAGAGTCAATACATTTTGAGAAGGATCAGCTGATAACCACCGGCTGTTCATTTGTCATTGGGCTATTAATTAATGACACTTTCTAAGGAATAGTCGGCCTTAGTTTGTAACAATGACTACATTCGCTCATCTACACTCATCACACTCATTCGAAATCCATATTCGCCCATATCTTGACGATCGGCGTCTTATGAATAAATAAAAAAAATAAATAAATAAAATAAAAAAAATAAGGGACTAGGGTGGTGGCTTGCCACACAGCCAGTCCAGGTTCGATTCCCGATAAGACCATTAACAGTTTTTGCCCTGCCGCTCTCGTGGTTCGTAAGTCAGGTTAAGCCGTTGGTCCCAAGGTTCTTAGCCCTAACTTCACCTGGTAAAATAAGATAAACTTTAACTTTTTTTTTTAATATACAGTATGGCCCCATCTCTTTCTCATTGCTACTCCCGGGTTCGGAAGTCACATTAAGCCGTATCATTATATCATCGAGGTTCTTAGCCCTAACTTTGCCCGGTAAAATAAGACGAACTTTCACTTTAAAAAAATATATGACCTCATCGGTTTCTGTTAATACATCATTCTTTACTTTCACTGAGCCTGACTTTTCATAGCCGATTTATTGAGGTTAATTTAAGTTCGAAAGACCCTTCCACCTTGCTCAGTCTGCCTATTTCACTCCACTAACTACTGTATACCTCCCCTATTAGTTCTCCTGAAATATCCCCGTTCTGATGCAATGAAACCTTAAATGCTCCATTTGTCTTACTGCTGTGACAACCAAATGGCTTTAACCTTTTATTCTTGCTTTGATTGAAATATCATTAAATACATTCAAGCAGTAGGGTTATAAAAGTAGTCAAAATGATGTTTAAGACATGGAAAGATAGCATAAGAAATTATATGGCAATGAAGCAAAAAGTAACTGAGAACTAAATTTTGAAATAGAGTGAGAGTGAGTGAGTGAGTGAGTGAGTGAGTGAGTGAGTGAGTGAGTGAGTGAGTGAGTGTGTGAGTGAGTGAGTGAGTGAGTGAGTGAGTGAGTGAGTGAGTGAGTGAGTGAGTGAGTGAGTGAGTGAGTGAGTGAGTGAGTGAGTGAGTGAGTGAGTGAGTGAGTGAGTGAGTGAGTGAGTGAGTGAGTGAGTGAGTGAGTGAGTGAGTGAGTGAGTGAGTGAGTGTGTGAGTGAGTGAGTGAGTGAGTGAGTGAGTGAGTGAGTGAGTGAGTGTGTGTGTGAGTGAGTGAGTGAGTGAGTGAGTGAGTGAGTGAGTGAGTGAGTGAGTGAGTGAGTGAGTGAGTGAGTGAGTGAGTGAGTGAGTGAGTGAGTGAGTGAGTGAGTGAGTGAGTGAGTGAGTGAGTGAGTGAGTGAGTGAGTGAGTGAGTGAGTGAGTGAGTGAGTGAGTGTGAGTGTGAGTGTGAGTGTGAGTGTGAGTGTGAGTGTGAGTGTGAGTGTGAGTGTGAGTGTGAGTGTGAGTGTGAGTGTGAGTGTGAGTGTGAGTGTGAGTGTGAGTGTGAGTGTGAGTGTGAGTGTGAGTGTGAGTGTGAGTGTGAGTGTGAGTGTGAGTGTGAGTGTGAGTGTGAGTGTGAGTGTGAGTGTGAGTGTGAGTGTGAGTGTGAGTGTGAGTGTGAGTGTGAGTGTGAGTGTGAGTGTGAGTGTGAGTGTGAGTGTGAGTGTGAGTGTGAGTGTGAGTGTGAGTGTGAGTGTGAGTGTGAGTGTGAGTGTGAGTGTGAGTGTGAGTGTGAGTGTGAGTGTGAGTGTGAGTGTGAGTGTGAGTGTGAGTGTGAGTGTGAGTGTGAGTGTGAGTGTGAGTGTGAGTGTGAGTGTGAGTGTGAGTGTGAGTGTGCGTGTGCGTGTGCGTGTGCGTGTGCGTGTGCGTGTGCGTGTGCGTGTGCGTGTGCGTGTGCGTGTGCGTGCGCGTGCGTGTGCGTGTGCGTGTGCGTGTGCGTGTGCGTGTGCGTGTGCGTGTGCGTGTGCGTGTGCGTGTGCGTGTGCGTGTGCGTGTGCGTGTGCGTGTGCGTGTGCGTGTGCGTGTGCGTGTGCGTGTGCGTGTGCGTGTGCGTGTGCGTGTGCGTGTGCGTGTGCGTGTGCGTGTGCGTGTGCGTGTGCGTGTGCGTGTGCGTGTGCGTGTGCGTGTGCGTGTGCGTGTGCGTGTGCGTGTGCGTGTGCGTGTGCGTGTGCGTGTGCGTGTGCGTGTGCGTGTGCGTGTGCGTGTGCGTGTGCGTGCGTGGCGTGCGCGTGCGCGTGCGCGTGCGCGTGCGCGTGCGCGTGCGCGTGCGCGTGCGCGTGCGCGTGTGCGTGTGCGTGTGCGTGTGCGTGTGCGTGTGCGTGTGCGTGTGTGTGTGTGTGTGTGAGAGAGAGAGAGAGAGAGAGAGAGAGAGAGAGAGAGAGAGAGAGAGAGAGAGAGAGAGAGAGAGAGAGAGAGAGAGAGAGAGAGAGAGAGAGAGAGAGAGAGAGAGAGAGAGTACTTTTATTTTCTTAAAATGATCTTCTTACTTAGAAAAGAGTTTTAATTAATTTTTAGCTGCTATAAAACTATAATAAAACTCCTTGGTTTTGTCTCTTAGAAAAAACTATTTCAATGCTTTTTATCTTAAATTGAAAGTCTTAAAAGATAGAACTGTTACCAGTAAATCTTAACCTTCCATAAGAACCCCTGTTGAAACTGTAAGTATTCTCCTTAAATTCATTATCAACATTTTTGACAGTTTTTATTTTAAATTTAAGCTCTTAAATGGATCTCATTTTTTTACTTTGTTTCATTGGCAAAGAAAATGATAACAACTGTCAAACTTTGTAAAATATGTTTTCTGGAATAAATTTAATTAAATATTTTAGTCATTTTATGAGCTTATATAGTGAATAGGGATCTTTCTTCTTTTTTTATAATTTAATTCATTAGTTCAATGATAATCCACAACAGTTAAAAATAGGAAATGTTCCCATCTCGAATAATTTAGATTTACAAGCAGCTTCTTAAGCATACACAAAATTTTGATTGCATGAAATTTTAGTTGGCAGTTGATCGCTTCTGACGATGATGATGACACCACCGGTATGAGCCAAGACTACCAATCATTATCAAGAAGTGAAGAAAGTGTGGTCGATGGTAATGCAAATTTACCATTGGAAATTTCTGAAAATAATTTTGACTTGAATCTGAGCAAAAGTGGAATCAGAACTCACTTTAGTAAACTCACACTTAACAAAAGTGAGCATCCAAGTTAGTAAGTATAGATAAATATATTCTA
This sequence comes from Stictocephala bisonia, assembly GCA_035578905.1. Lineage (NCBI taxonomy): Eukaryota > Metazoa > Arthropoda > Insecta > Hemiptera > Membracidae > Stictocephala > Stictocephala bisonia. The sequence continues at coordinate 886,648 of JAQJVL010000039.1, forward strand.
CATTTTATACAGCTTTTTACTAAATGGAAATTATTTAGTAGAACAGACCTATCAACATTTTGTTATGGAAACAAAGTTTACAACAGCTTAAACTAAAAAAAAAAAAACGTATGCTTCTCAAATGTTATAAACATTTGAGAATCCACTTTACATATTTATTGAGTTGTTTGTGGTGATACATTTTTAATAAAAGAATATATCACATTATCAATGTGAGTTTATTTTGCCTCAAATGTGAGATTTAACATTATTTATAAAGTCAACACATTAACAAAAGAAACAACTTTGTTAATTTAGGTTAGCAAGTAGATTGAACTTGTTTCCTTAGGAAAATGTAACTTATTTGCGTAGCCTCGATCAGTATATTTCTACGATTAACCCAAGGGTTTTGTGTTTATCTTTGGCATGCCTTAGAGCTAATGCGCACTTGTCCAATCACAACTCCGATTGGTCGGGTCCGACCAACTTACATGGAATCAAATGGAACGACATGCATTAGTCGAGGTCCAACACAGCAATCGGAGTCTGGTCATCCGACCAAAGACAGAAGGGTTTGGTTGGGCCCAACCAAACTATTGACTCTGACCAATAATAACATAGACTGATATGACGTGACGTGCACTACATACGGTAGCAACCCCGACCTGACTCCGACTAGGTCAGTAGTGCCTGGGTAGTTTTGAACAAATCTACAGTTTTTGACACTGACATTTTTATTTTTGCAGTTAAATACCGGCCATCTTTATGTAATTTATTGTTAGGTGACTATTCAAATAGAATGTTAAAGAAAGAAGTGTGGCTGGAGATTACAATGATGTTTGTAGGCAGTGAGTGCAGCTCATTAAAGGAGCAAGCTGATTCATATAATACAATTTGTTTTTATGTTATTTTTCTTTGTTAGACAGATAGAGCATTTTATTTCACACAAAAAATTACATTATATAGATATTACATTATATAAATTTTCATGCATATTTTAAAATTTTGTTGAAACCTGCCTCAGACTATTTTTACTTATTTTTTTATTTCTATAATCCTAATGTTATTGTTCATGTTTTGTTACTCTGACAAGGCATTTGGCTATTTTGTGACTATGTCAATGCATGTAATTGCCTAATGACAATCAAAATCTTGAATCTTTGTTAATATTTTGTTTATAACTATGAAAACTTTTGGAATTTTTAATGTTTTGATATTTTAATCAAATTTACATAAAATCGAATGATTCTATTTCTTTGAAATTATTTTTTATCGAATATTTGTAGTTTTTTCATTAAACCTTGATAGTTTAAACATTTTGATAGTCTTAACAGGCCCAAACATTCTTATTACAGCAAGCACTCTGAACTTCAAAACTGAAAAATATTAAAATTGTTAGATAGTAATGTTTAATTGTTTGGATTTGTCATGCTTGGTAGTAAATTTGTTGATCTCTAATGCTTCAAGTGTCTTAAGAAACAAACACAATGTTTTGACAGTTGGAAATTGTGTTAAAACTTAAGAGTTCATGGTGAGTTCAGCCTGTGAGCGTAGTGGTTTGTGGCTCCTGGTCCCCCCGTACTTGGTGGAGTTAGAAAATCATTAGCTTTTGGATAAATTATCTACTCTGTGTATTGTTGATTGATATTATGATTATATCTTGTTCTTTGTATTTTGTGTTTCATATTGTGTTATGATGATAGTTTATACGAAGATGTGATTTTCTTAATAGTCAAACATAATTAAATTTTTTTTTATTACTATGGATTAATTTTAAAAAAATAGTTTAAATAGTATATTAAGGTGATAAATAACACCCGAAGACGATAGTTTTATATCTGTTGAAACTATATGTCTCTTAAAACACTTGAATCATTGAAAATCCCCAGCAATTTTACCAATCAAGAACTGTTTCAAAAGATAAATATGCAAATCAAGCTAAAAGTTAATAGAATATGTATTTGTAATTTCCAAGTATAAATACAAATTGATTGCAGTTTCAGCAAACTAAGTATTGATCCTGACAAGCATTCTCTTCAAATTGAAAAATCCAGTTCTTCAAAACTCCCAACCACTGAAGGAGAACAACAAAAAGTCCAAATCGACCAAGTATTGAGATCTCTGTTTGAAGAGAATCAAGAGATTACATCCCATTGGGAATTTCTCGACTCAAACATCCTTGTGTCAATACTATTTAAGCAAGGGAATAAGTACGAAGGTAGTCTTTCTAGATGTAGAATGCATGGTAGAGGAAAATTCTCATGGAGCGATGGCAGTGTATATACAGTACGTAACATGATGTACATACAGTATTCAGTCAATGATGAAGCATAAAGTCTAACAATATTAGTTATGGTATTTTATTGGATCCATTTTAAACGTAAAAGATTAATGTGAATGAAATGATTCACCACAGTGAGGCTCTATAGAAGACATTATTGCAGTTGGATTAAGAATGTAAACACCATGTTTTAATTCAAATGTAGCCATAAAACTCTTATTTATTTATGAGCTGTATTTATGTAGATTCTTAAGTGAGCGGTTTAGCTTTTTCAAATGGAAAAGAATATTTTTTGCCCATTACTAAATCAGGTGATCATTAAATAATCAGATGTTGTTTAAAAACTATTAGTTTGTAATAGATTTAAACTTCTTTTGTAACTTGATAAATACCATTGACTTAGTTCATTTGTAAGACGTAGATCGTAGAGATATGGGTAAATATGGGGAGTGCATGAGTATGATGAGTGTAGATGAATGAGTATAGTTCAGCTGGCGCTGCCCACAAAGAACATGAATTACTTTCACCATACAGGAAACCTGGCTTCAGGGGACCCATGTGAGTGGACAGTCTCCCTGTTTCTGTAGTCAGTGCTAATACTAATCTCCAAGATTATGCAAATAAAGATACTGTCTATATTTTAAGCTTGAAAAAATGTGTGAAATCCTTAGAGGGTTTTTTGACCAATCGAAAGAAATCTCATGAAGTATATATGTGTATATATTTTAATTATATAACAGACAAGTTATCTAAAAAATTTTAGATATATTTTAACTAAACTTATTAATTATTAGTTGCCCAATTTAATTATTAATAAATGTAACTATTATTTCTCTCATTCTAAATTATTTTACTATTTTTAATGTATAATTGGGGTCAGTCAGACGATAGCTATAAAGCAACACATAGTGTAATAAGTATGTGCAAACATATTCCTACTCATTTTTAATTTATCGACACTTAATTCATAATATATACACCAGGATTAAGTTACTAAACATTAAGAAGTTTAATCTTAAGATTTAGAGAATAATGGATTGTGTATGTACTGGTTTGTTAAATACATGTCAATCTTCTATTGCCTAACAATAAATAAACAACTGTCATTCATCAGCCGAGGCCAACGTTTGGGAATTGCACTTATTACTTATCCAATATGAAGGCATCAATTAACTTTCATATAACATATTTTATAAGTGTTCAGGTTTTACAGTTAGAAGAAATCCTTTAACAAATGCATGCTTTTTAAATGCAAATACTTAATGCTATCAATAAGTTTGTTTGAATGAAGAATTTATATCAGTAGAGCGATAAAATATGTCTCCAGTTTTCTAAAAGCTTTGTTATAAATCTTAAATTTGTTTACTGCGCCAGGGGCTCCTAAATGTCCGGTGTTATCAACTAGCAGAAAAAACAACATGGAGCCATTTCGAAATCCAGCAGAAAGTAGTGTATCAAACTATATGTATTTATCTCCTAAATTACATTGTACCACTACATTTTGGAGAGACAACACTTGAAGGGCTCTGCCCCCTCCGAAATAAAAAAATACACTAAAAATCCAACATTGGGTAAAGTAAAACTAATATACCCAAGTGGGGTATCAAATTAAATGTATTCTTCTCTTAAGTACTGATATGTCATCACATTTTAGATAGACTATATTTATGGGCTCCAATGCCGCAAAAACCCAAATTCATGGTCATACTGTTTAAGAATCCTAGTGATTTTAATCCTGCTTAAGAATCCTGTAGGCCGATCTTACTCACAAGGCAACATGCTGAGATACACAAATGGGACTGTAGCAGAGTGTCTTGATGAGGCCGCAGGCTGAATGTTCCCCTATGAGGTTGTAGGCCGAGTTCCACAAAGGGGCTAAAGCTAAACGCCGAAGACCTCCAAAACTAAATTTTATTAATAACCTACAAGGAAGATCAAACGATCCTCAGGATGCTTTGGGAGATATGGATGCTAACTCTTCAGTTTTAAAAATTCAACTGAGCGAAGCTCGGTTTTCCGGTACTAATAAGTTAAAGTAAATAATGAAATATATTCAAAACACCCACAAATGTATTATAAATTTATGATTATTATGCAATTTTTCAGGGAAAATTTGTAAATGGGGAGATGACAGGGGAGGGTTGTCTGCAATGGCCAGACCAAAGCTGGTACGAGGGAGAGTTGATGCAAGGTCTCCGCAATGGTCTTGGCCTGTTTGTGCAGCGCCCCACATTCTACGCTGGCACCTGGAAATGTGGTTCAAGGCAAGGGCCAGGCACTATTTACTACATGGAGAGAGACACAAACGTAGACTATTACAATGGAGAGTGGTGCAAAGATATGAAAGAAGGGACTGGTCTTCGCTGTTACAAGTCTGGAGCAATGTACTCGGGCGAGTGGCGACAAGGTATGAGAGATGGACTGGGCACTATGGTATGGACCAACAGTGATGTAAGTGAAACCAATTACAACTTACTGTGCTATTTTATATTTAATTTTGTTAGTAGCTCTCCAATTAATTCTTATTAAAACAAAAATTTAGGTTTTCAAGGATACAAAATTATTATTTTTTCCACCATGTGACATGATTAAATAATTAATTGCCATTATTTAAATACTTTTTTTGTAATTTGCATGCAAGTCTGAAATAAGATTCCTATTTTATAATTGCTATGATAATATTTAAATATTTTGTGGTATATTTATATAGTCAAAAGTGTTGTTCTTATGGGTTTACGTTTAAAACTCTTGTGGTTTTTGGTGGAAGTAAAATGTTGGTGTTACAACACGTGTTTTTTTTTTTCTAAGGAGAAGCCAATCCCCTCTTTAAACTTACTCCATCCATTCAATATAGACCATTTATCTGTGCACAGAATTTATCAGACAGAGTAAGGGGGAGAATAACTTCATTGCAAGATGAATATGACCCTTGATTATGTACACATACTACAATTTATATTCTGTATGATAGGACTATTTGTGCCTGTAATTTAGTCAGTGAGATCTGCTACTACAGCTGGTTTAAACTGCATTACATGTTCATGGAACTACACAAGCGTTCCACAATGGACCATAAAACAGCTCATAATTTGAGACACAAAATCAATGGTATTACTGATAAAAACAAACAGCTAAGGCCAGGATTTGAACTTGAGCTATCTCCAACTCAGGTACAAAGTTCTGATACCTTAGATCGTTCAGCCATTGGCTCATCATATATTACATAGCATAGTTGGTAGCACATAACCCTATGCTTCCAAAAGTGTACATATTACAATACAGTTATTGAAATTGTGCCCATGTTATGCAGACAATTTTGTTCAGTAATTTACCAAATTGTCTAGAGTTAATTTATACAAATTAAGTATCTTTCATAAATCAGTCTGCTCAGATAATCGTGTGCAAGTATTGTCCTTCACCTAACACCAAATTTTATGAATACGGTACACGTTTTGAAATTCGGTTTGATGTGTTTTGTGATCAATGGTTGCCTTCAAAATCAGTCAGTAGATAAAAAATCTGGCAATTGTATCATAGAACAACCACAACCAGTAAATAAAGGTTGTTGTACTAACACTTAATGAAACTAAAGTAGTACTAATTATTATAACACTGTTTTTAAGAGTTAATAATCCTACTAAGTAATACGTTTTAACTTTCAACAAGGTTTTAGCGATTTTCTTTAAAATCAAGATCCAGGACACTGGGAGTCTAATGTTTCATAGATCGTACGTGCGATTTACAATTCAATGTTTGTTATTTCAATGTTGATAACTCATTCAAAATGGAATTTGGAGTGTCATATAATACTTTCATTCTTTTGTTTGGCACACTTTCGTCTCGAACTTATGGAATCAACTATGTTCTACTGTGATTGCCAAAATTTTGAAATTGTACTTTTTACCATTCAATATTAACAAGATAATACAACGGTCTAGTACAATATACCAGTTTAAAATACAAAACAATAACAACATAATGCTACAAAAGTAAAGTTAAGCCTAGTTAAATACTAAGTAATAACAATAATATCATTAATGTATATGAAGAGATGAATATATTAGCCAAAATACCCTCACAGTTTACAGATGTGGCCTTTTAGAGGCAAGACCTCAAGGAGATTATTACTTAAAACTCATTGACTCTAACAGACCTGATGACAGGTCTTCTGAAGAAGGAAAGAGTCTGAGAAGTCAACAAACCCACTAACTCAGTTATCAGATTTTATCTTGTTCCAGAAGGTACTCTTTATGTTGTTAAGCTCAATCAGGAAACGTCAGTTAATAGTGTGGAGCAGCATTACATGAAACAGCAAGACCTTGCAGACCAATCACAGCCTCGTATCTGAGGAGACTCGTAGCTTTCCAGCTTTATAAGTACTGTATGTACGAATGAAGTATTAGTGGAGAATCTGTCTATTTTTGGTTTTACTAATTTGAGTCTTGAACAAGAATAGCAAAAGTAGTATCAGGATGTGGCTTTTTAAAAATTCTTAATACAAATTTAAAAAAAGATTGAATAGCAAAAATTGTTTTAAAATAAGATTAATTCAAATGTAACACAAAATGTATGAATATTATGATGATCGATTTCGGTATTTCATATTTACCTTCCTCAAACCAGAGGAATTCACAAATAATGAAACTGTTGTTCTACTATGTTACTTATGTACTAACACTTGTCATAGTCGGAAACTCATGACAATTGACTGGAATCGCCAAAATGGCACCTGCTGAAATATTATTGGCCAATTGCTATTGGTTGTTACTATTTGATTAATTACTATTTGTGCTGTGTGATGTTCACTTGTATTGTATTTCTACCAACACATAATACGCTATTTAAGAAAATATTTTAAAAATAAGTTATAATTTGAAGAAAGTTTTCTTGAGCAACACAAGCGATAGTTGAGTAATTTGAGATTTCAAAATTATACATTTTGTTGAACTTTTTTATATTTTTAAACCTCTAACTAACATTGGCCACATTTAGTTTAATCATTGATTTTAACCTAAAGTTAAATTTTGTGTCTCAAACTATTCGCTGTTTTTGTGATCCATAATGGAGCGCTAGTGATGCCCCCGTGTAAATATAATGCAGTTTAAACCAGCTGTTCTTGCTGACTCACTAACTAACCAAATTACTGGCACAAATAAACCTATAGCATGAGATATCTATTTGTAAGTAATAATTTAACTAAAGGCTTAAAATGTATACATAGTATAATATTGTGATTATCTACCTGTTTTATCTAAACATCCATCTATCTTGTTTATCTAGGCAAATTAGTTAGTATTACCTATTGTATATGAGCCAAGTAACCATGTGTTGTTGGTAAATAACTATTTGAGTAATCTGCAATTTTTAAGGTTTACAGTGGATATTGGAATAAGGGTGAACTCCATGGCTACGGAGAGTACACATGGGATACATTTTTCAACCAACAACTTGTTGTCCCTCAAGAAAACTGCTACTATGGTGAATGGAATAGAGGTTTTAGACACGGTAAATGATTTATCTCATCTGCAACTACATTATTTAGATTGAATTAATTAATTAATATTAAACTGTGGCAGTTAGAAAACCACCTCCTGGCAGGTGCTTTTAAAGTATTTTACAAGCAAGTAATGAAACATTTGTTATAAAAATTAATATTCAACTAATCATTACAATATTTTCTTTTTTAAAAATAACTTCAGTTTCAACTAACATAATTACTAGTTGATAGCAAATAAAAATACTTTCCTGACTTGTTTTATAAATGCACATTTTACATGTTTTTTTTTCTAAAAATTATTATTAAATATACAGATAACTGGCCTTAGCAAATTAGCTTCTTTCTGTAGATAAGAACAAAAATCCAATACAGCCAAAAGTTTCTGAATGTTATCTAGTTTTTGGAAATGTAAAATTTGTAGGTGTTATCTATTATATTGGGTTGTTTATACAGCCAATAACTGAAAAAGTGCAATACAGTAAAACCTCCTTAATCCGGCATTCTATAGTCCGGAATTGTCTATAATCCGGCATCAACGGCAATAGACACAAATTACAGAATTGCCTTCACAATGAACATTGTAAAGTGAGCTACTCGACAGCTAATAAAAAATAGTTGTAAGAAGCAAGTAGATATTAGATCTTTTTCCAGCCATCTACCAGTACTATTGCTAAAAACCACAAATACTATAGTACATTACTGTGCTGTATTTATACTGTATTTTAATTTATTTCATCATGTACTGTACCTAAAAATGCATTTTAATATTTATCCTGTACTTATATATTGATTTAGATTGTTTAAATAACCTATGTTTAAATAATATATAAATACAGTAAAATTTTGTTGTGCAAATTATGTTATTTTTTATACACATATTTTTTTTACAAATAACCTCTATATTCCGAAATTTTCTTTAATCCGGAAAGATTCAAGTCCCAAACGTGCCGGATTAAAGAGGTTCTACTGTAATTATACATTCCTTTAGACTTTGTTTGAACATTTCTTATAAAATTAGAATTAAATTTGAGTAATATATTATTTTGTATATAATTTTATCCACTAGATAATTTCTTTATAAATCGTAACAATATTTAAATATAACAGGATATCTATAAAAAACAATTCAGTGATGTAAGATGTATTTGTTCCTACCTTTGTGTTAACAGGATTATTAATCTTCATTTAGTCGCAGATCATAGAGGTATGGACATGAGGGGCGAATGAGTGTGATGATTCTATACTAACTAACGAGTGTTGTCATTTTTATTAAGGTCAATGGTCCATAAAAAAACCACTTATTAATAGTTCAACAGCCAGGTAAATTAAAGGAGCTACCGTTTTACATGGAATCTGAACCACTCAGTATTGGTTTGATTTTTAGTTAATTGACAAGCCTGATACTGAATTTTCTTCCGTACACAACGTTTGAACTCAGAGTCCGAACTCTGACTACCACTAAAATGCACTCCCCAGACTTCTCTAGTAGTGTCACGCCAAGCGCAGATACTGTGTCAGTATTAAGAGGATCAAGTATAAAACCTATCGCCTACAATCTCTACATCACTTTGTCCACAAGTAGCTGGGTTACAGCACTCCGCCACTAGTGTCGACTATAGATATTACTGTTATGATTGATCGATAATTAAAATTATCTACTTTTTTAAAATATTTTATGCTGTATTGTCAAAAAGATGGAGGAAGTGTAGCTAGAAAATCATTTGAATACTAAATTCATGAACTGGATTGGATGTGGCAAAACCAATTCACTGGCAACCAAAATCACTAGACTTAACACCAATTGAATATTTCTTATGTGGCCACTTTAAAATGATGGTATACAAACAGAAAGTCTATATTAGATAGAAGTTACTCGTTACAATTTTCAATGCAGTTGAATCTACGTAACTATCTGAACATACAGGGTGTCTTAAAAGTCCCACCCCCCCCCTATTAACTTTCTTATGAATACAGATAAAGTGATTTACTTCTGGGAATGTTTATATGACCAACTAAGGAGTTTTTTTATGTATGCAAATTTTTTACACCCCCTCTCAAAAGGGGGTAGTTTGGGGTAAGTCAAAATTTTTAAATAGAAACCCCTATCAAATGACACATCATTTTAAAGGTAATATTAAAAGAAGAAGAATGGCGGAAATTACAGGTCTCTAACATTAGTCTATCAAATTTGGTGGCAGTTTAAAGTTGGAATTATTTCATAAAACCCCCGCAGCTTATGTTACATTTAAAATAGACAAAACATTCACCCACCAGTTAGTTTTGAAAACTGATGACACCGAATCGTAAAACAAGTTATTACAAGAATCAACAAACACCAAAAACCACAAATAACATAGCATTTATTTGGTTTTGGTTTGTCTGACCAAAGTCCAGTAGGGCAACCTGGGAATACCAGTGGCTCCTTCCTTATCTCTTATTAGGTTACTAGTTAGTACGTGTAACACTTTCAGTTCAGTTACTGTGTTAAATTTCTTTTTATTCGTATTTAATAAAAATGGCTCGGTCAAAAGTAAAGTTTACGACACAAAGCCCGCAAACCTCGATGAATTAAGGACAAGAATCGAAGAGGCCTGCCACCTTATCACGCCTGAAATCTTACAAAATGTGAGACGTGGTTTTCAATCCAGGCTTTTTTACTGTCAAGAAGTTCATGGCAGCCATTTCGAGCATCTCATCTGAGTGAAATTGAGGTGAGAGTTCAGCATTTTGACCATTTTTCCCGTTCTAAAATTACTTAGGGGGTTTTATGAAATAATTCCAACTTTAAACTGCCACCAAATTTGATAGAATAATGTTAGAGACCTCTAGTTTCCGCCATTCTTTTTCTTTTAATATTATCTTTAAAATGATGTGTCATTTGATAGGGGTTTCTATTTAAAAATTTTGACTTACCCCCAAACTACCCCCTTTTGAGAGGGGGTGTAAAAAATTTGCATACATAAAAAACTCCTTAGTTGGTCATATAAACCAGCTGTTCTCAACCTTTTAGCACTGGCGCCCCCCCTTTGAACACTGAAGATAGCTCACGCCTCCCCTCTAGTCAATAATTGGTTGGTTCAAGTTAGAACAGTGAAATTATGAAACTGACGATGCTAACTCTACATTAGCAAAAGCTGGGATGCAAAATAAAAATCCAGATATATTTAAATACGAAAGTTTATTTGATGGTTTTGAAAGTTTTTGTTTTTTAACAAAACATATATTTTTTTTATTTTTTTCTTTGAACCCTCACGCCTCCCCTGAAATTCTCTCACGCCCCCCCAGGGGGGCGCGCCCCCCAGGTTGAGAACCACTGATATAAACATTCCCAGAAGTAAATCACTTTATCTGTATTCATAAGAAAGTTAATAGGGGGGGTGGGACTTTTAAGACACCCTGTATTACCGTAAGCCATAGAAAATATTTCAAGTTGAGCAGAATAATGTGTGCATTGTGAAGGAGGGAATTTTCTACAATTACTAAAATAAATCAAGGTATTTTCACAACAGTACATTTAGTTTTTAGTTTGTCTCTAGTTTGTTTCATTAAAAGAAATAATTTTTAGTAATAAATAAGTCTGAGTGATAATTCCTATGTTTTGCTTTACTTAAGTTACTTTTTTTAACTTAATATGCGTCTATTTTTGGCCAATGATACACCATTCTCTTCAGAATAAAATTGTCTATAAGTTTTGACCAACAATTAAACGTGTTTGTTAAGTTTCAACAAAGTTAATGTACGTCAAACCTAAAAGTAAAACAGTTTTCAAGACTGAGGTTTCCATATTTCGTTAGATGTCTTAAAAACTACTGGAGTTACAGGTCTGGGACCTATTTTATTCAATTTCTTAGTTCATTTTAAATAAGATATACCAAATCTTACACCTTATTTAATATTCTACAAATTTCAATTTGGCTTCATTCGTAGAGGGAAACTGAAATCCGGGCAATATCTTTCACCAGCTGTAAATCATTAATGAAGCGTTCGAGACCAATGTTTATATGACATTTTTTATTAGTTTCACACGAGGAACATGATCTGAAACTTTCTCCGTCTCTCTATGGGACACCCTGTATAATTAAACTCATTTATTGATAAACAGAATCATAGAAAATCGTCAATAATCACCGATGCAAAAATATCAATTCTCCTACACCACTTTTTTTTTTTTTTTTGTGAGATAAACTTCACCCGTCTTTTAAACCCTCCAATTCCTATAATGACTTCCACAAAGTGATTAAACTAGATTATTTCCCAGCTATACAAGATTGGGTAGAGGAGGAGGTGTTATAATTTTCGTTCATAAAAATATTAACTTTAAAACTGTTGACATTCCTTCTGCTCCATCACTATTGATAGAAAAATATTTTGAATGTTGCTTCAGAGAGACTAGAATTGGTAATAATTCTTTTTATTGTTGGGATATATTTATAACTCTATGGTAATTTAATGTAGTGTGAAGTATAACTATGACACCACTGCATGTACTTTTCATATAAAAAGAGATTTCATTGATTGATTGAACCTCGCAATTTTATCATTTTGTCTGAGCAGTGGCTGGTTTGGATATCTACTTAGAATATTAAAACAGCTCTAGAATTGTGTCAATTGCCAAACTTGTTGCTCAATTGATTTAAATTGATGTAATTTTTGTGTATTTTAAAGTAAAACGTGTATTTTTTTGTCAAGTTATTGCATATTTTTTACTTTGATTATTTTTGCAGTACATTAGTAGTATTTTTGCTATTATTATATAGTTTTGTTCCCTTTTTTAAGTCTAAGCACAGTGGTTTAATAAAGTTCAAGAAAATACATACATATTCTCTTACGTTTCAGCTACTGCTGGATCTGGATGTTCACTAAGCCTCTCCAACAGGGACGATCTGTCCAAATCTCCTTTTCTTGTACTGTCTGCCACAATATTCATCGTCTTTATACATCTCTTCTCACATCATCAGCCCATTGTCCCCTTAGTCTTCCTCTTGGGCAATCCAATTAAAATTAATTCTTCCATTCTACTAGGTAGCCTATCCTCGATTCTTTTTACATAGCCAAAACACCTTAGCATTGTCTTCTTTACTCTTCTTTACTCTTTACTCTTCTTTTCTGTCTCTCAAACTATCCTCAACAGCTTCATTTCTCAACTCCTCATTCCCTATCTGATTTCTCCTTGTTTTTCCCTTGATTGCTGTTATAAATCTCATCTCACTGGCTTGCACTCTTCTCCATTCTTTTTCCTTAATGTTTCATATTTCTGTTCCATGGGTAACTATTGGACTAAAATATAATTTAAGCATGGTAACTTTTGCTCTCTTTGGTATGTCGTTGTCCCACACTTTGGTAAAAGCTTGCTCCTTTGCCTATTCTGTTTGTTATTTCTTGTTCCATTTTATTGTCACTTGATATTACATATTACTGGCTCTAAATATTTAAACCCATGGAATTGAAGTGGATCAGTGTAAATATTTATTTACTTATATACATGTTTATTTAAAAAAGTTCAAAAATTATGAGTGAGGATAAATAAGGCAAATGGTGTCATCTTAGTGATGTCAGAATGTCAAGGGCAACAGATTTGGAAATACTCTGTTGTATTTTAGGGCCTATTGCTTCCGATGTCTTTGGCATTCAATGCAACTCCTCCTTAAAAGTTTTGCATTACTGTAAACTTTATGTCTACCAACTAAACATAGTTAAAGAGAGTCATCCGAATTTGTTTGTTTAAGGTAATGGGACGCTGGAAACTAGTCAAGGCGCAATTATTCGAGGTACATGGAATAACGGCAAAAAAGATGGACCTGCAGAAGTGATTTGTTGTAACGGAAATTTAATTTATGCAGAAAATTTGTTTTTTGAAGACAATATATTTTTCAAGCAGGAAAATCTTTCTGAGACAGATTCTCTCATGGACACAACTGCACATACAACAGAACTGTTTAGAGTGCCAGTGACCACAGTAAGCCATGATATAGATCTAACGTACTACATAAAAAGACTAAATAAATATATTAATAATACCTCCAAGAAAGAGAAAATATTTTTCAAAGCGATATCACTCAGTGATATCCAGAGTACAAGTGAAAAGTCTTACAGTGGAGATTTTGAGATCAATAAGACATCTGGCACAGTTAACCTTGAGTCTTGCAGAGTGGAAAGTAACTCTGAAGAATATTTACTAAGAAATATAATCCGACAATATCTATCAATGTTGAGAATGTTGTACACAAACTATTCTGAAGTGTGTTGTCAATCAAAACCAACATTTTCATCAGTTTTGATGCGATTTATGTTATGGCAACTGTTAAGGGACTGCAACTTAAACAACAGAGGACTTTCACTGGCAGATTGTGATAAACTCATTGGTTTGTTGATTTCAATTATTTTATCACTAAGGTAAAAATATTTGTTGTAAAATTTAAATAACAATGAAGAAAATATGAAATTTGCACTACTTTGCAACAATTTCAGTTAATTAGATGTTTATAGATTTTTCTCAATTTAAATGCACTATAGTGATTTGACTAGAGTAGTACATAGGATGAAAAAGATAACCACCAAAGGTATTAAAATTAATATATAAAAGAAATGTTAATTTGTTAACGTTACCATGTGATTTTGCCTTATTTAAACCTAACATACCTGGAAACGACCCATACAATAAATTTGAATTTTGTATTTTTAAAAATTTTCATTCATCTAAGCCAGTGGCATTTTTACTTTGTACGAGTAAACTACATACAACAGTCCTTTAAATAGAATTTCTAAGAAATCAAGCAAATTTCTAAGAACTGTAACTATAGTTTGCTATTTTAAAATTAAAAGTGGTTACATAGAAAATAAAAAGCACAATATTTTAGTCCTTAGATACAATAAGAGGAATACTTATTGTAACCGCATAGAACTAAAACAGAGTTTTATTTCTTATGGCCACAACCAACACCTCATTGCAGTCACCACTAATGTAAATCTTAGTAAATTTGTAGTAATAATTAATATGTTTATCCTTCAGAATTTGGAGGGAAATACAGGGAGGGACTGACGATGTGCTGGCCCTACCATCCACATAGTGAACTGGAGATCTAGGTACTTGACACCGCAAATTTTTACAACTTGACAACCAGTAGTTATATTTTCCATGTTCATTCCATCTACACAATTTGTAGGATCATAGGTAAGAATCTTATTTCGAACTTCTTACATTTTCCAGATATATGTCCAGTTGACATTGAACAATAAATATGTCTCATTTTTAACTGACAAGCCCTATTAAGGTGGAACTGGAAGGTGGAAGAATTGAGAAGCACTCACTATTGGATGTGAGCTCTGTTCCTTTATTCTTTGTGCAGTAAGTCAGATTATTGATACTTGTAACTGCAATGAAAATGTTTTCTCCACAATCTGAAAATCACAAATTTTCTGCATATTATATCCATTCTTTGAAGAGATTGGATGGTATCATGAAATATTTAGTTCCTCGACCAAAGTCTTGGCAAAGCCCCAAAACTGCGAAGGTTTTGTTGATATATCTTCTGTAAAATCAAAGATTATATCTTGTACGATCGTTGCTCTTTTCACCATCACATTATTACTCGCACTAATTGCTAGTAATAAGTTAAGGCATTTGTAAGTGGTATTCATATGATAACTCTCTTGTCTTGGCTCCTCACCAGTTGAAAAATCCTCAGCTCCCCTTATTAAAAAATTTTCCCACCAGGAAGTCCGATTGAAATCTTGAAAATGTCACCTTAATACTGTTTCTCATTTTTATTTTTATTATTTTTTTTTGCTGGGGCAGGACCTAATTTTATTTGTAAAATTACCTTTTAGGTGATCCTGCAGGGTTTTCTGGAATCAGAAATCAGTGCAGTGCCGATGTACAAACTGTATATAGTGTATATTTATATAACTTAGTTTTTAGTATCACTGAGGATGCCACACAAGTGGGGAAATGCTCATCTGATTCTAGAAAACCCTGCAGGATCAAGAGGCATCACCAAAAGGTAATTATACAAATAACTGTTTCTCAGTTAAAAACAAGACATATTGTCCAGTGTCACCTGGAAATATATCTGGAAAATGTTTGAAGTTCGAAATAAGATTCTAACCTCTGATCTCAAAAATCGTGGAGGTGGAATGAACATGGAAGATATAACTACTTGACATTTTTTTATTTTTTTTTAGAAAACCCTGCAGGATCAAGAGGCATCACCAAAAGGTAATTATACAAATAACTGTTTCTCAGTTAAAAACAAGACATATTGTCCAGTGTCACCTGGAAATATATCTGGAAAATGTTTGAAGTTCGAAATAAGATTCTAACCTCTGATCTCAAAAATCGTGGAGGTGGAATGAACATGGAAGATATAACTACTTGACATTTTATTGGGATTCACACATGATCCGTTGTGTCTGTGGAGATATCAAAACAGTGGGTCGTATGATTGCTGATTGCCCTCTTTGCACTTTATCATGGAAGGCTTAGATGATATTTACAGAATTAGCAAATGCGGTCAAAGAAGGCTGGTTGTGTTGTGTTTACAATTGTAATGAGAAATAACAAGTTTTTTAAATCAACCTTTTAACAATTGTTTAGATTTTTATAGTAACCCCAAAACCTTTTAATATGAATAATTCTTAATATTTTGATATTTTTCTTTTGGGCAAGGAGGTAAAATTTCATTTACAAACAAGCTATAGCGCTCAGTTTCCTGAACTACCCACTAAAAAACCCCTTCCTCTACTAAAACTAGCCTGGAACTGTTTATAACATTACTTCAAGCTAGGCTTATTTGTTTTCAAGGCATTCGACAGTCAAAACCACTAAATTAGCGGTCTAAATCTGCCTTAATTTTCCCCCAAAGTATGCCTTCAACATACCAGGCTACATAGTTCCAAGTGTCTTCCTCTCACAGCATGCTGTTTACGACATGATCTGGGTTGAAGTCATGGACCTCTGCTCTCCTCACAGAGCAACTCTTCTCAGGGCCTAACGATCACACTGGAATAAAGTGTTCCCACTGTGTCCTGGTCGCCAAGGAAATAATATGCACTTAGGGCTCTCTGCCCTGCCCATATTGTGCAGGTAGGAACGGAAGTAAGTATTTATGGCCAGAAAAACACAAAGTACCTGACCTACCCATGTCCTTGTTTGACCCAAGGTCGAACTTCCCTTGAGCCTTATAGTCCAACATCTTCTCGTATCGGCGTCATCGTAATTCCAGCTTTGAAATAACGTTCTTGCTCTTCTGTAATAAATATTTTGATATTAATTATTGTTCATGTATTGTTATTAATAATTGTTTATAAATTACACCAATAATCCATGTATTTCTATCATTTCAGCTAACAACAAGGCAACCTTAGTTCAGAGCGCTCATTACCCTTTTGAACGATTATACTTTTGGCAGTTTCTTCATTGTATTATAGAACTATCTTGGGAATTGTATGGAAAGTATTGTTGTGGAACTTCAAATGTTCCTGGAATGTTGGCATCAGCTTTCCATAAACTCATCACCTTGGATATTTTACCTAATGCTGGGAAGTATAAAGGTATCATAAGTTAAGATAAAATTTACAGTAAAAGTAAACGTCACACAATACAAATTTATAACAATTCAAGCACAAAATGCACAAATATATTACAATACAAGTAAAAAATGCACAAATATTATGGTGATCGATTTCGGTGAAGAATCTTTCTGGTCTTTTGTGAAGAAGATGAATCTTTCTTTTGTGAATTCCTCTGGTCTGAGGAAGGAGAGCGTGGTTCACCGAAATCGATCACTATAATATTTGTTCATTTTGTACTTGTATTGTAAAATATTTGTGCATTTTGTGCTTATATTGTAATAAATTTGTGTTGTGTGACGTTTACCTGTACTGCATATATACCAACACGTATTATGCTAATTAAAAATCTATAGATAAAATTTAGATTGTTTCCTTCTTCACAGCAAAAGAAAAATATAGAAATATATGTATGTGTATTATGAGATACATACATTTTACATGCATATTAAAGATGATCGATTGATGATTTTATTTTCAACCCAGTAAATGTACCAGTAAGAAGATCGACTTCAAAAATGTGTAATCGATTCTTCAGATGTCGATTCTACTACAGTCTTTTTTATTTAGTGTGCAAGTTTCTGGGCTGTAAGTTAAAATATAAAATATATTTTATGTATATGATCACAAATATAAAATAGTGTTGTTTTATATAGTATGATAAAAATTTATTCATAAATAGGTAAATACATTATTCGATAAAATCAATTGTTCTCCTGAAATAACTAGAAGGTTTATCAATCAACTTCTATAGTGTTTACTTTTAATTATGGTTTATGAAATTGATTCAAGACAAAAATCAATTGAAATAAACAATGTTACACATAGTTTTAGGATTTACTAAATTTATTTTTCGATGAACTGAATCCTTTGAAATCATGTACCTAACATGCATTATTTTTACAAGACAAGTAAAATAATGAAAACTTTTACCAAAGCTTATTCAAAAAACAAGAACTCCCTACAACCAATTTTTAAATAACATTAAAATGTTTATTGGTTAACATAAACTCAGTTCCGGAAGAGATTGGATCTAGCCAACTAATAGATCACAGTCACCTTAACTCTAATATCAGATGAACAGATTCTTCCTCATTGTTAGTAAAAGACAAAGAAACACTTTGGGACATAATAAACGCATGCAAAAATTAGATGCAGCTCTGTCATATTTGAAAGTTTCTTGTGCCGAACTCCCAATTTTGTAGTCAATTGAAAATAGTCAAACTCACATTTTGTAATGAATAGTGTTTTTTATATTGGCATGTTCACAATAGAATACATTTTAGACACTGAATCCAGGAAACTGTTGTTATATCCATCCATACATGATTTTATTTTCCTAGCAGAACACAGAGCGCTGACCTTTATCTTTCATTGTAAGTCTCAATTTCCAATCCCAAACATCTCTTTTCAATGCAGTTGGATTGTCTTGAGCTTGAATGTAAGAAATCAAACCTTTATTTGTCATTGTCACTCAAAAACTATTTCCACTTTAGTTTTGTATTGTGTGTAATATAAGCTGTACCTTCATAATACAGACTGGTTTATTTTTAAATTTGCTAAAATATGTGTTGTACAATGACATCACAAAATGTTGTAGGATTATTTTTATGCCGAATTAAAGTAAGGTCTGGATGACCGAGGGCCAGTCGAGCGAGGTTGATCATCACTGTACTACAACAAAATGATAGTTTTAAGAACATATATTCATTATCAAGACGCCGATGTCAAGATATGGGGGAATATGAGGGGTGAATGAGTGTAGTCATTATTACTAACTAAGGTTGACTTAGATCTGTAAAGACTTTAGATTTTTCCTCAAATAGCCATAGGCTAGAGCAGCGGTTCTCAACCTTTTAGCACTGGCCTTTGAACACTGAAGATAGCTCACGCCTCCCCTCCAGTCAATAATTGGTTGGTTCAAGTTAGAACAGTGAAATTATGAATCTGACGATGCTAACTCTACGTTAGCAAAAGCTGGGATGCAAAATAAAAATCCAGATATGTTTAAATATGAAAGTTTATTTCATGGTTTTGAAAGTTTTTGTTTTTTAACAAAATATATATTTTTTAATTTTTTTCTTTGTATCCTCACGCCTCCCCTGAAATTCTCTCACGCCACCCAGGGGGGCGCGCCCCCCAGGTTGAGAACCACTGGGCTAGAGGAATAAATAAACAAAACTACATGTATAAATCTTGATGTATATATATAAAAATAAAGTCTAAAAATTACCAGTTCAATTCCTTTGATCCAATTTTTAACTAACCTTGCAGAAAAGTAGAAACTAACTGTCCACGATATTCTTTTAATATTATTTCACAAATATATTGCTACTTGCTTTCCATAGTTACGTAAATCGACATTGTTGGTTTGTTTAACCCTTAACTAACATCATACGTCTGGGAGACGGACGCGAAAATAAAAACCTGTATATCTCCCCTCCACTACGCACTAAACAGCCATTCCTCACTCTACCTTTCAGTCAAGTGGTTGTCTTTGTCCTGTGAGCGTTTAGTGTTTGTTACTTGAACTTTAACCGCAATTATTGCGTTTTTCGGACCCTTTACGTCTGTGAGACGTATGATGTTATTTACGTGACTCTATTTTTGTATTATTTTGAATAGGTATTCTGTGTTGTGTTATTTTATTTTGTGTATTAGACTAATAAATAACATATTTGCATACTGCACAATACTAGAAAGTTCGTTATTAGCATTTTGTTGAAAAATGGATTTGGGAAACTTGAGCATCCCTGGCCCTTCACATGGGAGGCCTCATGTGAGTAGAGTCTCACTTACAGGAAACGATTTTGAAGGCCAACTTCAAGATTTAGTTTTTGATGTATTGGAAGGACCATCGGAACCTGACCCGTATAATAGTGATAAAGACGATGATTATCAAATCGAAAGTGATCACGACTCCGAATCTGAGCAAGAGTGTGAAGAAAATGACAATGTGTTTGTGCCTATGGAAAATAGAAGCACTGAAGATGAAGATTCTGATGAACCTCCCGCGAAATCATCTCGGCAGAGCCACTTCTTGGGGAAAAAAATCGGAAAAAGAGAAATATTCAAATGGAAAAAACAATCTCCCCCTACAAACATTAGGACTCGAAGGCACAATATTATTGTTCAACTGCCAGGCCTCAAAGCAAAAGCTAAACAGCTTGGAACAAATCCTTCTATTGAAGAAGTATGGTCTTTATTGATTACTAATGATATATTAGAAGAAATCATGAAATGGACAAACCATAAAATTTCCTCACTCAGAGAAAACTATACAAAAAAATATTCTTACCTTTGTGATCTAGACATGATAGAGCTAAAGGCCTTCATTGGACTTCTTGTATTCACTGCAATTTTTAAGTCTCAACATGAAACAGTTGATAGTCTTTTTGCTACTGATGGAACTGGCAGGGACATTTTTCGATGCACAATGCCCAAAAACAGATTTCTGTTTATACTTCTGGCTTTGCGATTTGACAACCCTAATGACCGTGATGAGAGGAAGAAAACTGATCCTTCTGCAGCTGTCTCTGAAATTTTCAACAAGTTTATTGAAAATTCACGTGAACTTTATTCTCCTGGGCCTACTATGTGTGTCGATGAAATGCTTGTCCCTTTCCGGGGTCGATGTACATTCAAAATGTACATGCCGAAAAAACCGGCTAAGTATGGACTAAAAGTAATGTGCTTGACGGACGCAAGAACTCACTATGTATACAACTGGTACATGTACTGTGGAAAAGGAAGCGATGGAAGAGGGTTGTCAAATGAGGAGAAAAAGCTGTTGATCCCTTCTCAAGCAGTTATAAAATTGGTAAAGCCAATTGACGGGTCTCGCCGTAACATCACAGCTGATAATTGGTTTAGCTCAGTGGAGCTGGTGAACGAGCTTTTAAAACGAGATCTGACTTATGTTGGCACTCTAAAAAAGAATAAGGCTGAGATACCTCCAGAGTTCCAACCCAATAAAACAAGGGTGGAAAAGTCTTCTTTGTACGGATTTACAGAAGATTTAACTTTACTTTCATATGTGCCAAAGAAGGGAAAAGCGGTCATTCTGATTTCGTCTATGCACCATTCGTCTGCTGATGATAATGATTCTGGTAAGCCGGAAATAATTGGCTTTTACAATTTGACTAAAGGAGGAGTAGATGCCGTGGATCAAAAATGTGCCAACTACTCAGCAAGTCGAAGAACTCGACGTTGGCCTGTGAAATTTTTTTTCACAATTTTAGATGTTGCATGTGGGGTGAACAGCTTTGTACTTTATCAGAGCTATAAAGACACAGAAAAACTTTCTAGATTTGAGTTTATGAAAACACTTGCAAACAACTTGATTCATCCCCATATGGCAAGAAGAACAGAATCAACAAAAAATTTGCCGCGTGAACTACAACTGTGTATCAATCGAATACTCAAGAAAGAAGATGATGTACAAGATATTCCCGAATTTTTTGAGACGAGGAAAACTTGTTCAACTTGTCCTCCTCGGCTGAAAAGAAGAACGAAGTACCCATGCCGTAAGTGTGGATCTGCGATCTGCTTGGAATGCGCAAACAAGATTTGCAAAGACTGCTTCCTCAACCAGTAAATTATACAGTAAGAAAACAAACATATTTTTAGTTTTTTCTGTAAAAATAATTTTTCTGTGTTTTTCATTTGTTTTAGTTTGTACATATTCATTACATTTAACTTTTAATTTGATTTCGAATGTTTACTAATCTTTAAACTTTTATAGTTCAAACACAATATTCATAATTGAAAAAAACGATAAAAAATATTGTAAATAATTATTTTTCAAATTGTTTTTACATTTATATGATTTAATAGTTGTAGTTACATCATAGTTTTACCAATCAAATATGATTTGTCTTATATTTTGTGTTTTCTAATTCAAATTACATAAGGTGTCTGTCAGACGTAAGAAAACAAACATATTTTTAATTTTTTCTGTAAAAATAATTTTTCTGTGTTTTTCATTTGTTTTAGTTTGTACATATTCATTACATTTAACTTTTAATTTGATTTCGAATGTTTACTAATCTTTAAACTTTTATAGTTCAAACACAATATTCATAATTGAAAAAACGATAAAAAATATTGTAAATAATTATTTTTCAAATTGTTTTTACATTTATATGATTTAATAGTTGTAGGTACATCATAGTTTTACCAATAAAATATGATTTGTCTTATATTTTGTGTTTTTTTTGTTCAAATTACATAAGGTGTCTGTCAGACGTATGATGCTAGTAGTGTAATTTTATAATATGATGTTAGTTAAGGGTTAACCTAAAAAAATACACACATCTCATCCTGATATATATTTTAAATTTAATAAAGTAAATTGAAAACTGCTTCTGACTATTGTACAGTTTACTAATTCTCATATATTGTTTACACATTTGCAAGCCTCGGGTCTATGAGAGATTTGAATAGCAATAACGATGAGGTAGACATGAAGGTTGTGGACAAGCAGCATGAATCCAGTAGTCCTGTAGACCTTACACATCAATAACGATGAGGTAGACATGAAGGTTGTGGACAAGCAGCATGAATCCAGTAGTCCTGTAGACCTTACACATCAATAACGATGAGGTAGACATGAAGGTTGTGGACAAGCAGCATGAATCCAGTAGTCCTGTAAACCTTACACATCAATTGTTGATTCCCTCCATTAATTATATTATTCCCATAAATTTCTTTGGTTAGTTATTTGATAACGTTTCAGTTTGATACAACCTTCCTTTTAAAATCACTTAGTCTAGTAAAATACAGACTTTTGGGGTTTGTATGAAATAAAAGAAAAAAATAGATTTTCATGTATTTCAGATCTATATCAGGCATGCCAAAGAAATTTGGCAACTAGACTTTTTTCTTTTGTGTTATAATAATATAACATAATAAATTAACATAAGTTAAGACTAATTATGACTTTACTTTTGTTGTATTTTACCATACTTTACAAATCATAACAAAACGTTTCAGGAAATGCCTTGTTCAAATATAAAAACTTGATGAGTTTGGATTCTGTATACTGGCTATATAAAAGTATTGGAGAACCTTTCAGTGCTCGAAAACTCTTGAAGGAAATCACGATAAGTAAACCCGCTAATGAGGAAAACGACTATCCAACCGTAAAGTGTGAAATTTTTCAACATCAAATTCATGGTAAACTTGAGCATTTATTTTAAAAATACAAAATTAATTAATTTGAAAGCTGGTAAATGTAATAACTTGATATTCTTACATTCTTACTTATGAGACGCCGACACAACTTTGTTGGTATTTTAAGGCGAATATGAATGGTTATATGAGTGTAGGAAGAGTGTGGATGAGTGTAGTCTGGTTACTATCTGAGTTCAACTGTTCCTCAGAAAGGGCAATTTATTAATAGCCCAACAGCCAGGGCAACTAAGGGACCTACAGCTTTACGTGGAATCCGAACCACGTAGTGCTGGTCTGATTTTCAGCTAATTGACAAGTTTGATACTGAGTTATCTCCCCCACACAACATCCCCACAATGATTACCACCCAACATGGACACCCCAGACTTCTCTAGTAGTGTCCACGCCGATAGCAACCATTGAGCGGATGCCATGTCGGTATTAAGAGGACTGAGCATCCAACCTATCGCCTACAATCTCCCAAACACTTTGTCCCCATGTAGCTGGGTTACAGCACTGCGCCACCAGTGCCGACATACTTGTTAGCATAACTTTAACTTAATATTTCAACTGTTCCATTCTTTGTTATTATATAAACTTACTGCTAGAATTGATTAATTCAATTTTGCATTATACACGAAAATAAACACCTTTTAGCCATTTAAAATATACAGGGTGTTTTTGAACTCTCTGAAAAAATGTGAAGTATTGTTCCTGGGTCATAGGAGACTAGTAATCTTAGTTAATGTGTCCAAAATTCCTTGGTTATCCTTGTAGCCGCCATTTTGTTTTTCTCACTAATAAATTTAGATCTCAAAAATGGGATGTTGTAGGTACTGAGTTGAAATTTTGCATGGATATTTAAGATAATCCATGGATATTTTGCATGGAATATTTATAAGATAGTTGCTTACTTGTAAATATTATTTTTCAACATTGTAAATTTTAAAAATGGTGGCCATTCAAAATTTTTTAATTTAAATAACTCAACAACCGCTAATTTTGTAAAAAAAACTTAATAATAACAAAAATTTGAAAATTTAATTACAAATTCAGCAGTAAAACATTATAAAAATAGGATCAGAATTAACTGAGATTTAAAATTATTTGTAAATAAATCTAATGTCAACAATACCATATACCTCCTTATAACAATGGACAGTGCGTAATACGCTTAGTTACGTGTAAACAATCAGCTGACTTTATTAAATTGTAATTTAAAATAAATCAGCTAGTAACAGTAATTTATAATAATTTATCATTTTATTTTTATCACTCAAAGTGAACGTCATATTGTTCTAGTAGAGTGAACAGAATGGGACAGAATACATTACTTCATTTAAAAAAACATAAATTTATGTATTTCTAAAACAATAAGATTTAACAACTTACTTTGTTTTGTAAGAAACAACTTCATTTGGAACAATAAGGTTATAATTAGTGAAAATAACAAAAAACTATAACAGGTACTTAAATTTAGTTCCCGGAATACTATTTATTGGGGTTTGACCCAAGTGTTCAAATAATCAGCTGTTCTTCTTTTAATTTTTACGAACAATGGAACTTTTTAGCAATTTATAAGTTCAACAGATTAGTGATATTAATTAGAGGAATAAAGTTGAGTATGTACAACGTGTCTGAATATTGTGACAAACATTTTATGTATGGAGCTGCGTTGGGTAACAGTCTGCAAGCTAGAAGATTATACCAGCAAAACTACCCTAACAGACAGTGTCCTAATGCTGCGACTTTGCTGCTATACATAACCGTATGCATGAAACAGGTACGTTTGAGATAGACATGCATGATACGGGACGTGGAAGAGATGTGCGAAAAGTGAACTATGGGAAGGACATTCTAAACAGATATGACGACAATCCAAGGACTAGCACAAGAGTGGTAGGAATTGAAACCAACTCCAAGTCCAAACATTGACTGAAGACGATTTTCCACATCGAGTGAATTGCTCTCAATGGTTTTTATGGAAAACTATCAAAATCCCAACTTTTCTTGCGAAAGTGCTGTTTACAGATGAAGCAACATTCAACAAAGAGAGTGTTTTCAATTCTAGGAACAGTCATGTGTGGGCGTATGAAAACTCCCATGCTACTGTTTCAAGAAAAAGTCATAATAGATTGTTAGTCAGTGTTTGGGCTGGTTTACTAAATAACAACATAGTTGGGCCGTACATTTTACCCAACAGACTAAACTCACCAACATAACTAGTGTTTGTGAGGGACATTCTTTTTTAAATGAATAAATGATTTATTTCCACAATTAAGTTACAAAAATATAACAAATAAATTGTTTGGAAATATACTGGCCACTTAATCTAGTTGTGTGGCCAGGTAAAATAAAATAATCCATTAAAAATACATATATGAATACATGCATTCTACCTGAGTTGTTTAAAGAAGTACCTTTGGCAGACAGAATGGACATGTGGTTTCAACATGATGGGTGTCCAGCCCATTTCGGAAACATTGTTGTTAACCATTTAAACGCAACTTACGGACAGCAATGGATTGGAAGAGTAGGGCTGGTGCCTTGACCTCCACAATTCTCCGACCTGACTTGACTCGATTTCTTCGTCTGGGGGCGGATGAAGGACCTTGTGTACATCACACCAGTTGAAGAAGAAATGGATTTAATAGCTCGAATCACAGAAGACAGCGCTAGGATTCAAGAGGAGGACAATATTTTTCCATGTGTTCGACAATCCTTGAGTCGGCGGTTCACACTCTGCAACGAATTGGCTGGACAACATTTTGAACACCTTTTATAAATAACCTTGAACCACATTTGTGATTAACGTTGATGTAACAAATTTTTGATGTTCATAATTTTCTATTATAAATGATTTTTTTATTTTATTTATGACTGCAATAATTGGAGCAACAGTTTTTCTTTTCAATTTAATTTAATGGCTTTACTAGACCATCAAGTTGTACATGAAAGATTTTCTGTTATAACGGACTGCTAATTAAAATTAATGATGTACAATTGTAAATAAAGTATTATAAATTACTATTATTAGCTGATTTATTTTAAATAACAATTTAATAAAGTCAGCTGATTGTCGACATATACTTAAGCATATTACACGCTGTCCATTGTTATAAGGAGGTATATGGTATTGTTGACATTACATTTATTTACAAATAGTTAAAAATCTCAGTTGATTCTAATCCGATTTTTATAATTTTTTACTGCTGAATTTGTAATTAAATTTTCTAATTTTTGTTATTCTTAAGTTTTTTTTTTTAATTAGCAGTTGTTGAGTTATTTGAATTACAAAATTTTGAACAGCCACCATTTTTTAAAAATTTACAATGTTGAAAAATAGTATTTTTTCTACAAGTAAACAACTATAAGATAAAGATCCATGCAAAATTTCAGCTCAGTACAACATCCCATTCTTAAGATCTAAAATTATTAGTGAGAAAAACAAAATGGTGGCTACAAGGATAACTAAGGAGTTTTGGGCACTCTAACTATGATATTCGTAGTCTTCCATGACCCAAGAACAATACCTCACATTTTTTTGTATATCTTACCTATGTAGTATAAATGAGAAATCCTCCCCAGATCAAAAGGAATTTAGGAACTAATTGCTGTTCAATGTAATATTTATACTTATTTTATGGCTTATAATTTCATAAATTATTGTTCGTTTACAAGGTATTAATTTTAATTAAATATGGCTCAAAATTATTTAGACTGAAAATAATAATCATAAATTAGATAATTATTGGTATAATAGATAGAAAAAACATTTTTCTTTTTCAAAATGCATGTGCATTTTTTACCCTCACCTAGTGCCTATTGGTCATACTAGAGAACCTCTGGTCGACTTTGTTCATTGGGGTTGTAAATAGATATTACAGATTTTAGTGTTTATTAAGATCTTATTTAAAATAACTATAAGGCTTAATTAAATAATTTTAATGGAATAAGCTGAGATTTTAGCTGTGTCCAAATATTTCAGTGTAGAATGCATATTTTCATGCCAATTTGTGACCACAATCATTCTCACAAAAATGGCATAAAAAAATTAAATAGGAAGCAATTTAAAGATTAATCTGATTCAGGAATTATTAAAAGCAAATTTATAAAAAAAAACTCAAAAATCACTCCATGGTAATAATTAAATATTTTAGTTTGATCAAAAACGGGTCTAAATTGAAGCAACAACAAATCATAAGTAGATATTCTATAGATAAAATAATTGTTGAAGACTATTTTATTGATATTTGATAAGTCTGAATGTTTTTAGTTCTACTGATAATGTCCTTAACTTATGGTTATGAGTCCCTAACATATGGCTTTCATTGGCCAGCTACCAAACTAATAAACTATTAAAAAACTAGGCAGATAAAAAGTATCTAAATAAAATTAAATCTACAATACAAAGTACTTGGGTCTTATGGTTTAAACATTGATCTACCGTCACAGAGCTAAATCAAAGTTTCTTAACCATTCAACACCTGTGCTTCTCCGATTGAATGAAGACCAACTAGTCTCCTTTGAAAAGAATGCAGAGGGCTGTCATTAACTATGTGATCCATAGTTTGAACTTTGACTCTGAAATCAGATGACTGATCATTTTCCAAATTCCTTACGCAAGATCTGTTTATCATATCCCTATCTAACAACATGAGATTTTTTTGTCAATGTTATCCTGTAAACTATGTCAACCATGATCACGCAACAACTGAACACTTTCCCGTTTTACAGTTATTACAACCTATATTATACAGGGTGATTCATGACGTTCTCCCCCCACTTCTATAGCATATTCTACTACTAAAAACAATGAAAAAATGTCATATAAACATAGGTCCAAAAACGCTTCGTTAGCGAGTTACAGCCATCAAAAGATTTCGTCATGGTTCATGGGCAAAAAATGAAATAATATTGTACATAACTTATGGAAAGGTATATTAGGATTGAAATTCCATGATTTCATATGTATTTTCACATGGAAAAGCTAATAAAATAGGTTTGAGAACTGTACCTTAAGTAGTTTTTGAGTAATCCGGGTTAAAATTGGGATATTAGGACAAAAAATTCAGTTTTTCTCAGTTTAGTGTACAGAAACGTTGTTAAATTGGTTACAAAGGCACACAACTTTCGTACATTATTTGTTTAGAATTTAATTCTGAGTAGATTGATATAAGTTGTGTAAAAAATACTACAGAAATAAGAACAGAAATTCAAATTTATTAAATTAAATACATTATTAATGCAAAAGAAATTACTATACAAATTAAACAAAATCATTGCTTTGGTCTAACAAATGCAATTATTATTATAATTGTTATTAAGAATAAAACTAAGAGTAAATAATAAATGATAAATCCAAAAAAATAAACAATAAACATTGTCCAGCATCATTTTACAACCAATAACAACGTAATATTGTACGCAAAACCTTTTTCTAATTTGTTTAATTTTTTTCCTAAGTTGGTAACGCATGAACAACAGCTGATCAACAATTATTTCCTGATCCGGTTTGTACATAACCTGTTCATTACAGTATAACAGTACTGTAGTAATGTTTTGCAAGTTACAAAAGCTATTTGTGTGAAGTGCATTGCAATAATAATTGTTTTCTGCGAGTTGTCTATTGGTTGTTTTGTCAGTGAAATAATGCCTTATGTATTTACATCGGAAGAATATGCTGATATGGTTTTTATTTTGGGTTATTGTAATGGTAATGCTAAAGCTGCTAGAGATGAATATGAACTACGTTACCCTAATAGGAGGATTCCAGATTCCAAAACAATACGTGAAACTTTCCTCACTCTTCGGGATACAGGATCACTACCAAGTATTCGTACTAGTTATGAACGTACTTTCCAACATGATGATAATAACATTATTAACGCTGTTCTCCGAAGTCCAGGTGTAAGTACACGGCGTCTCTCTAGGCGGATAGGAGTTTCACAGTCAACTGTGTGGAGATCACTCAAGCGACATCAATTCCATCCATTTCATAAACAAAAGGTTCAACATCTACAGCCGGGGGATGGCCCACTTCGCTTGGAGTTTTGCTACTTTTTAAATACTAATCAACAACTGTACAAGCGTATTCTCTTTACTGATGAAGCACAGTTCACTAGGGATGGGGTCAACAACTTGCACAATGAGCACTCATGGGCTCAAGAAAATCCTCATGAGGTAATTGAACAGAACTTTCAACACCGATTTAGTGTCAATGTCTGGTGTGGTCTTATACACAATTGGCTGATTGGACCATTCATACTACCTGCACGACTAAATGCTGAGTTTTATTTGCACTTCCTTCAAGATGAGTTGCCACAGCTGCTTGAGGATATTCCTTTGCATCTCAGACGAAATTTATTCTTCCAGCATGATGGAGCACCTCCCCACTTTTCTCGGGCCGTTATTACTCACTTGAATGATCAATTTCCTGGACGATGGATTGGCCGTGGAGGGCCTTACCCTTGGCCACCAAGATCACTAGATCTATCTCCATTGGATTATTTTATCTGGGGATGGATGAAAGGTCTAGTCTACAAGACAAGAGTTAATTCGCGAGAAGAATTAACTGCCCGTATTATGGATTCTGCTACACAGCTAAAGGAACACCCAAGAAAATTGAGAAATTCAACAAAAGCAGTACACAAACGTGCTTTAAAATGCATCGAAAATGGAGGCCTCACTTTTGAACATGTACTGTAATAAAAAACATATCTAAAGTTGGGAAAATCAATTTGTTGTCCTTTTAAGGTAATTTATGTATTTAATTTAATAAATTTGAGTTTCTGTTCTTATTTCTGTAGTATTTTTTACACATCTTATATCAATCTACTCAGAATTAAATTCTAAACAAATAATGTACGAAAGTTGTGTGCCTTTGTAACCAATTTAACAACGTTTCTGTACACTAAACTGACAAAAACTGAATTTTTTGTCCTAATATTCCAATTTTAACCCGGATTACTCAAAAACTACTTAAGGTACAGTTCTCAAACCTATTTTATTAGCTTTTCCATGTGAAAATACATATGAAATCATGGAATTTCAATCCTAATATACCTTTCCATAAGTTATGTACAATATTATTTCATTTTTTGCCCATGAACCATGACGAAATCTTTTGATGGCTGTAACTCGCTAACGAAGCGTTTTTGGACCTATGTTTATATGACATTTTTTCATTGTTTTTAGTAGTAGAATATGCTATAGAAGTGGGGGGAGAACGTCATGAATCACCCTGTATACAGTACTTTGTTTCACACATGAAGACTGAGCAACATGCATTTGCGATTGATGTTCAACTTATTAGGGTCATGAGAGCTACAAGTGACACTCCCATAGCAACTTCACTTCCTTGGCTCCTGGTGCTGTGCAACACAGCTCCTCCAGAGATAAAACGTCAAGAGGCGCTACTTTAAGAATTATATAAGATTTTGAATGACCCACACCTCCCTTTTACACAGGATCTCCCATGTCGAAACGGTAGCTTAAAATCTCGAAACCCACCTCTAAGTACTGCTTTTAAATTGAGCAGATCAAATTCATAGGTCAGTACTATCTAGGCCATTGTGTGGAACAATTTGTTTTGATGGACGAAATAAGTCCCTTATTATCGATCCGTCAATACCTGTATGTGGGATTAACCTCCCTCGTAGAGAATGGACGCTGCTCAATCGCTACCGATCTGGCGTAGGCAAATATGTAACTATTGGAAATATAAATGAGAATTTGACTATGGGAAGTCTATCCAAACAATGGATCACATAGTTACTGAGTACCTCCTGCGCACTTTAACGGAGGGATTAGCTAGTATAAGTAGAATAGTGAAGCAGGTCCTAAATGGAATGATGGATTGGATTTAGCTTTGTGACAGGACAGGAGATCATGACATTTGGATCTTGTCCCAAATATATATTACTAATTTTTTTTTTAATTAATAAACGATAGCTGACAAGAAAACATACGCTATAACTATATACAATGCATCGGCAGTACCAACAGAATGAGTAGTTGTGACGAAAAAGAATTTTTACATTGATTTGTTAACAAATCTGATCTTAATTCAAGGACATAAATAAAAAGTGAACAACTCTCACAAATATTAAACTAAATTTTTTTTTACCTTAGTATTGCCTGAAGATCTTGAATATTTTTCTTTTTTCTTTACTCCAATATATATTTCGCCACTAGGTGTGGCATCTTCAAGGAGATATTGTTCTAAAATATTTATAATCACTAACACTATTTACATCATTTACACACGTTATAATTTTTATATTATTGTTTTGTTTTCTCTTTTGCGCTGTTGCCAAATTGGTGAGGTGTTGCCAGTTTTCTTTTTTGCTTCTTCTAGGTTGTGGATGGTTTTAAAGATGATTGAGTTATGGTAGTCTTCTTTTTTATTAAGTAGGGTGTCAGGTTCTATATTTATGTGCTTGAAAATATGATAGCTTTCTTGAACTTTGGCTACAGATTTGGATTTTGTTTTGTGGAGTATTTTTAGTGAATCGGAGAATGTTATATTGTGGTCTGGGTTTTGTTTAAGGTGTTTTGCTACCATTGAACTGGGGTTTGTATGGTGTTTAGCGTTATGTTCTTTAAATCTTTGTATGAACGATCGGTTTGTGTAGCCAATGTATTGTTTATTGCATGGGGGTGGACATATGATTTTATAAACTCCGCTTGTATTTTCCGGACACTGCTTGATGGATACTGTTTTATATGTTGGTATTGGGTTGGTTATAACTTTGTAAGATGGGGTATATCCTGCTTTTTTAAATATTCTACCAACTTTTTCTGTGAGTTTGTCAGTATAGTTGATAGTTACATATTTTGGCTTAGTTTTCTGGGTGTCTTGGGAATTTTCGTTGTTTGTTGTTTTATTAATCTTTTTGTGAATTCTATTGATGATTGTGTCAATTATTGATGTATTATATCCATTGTTTGTTGCTATGGTTTCTATTATTTGTTTTTCTTTACGATATTCTTCGTCATCGAGATTGTAATTAAGTAATCTGTAAGTTAGTGAACGAAAAGCTGCCATTTTTTGGTTGTAAGGGTGGTTTGAGTCTGCAGGTATAACAAGATCTGTTTGGGTAGGTTTTCTGAAAATGCCAATTTTAACAGTTTTATTCTGTGTTTTGGATATGGTTATGTCTAGAAAATTGATAGAGTTGTGTTTTTCAGTTTCCATTTTGAATTTGATATTATTGTGCATTTGATTTAAATAATTTAGAAATGTTTTGGATTGTCTTTCGTTGGTATTTAGTATTATAAATGCATCGTCTACATATCGAGCATAGAATTTAATTTTATTTAAGTATGAGTTATGTTCGGAGAGTATGATCTTGAAACTGGATTCATAAAAGATTTAAATATTAAACTGTTATTCTACGACAAAAGTGAAAGGAAAAGCAACAACTGTATTAAATTGGAAACAAAAACACATATAAGGAGATTATTATGAAATTTTTCGGGGCCACAGGCCTCTTCTCAATTGAAAGAGAACTGGATACAAAGTAAACCTAAACATATAAATAAATTTTAGGTTATGTGTTTGTACTGTGCTAGTATTGTATTTTAGTTATGTGTTTGTATCACATTGTACTGTGTTTGAATTAGCTGTGGATCCCGCCCTCTAGTGACCAAAGAGGAGCCTATGGTCGTGAAATATTTCACAATCTATCTATTTTTTCCTACAGTATGCTGATTTACTTCACTTGTTACTGAAATCCTAGGTCTAGTATTCTGTAAGTAACCTGTATGACGAAATATTATTCATTAATCATTCACATTGTATACTTTAACGATGATTTAGGAAAGAATGTGATTGGAGTGGGAGGCAAACTTACATACCACTTAACTAACTACCCTGTACTGCCAAAAATGAAGGAACCTATTGAGTTTGAACAACCGATGGACCTAACACGTCTAAGGAGCATTGGCTTACTTGCTGTTTTCGATAGTATCAAAGAAATATGTCCCAGTATTCACCGTAATAATACCATTGTGGACATGGACTATGAGGTATTCATGTACCATTTCATGTTAAAAAATTAATTCAATTATTTGAAATAAAATTTAAAAGTATTCTTAATACTTGTTTTTAACAGGTAGATCTAAAACATGGGAGAAATGTTCACTATTAACAGATGATAACATCAATTAGATGGAGGATCATAAGGGTGTCCTAAAAGTTCTGGGACATAAGGGTGTCCTAAAAGTTCTGAGACATAAGAGTGTCCTAAAAGTTCTGGGACACAAGGGTGTCCTAAAAGTTCTGAGACACAAGGGTGTCCTAAAAGTTCTGGGACGACAACTTAACACATCCATGCTACAACACAAAATGTGATTTTTGAAGCAACTCTTAATTTTGTATCATTTCATGGGTATGTTATCTGAGGAGTCATAAAAAATCTTACAGAGAGAATAGATTGTTATATTTAAAATTAAAGGTCTTTATTAAGAGTGCACAATTTCACAAATTTGACTCCAAAAGATCTCCCCTACATAAAACAGCATAAGTTGAAATGTATAAAATTAAACTAATTGAAACATACTTTGGGATACTTTTTACTTTCTTTCTATGGGTTACAATAGTAGAACCCACACAATTATAAGGAAGAGTTTTCCAAATACAAAGTGACTTTTATCTCCTTGATATTATGAGAAATTTATAATTACTTTAAAAATCATTATTAAGGTCGTCAATTTACTGCATTAATCTATGTTGGTTAAACAAACTAGGCAATTTTTTTTATCAAGATTGTAAATTTAAACTGCCACTTGTATTATATTTTATTTTGTAAATTTTGATGAGCTAATCAACCTTTACTGTCATTTAACTCAGAATTTATCCTGACTCCATATAGGCTATTCTCTTGAAGTGATTCAGAAAGTACTTTTTTTTTGTGTAGCGTAGTGTGTTAAGTTTAAAATAGTAAATCTGCAATGGTTCAAAACTGTAATACCTTGCCCAGACTTTTTGGACACTTTATATACAGGAAGTGTCCATTATTATACAGTGATTAGTTCTAGGTTAGGTTAAAGGCACTGGACCAGCAATTAGTGTATTAGGAGAGATAGGGCATCAGCAAACATACCAAGTCTACTAACACCTTGCAACACATAAAGAGATATCACAATACACAAATGTTCAATTGTAAGGTGTTAGTGGACTTGTCTCTTAAGTTCGCTGATGCCCTAATCCTCCAATACACAGTGATCAGTTCAAAATCACGAATAAAATTTGTTCTTCATACTAACAAAATTTCCACAGCCTTCGTTCTTGATGGCAATTTACAAAGCATACTAACCTAAATTTACTTGATAATATTTTATTCTTATGTTAATAACCTAAAGATAGTTTTAAATGTTAATAATGTGAATAGTACAGTAAACACTCTCCCAGACCTCTGATAACTTAATCTTCTGATACCCGTACCGATCTTAGGGACTTGAACACTTAAAGTGAGGAAATACTCTTGGGTCAAACATTTCCAAAAAGTAGTTTTTAGTAGAGTAATAGGGCCTGATTCTACAAAATCCCTCCTTTCTGGCACACTTATTTTATGAAAGACATTTTTATAGAAATTCGTGACAAAGGGTGGACCGTGACAGACGTACCCGGTTTGAAGCGGTCCTATCCGTCCATCACTAGTTTCACCACAACATTTCGTAGCCCTTGGTGATGGTTGATGTTCAGTTTGTAAGATGTAACATAGCATTGTTCTTTTAATTATTTTACCTAAAATTCACATATGAATAAATAAAATAAAGCCGTCAGTGAATCATGAAATACGGTAATCCCTTCAAATTTCTGTGATGTATTAAAAATACAACCGAGACATATTACTGTAGCCTACTTGATGTGGTACACATTTCTTTACGAAACGGTAACGTAAACAAAGTGCAGGCTTGCTCATCACTGTTTATTGTTTACTCAAGTGATTAGGACATGGTTAGAATATTAATTAATGATACATTAGAGTAGTAAGTCTAATGATATTTTGACCTATTGGATAAAATGAATGTATCAAACCAATTGCATTTTTCAGATTGTATTTTTAGAATTTTATGAAATTATACTGCTTTGTGCTCAGTTATATGTACAAATGAAAATGAAAAAAAACAAGAGACTGTGGAACAAAGCAATTTAAATGAAAGTTTCCATACACAAACTTCAGTACAGCAGGACAAAGAAATCCCCACACAAAGGACAGAATCAAAAGGTGATAAATCAAAGAGGACATCAACAACTAAGAAAAAGAAGCAAAAGAAATAAGTTGGATGTTCGACAATTATCTTACATCTTATATTCGATTTTGTATTATTATCGAGACATTTAACTTATAATTAATTGTTTTTATGATGTTTTATTGTTTTTTTTACTTTTAATAATTATTTGAATGTACTTTATCTAATTGTATCAAATAGCAAAAAATTAAATATTAAATAAAATTCAAATTTTCAGCAGTCTGTAGATCATTTTTAACGATTATGTAACAAATATTATTTCCAATATTGCTGGAGGGATGGCTTCCAATATTGCTGGGTAGGTGGCAGTCTTTCTTACTTACTCTATTATTTCAAAGTAAGTTTTATTTTTATACTGCAGGATCATGTTGTAAAATTTTATTCAAGTTGTATTAGTGTTATAAATTTAATAGTATATTTAGCCTTATTTAAATTTAGTTTTACTTCTAATAAATCTATTTTCAATAGTTTTTGATATTTTACATTTCCAAATTTGAACATATATATTGTACTCAAACTTGAAAAATGTTTTTAATTTTCTAGAGTTGTTAATTTTCATTAAAAACATTTAAATCCTTTAAAATGGAAAACTCCACCATTGACAGGTTTTAATCATTAAATAAAACCAGATTCAAACCTTCATTTTATTGCAAATGATTTGTCATTAGCAGAGGAAACTATGGATAGCAAATACACAAGTTTTTGTATTTTTTTCAGTTTGTATCCAACTAACAGGAATTAATTTCTTCTATAGTAACAAGTTTCAAAAGGCAGTTAAGAGTGCTTCGAAAGGCTGTCGGCCATGATGGTTTTAATCCCATTTTCGAACCGAACATACTATCACACGTATCCAAATTAAACAGTTATTTTTTAACAGATTTTTCCAAACAAATTGTATTTGATGAAGAATGAAATTGCTCGTTGGAATTGCTTTGCGAATTCCTAATTAGTTTTATAGAAAAAATTTTTTTAATATTTAGTTTGAGGTTTTTATTTTTATCTGTTTTTTTTAAACCAGGAATATGTATTCAAAATATCAAACGCAAACACAATGCGCAATACAATAACGTTTAAAATGACAACTCATACACAGTTTTTGGTCAGAAAAAGCAAAAAATATGGATTCGAAAATAACATTGTTCTTATGGGATTAAAACCAACATGGCCGACAGCCTCTGCAGACTCTTAAGTCTTCGGTAAATGTTTTTTTAAATGTCTCTTGAACATTTGTTTATAGTCCTTGTGAAGAATGTATTTTAGTGTAATAGTTTGTGCAAGTGGTACTTTTGTGTAGTAGTTATCGGTAAATAAATGATAACCCTTATTTAAAGATGTCACATTGCTATGAGATGCAAGAACACTTTTTGTGTAGAAGCCGCATAATTTCCATACATTTTCAAAAATTGTTTATCACTCATTTCTATATGTAATAAATAGCTCGGCTTCTCTGTGTACCAAGTTTGGCTATCACATACTTCAAACAAAATGAACATGGTGCTTAGTCGACATACAGTACATTGTATGAATGAACAGTGATTTTTCATCCCTATTCATCACCAGAAATGTTCTGAAAAGGTATGAAATAGTGTTTGAAACACTATTTCATACCTTTTCGTTCATGTAATAATAAACTGAAATAAAAAATATACACTTATATTGGACGTTTCCCTCCACGAAAAACGCTAAAAATATGGGTATCTATTATCTATTTCATCGATTCTGTTTGTAATAGTAATCAAATCGTAACACTTGAACTGTCGTTTTAAAGGTGAAGACCTATTTTAGTGAACCATAAATTGGATTTTGCAAGATATTAAGTAATTTAATACTTTTTTTCACGGTTAAACAGGAAAAACTTTAAATGCCATTCTTGATGATTTTGAATTAAAAACTCATTATATGAACTAATAATGGTCCTTTAGAATAAACCTTTAACAATCATAAAGTATTCATTATAACTTTTATAATAATAAACACAACCTGTACAGTTGAAATAGAAAAGCATAGTTTGGCTCACTGACATTAAAATTGCGCTGTCACTACGGGGCTGTTTTAGCCTGTCGACTTAGAGGCAATTACTGAGCAGTTTGGAAAATAGCCAACTTAGATATAATTCTCATAAGATATAATACGAATTCCTGCTTAGCAATGATCAGTGAAAGTCTTATAGGTCATAACCTATAAAATAGAATCTATTTTTAATTAGTCAAAAAATGCTAATATTAAATATATCAAACACTTACGCGACTTTTAAAAGTCTCCCTTCATTGAGGGCATGTTGATTTTACTTTCGAAAATAAGTATGCGTTCTTTATATTTAGTAAGATTATATTTTTAAATTAATTATTGTTAACTTTATTTTGACTTGAGGAAGTGAAGTGTTGTGGAAGGTCAACAGGGCGTTGTAGATCAGCTGAGAGTGCGGCGTGACGTCACAATATTAACATTGTAGTGTTTACCCTGAGGGCTGTAACGGAACATTATCTCAAGGCATAAGGGCTCTACTCTGGCTGTAATGAGTTTGGGGGTGGCGCCAAACATACTACATTTTACTGTAATAATTGATGGTGTATTAATTAGCATAATACGTGTTGGTACATATACAGTACAAGTAAACGTCAAACAACACAAATTTATTACAATATAAGCACAAAATGCACAAATATATTACAATACAAGTACAAAATGCACAAATATTATGGTACATACAGGCACAGTGGTTTTGGTTGAAAAACCACTTTCTAAGAGGATGAATGGGACCATAAATTTAATGATAAGTAGTTGATAATGTAAATCTTTACACTATTGCTATAATAACTCACTTATAGCACCCACCCACCCGCCCATACACGTAGAGTGGTATTTACCGTCACATTGTTAACACATTCACACTCTGCCGTAATTAAGTTAGACAAACACCTACGAAATTAGCGATTGAAATTTGCAATGGCGACATGGACTATTTCTGTTAGGGGAATTTTGCTTCCTGACTCACACACTTAGCGCGCAATACCCACCCACCCGTCCATACACGTACATTGGCACTCTCTGCCACCAATTTTGCTTCTCATAATACACTACACGTACAGAGGTATTGACCCACCCACCCACCCATACACATACAGTGGTATTGACCCACCCGCCCGCCCATACACGTACAGTGGTATTGACCCACCCGCTCACCAATACACGTACAGTGGTATTGACCCACCTGCCCACTCATACACGTACAGTAGCATTTACCCACCCGCCCACCCATACACGTACAGTGGTATTGACCCACCCGCCCACTCATACACGTACAGTGGCATTTACCCACCTCCCACCCATACACGTACATTGGCATTTAGAATTAAAAGAATGACATACAGAGTACTTTAGAACTAAAAGAAGATATTTTATAATATCGTGCCAAAATCATATTTATTCTATCTGATCAAAAATAATAGCAAAATTAATGCTGGCACATTAAATCAAAATAGTTTTAAGAGCACCACATAACTTGTTTAGAAAAGAAAAGAAAAGCGATGGTGGTAATGACCCGCCCACCCATCCTAACGTACGTCTAGCACACCCTAAGTATATAACACACGAGAGTATCGACCCACCTGTCTAGCCATACTCTCACAATGGTAATCACCCGCCCACCCACCCTTACACACACGACAGTATCGACCCACCTGTTAATCCATACACGTATATGTTATTGCGCCACTAGCCCACCCTCACCCGTAATGTGGTATTGAGACAACATTTAAGTGCTCTGCCTCCCCTCCCCAATAAAAAATATGCTCAAAAACCCAAAATTGGGTAATGTTAAACTAATACACTCAAGAGAAGTATCAAATTAAAGTTCTTCTCCTCTTAATTACTAATACATCTTCAGATTTTAGAAAAAACTATGTTTATGAGTTCCACTGCCCCTAAAACCTAAATTCATGGTCATACTGTTAAGAATCATGGTGAGACCGTAGGTCGATCACAGTAGTATTGGCCCACACATACACTTACTATGGTCATATATGAACCTCACGTTTGTTGTTGCGTTTACCCACCCGCCCCTACACGTACAGTGGTACTGACACACCCGACCGCCCCTACACGTACATTGGTAAAAAAAAAAAAAATGAAAATAAATCTCTAAATACTATTGTTAATGAATTAAAAGACGAGATTTCAGAATTGAACAAACAACTTTCTGCAGCAAAAATGTATCAATTTCAATGTCTTACCTGTTATCCGAATCTAAACCAGCCCTGTCCTTCTACTTCTAGGACAACTCAGTGGCAAGCTCCA
Source organism: Stictocephala bisonia (assembly GCA_035578905.1). Lineage (NCBI taxonomy): Eukaryota > Metazoa > Arthropoda > Insecta > Hemiptera > Membracidae > Stictocephala > Stictocephala bisonia. The sequence continues at coordinate 926,703 of JAQJVL010000039.1, forward strand.
AAAAACCCACCCGCCCGCCCATACACGTACAGTGGTATTGACCCTCCCACCCGCCCATACACGTACAGTGGTATTGACCCACCTGCCCACCTATACACGTACAGTGGTATTGACCCACCTGCCCACCTATACACGTACTGTGGTATTGACCCACCTGCCCACCCATACACGTACAGTGGTATTGACCCACCTGCCCACCCATACACGTACTGTGGTATTGACATTACCACTGTACGTGTATGGGTGGGCGGGTGGGTCATTACCGCTGTACGTGTATTGGTGGGCGGGTGGGTCATTACCACTGTACGTGTATGGGTGGGCGGGTGGGTCATTACCACTCTACGTGTATGGGTGGGCGGGTGGGTCATTACCGCTGTACGTGTATGGGTGGGCGGGTGGGTCAATACCTGTATGTGTATGGGTGGGCGGGTGGGTCAAATTTGTTAAGGCTGGGGTTAAGTGTGTTACAAATTTAGTTAGTTGAAAGTACATGTCTAGGGTATCACTAGAAATATTTAGACTGGTAAAGTGATAAGATATCTTTTCCTTACACAGTACAAAATAAATTAAGAGCAAAAAGAGAATAAATACACATGCTTTGTGCCATCAAACAACAATAATTGGATATCAGGGATCTTGATATGATCACCACTGTATGTGTATGAGTGGGTTGGAAGGTCATCACCACTTTATGTCTATGGGTAGGTGGGAGGATCATCTTGGCCAATTATTATGGCCAATATCACTGGATGTACACGTACAGCATGGATGTGTATGGTTGGGTGGGTGGGTCAATACCACTGTACGTGTATGGGTGGACGGGTGGGCCAATACTACTGTACGTGTATGGGCGGGTGGGTGGGTCAATACCACTGTGCGTGTATGGGCGGGTGGGTGAGTCAATACCATTGTTCGTCTTGGGGTGAGTTATGTAGCACTGTACTGTCTGGGAGGGGGGTGGGTCTGTAGCACTGTACTTGCCTGGGAGGGCGGGTGGGTCTGTAGCGCTGTACGCGTCTGGGAGGGTAAGTGGGTAAAAGCATAATGAAGCAGGGAATATTTACAGTGGATCAATGGATTATGGGATATCAAGTTACTAGTTTATGGATTCAAGGATATATTTCTTATAGTGGTTAGACTTGGCTCGTAGCATTTATATATTTTATAATTCTTAGCAGGAATCTAATACTGATTGTTAAGAAATATATTTTCAAAGGTGAAATATATATAGATTATTTAAGGAATCTATATATTTTTATCAGTTAACTCAAACTGATAAAGATATCCTCAATATAGGACTCTTCCTAGCCTAGTGGTTAGCATTCCTGACTTTGATGCAGAAGAGGGTCAGGAGTTCAAATGCCAGGAGGTCCAACTAAATTAAGCTTAATGGTTTTGGACCGTTGTCCTATAGCAAAGTTAAAAATTAAACTTAAAATGCCACTGACATAGAAAAAAACAATATATTAATAATTAATTTATTACTTGAAGGAACACATAGGTGGGCTAATTCATTCCAAAAAGTTATTTTATTTTTAGAAAAAATATTTTTATTGTCTTATTTTTTTTAACATTTCTTAAAACAAAGATAACAATGTTATTTACAATGTTTAAAAGCTGAGGTTTTTTTCAATTTATATTTTTCAACCTTATCAAAGCACATTTAGATTTGCATGTTTGAATATGAAATTCGACTGAACGTGTATGGGTGGGTAGCTGGCTGTTTATGTATGTATGACCTACCCATATACGTACACAGTACTCACCCACCCACACATTTAAGGTGTTATTGACCCTCCCATCCATCCCAGTGGAGTTGAATAATGTAAATGTTCGAAAATGCAAATCTGTAAGGTGTCTTGAAATCAAACATATCGTTAAAGTTCAATGTAGAAAATTTGTTTCACCCTAGTTTGCATGGTTTGATCTATTATACAAAAATATCTAATAGTCCAAAACCACAACACTTCTGGATCATCGTTACATTTTGTATGACTGTATAATAATTTGACTAATATCTAACTAAACATTTAAAAATGTAACACTAGAGGTCATCCAAAACACGAATCATTTAATCAAATGCTAGTTACCAACACAACTCATCACAGAGCTTTTAGTCAATGTATCAAAGACAAAAGTGTAAAAAATAGCCACCACCTTTTAAGTTATTACAATCCACTTTGAATATGAATTTTTTGGTAATATAATCTCAGATGAGGGCAAAACAAAGACGCATATTTCTTTGCAATATTTAGATATCATGCCCATAATTATTCATGTACTATGTTAAAAAAATTATGGGTTTAGATAATCCTCTTTCATGCTTGACAATTCTTGTACTCTATTCAATTTCTGAGATGACAGACCCTCTCTAGCTTGAAATTTTTTCAGTCTTTATATTTTGGTAGTATTTTGTTGTAAATTTTTCAATATTTGGTAGTACTTTTATGATAATTTCAATGCATTATTATGGACATAATAAAGCTAAAATAAATATAGAAATTGATCATAGTTATCTGTAGACCTCACTGAGAGCTGAGATGAAGTTATCTCGGTTCACTGTGACAGCAGTTTTAGTTTTATCTGCATCACCTAAAAAACAGAAATACTGTACTTACGAATTTTACAGCAACATTAATATTCAATATCTAATGCTATATTTTTAATCTAAAGATTATAATTTTAAATTAGAATTGGAAAACTTAGTAAGAAAATTAAATAAATAGTTGTTCAGATAACAATCGACCTCCTTTCAGTCTATCGTTGTGCAACATGCAATAATTTATAACATCAAATAACATCTGATAGAAAAACTATTAACAAGCTAATCTATCCACAAGCTAGGTTATGAGTAGATTTTTACTTATACTTCGACTTTGACATTTTAATAATAACAATGATTTAGAAAAGACCAATAAAATCAGGAAGACAAGCAAATTTATTACCTTTAATAGACTTATTAAAAACTGAATTCAAAAATACTAAAACTGCTGAAGGCAAATTAGTTGTAGATGAGTCTACGATCCCATTTCTGATTAGATTGTCTTTAATCAATATTAGCCCAAAAAGATCCATAAATATGGTGTTAAAGTATTTAAACTATGTGACAGCAGGAGTTACACGCATTGTGTAAGTGTTTACTCTGGAAAGGGGTTTGATATTATTCATGAACATTTGGGGACATCAATTGTACTAGACCTCATCCAGCCTTAAATAAATATTGGTAGTACTACAATTTTTACCGCTCTACCAAATTAGCAAAATGTATTAACCCTTATCACGCTGTAAGGGCATATATTGACTTTGCTCTAAATGCTGTAAGCGCATATACACGTACTAATTACAAAAATAATATTTTCGTAATAATATTTCTAATTTAATCTGGTAGTGTGTTTGGGTTATGGGTGACACAACTCATGAGACACATTGTGCGACTCGCGACCTTTTGTTGGCCTGTTAATCACTAAAAGACTGGTTTTTGTCTATCAGTGTACATTTCCGCTGCGCCGCCCAACGCCACAAGCGCATACATGCGCAGCTACTGTTAAGCCGAGCGCTTGTCATTATCCGTCGCCTCACCTCTTTGAAACTGTGTATTTAGTTGTTTTTATCATTACTTCATTTTAATATATGTTAGTAATTTATTAGTTTTAAGTGTCATTATGAATAATCCGGCCCATTTTGATTTTGTGGAAGGTACTGAATACACCGTATTCAAGTGCTATATGTATTTACTTATTTTTTATTATATGTGTTATGTGCAGGCCTTGTCTTTATCAGTTTATGTACAAGTAAATGTACTCAATTATACATATATTATTAATAGTAATAATATTTTGTATTGATTCATACTGTATGAGTGATCTATGCCTGAGGCTTACTTTCAAGTAAAAGTTTGCCTATTTACATAATCAAGAAAAAAGGTAAAAGTAAGCTAATAAAAGTTTCAAAATATTATTATATCTTTTATTTTCCTGTACAGAATAATAAAAAATTAAAAACTAAAAAATATAATTTAGATTTTTTTAAAATAAATTAGCACTTAATGGAAAATAGGCATTGTATAAATGGTGCTTTAAGGGTTAAATAAAAGAACACATATAATGGGTACAGTAAGTACAGATTGTATTGGATTGCCTATACAATAAATAAAAAATAAGGAACTAATTTTTAATCCATATTCAAATTGTGGAGAAATGGCTGTTGTTGAGAACAGGGACATGATCACAATACAAACTGGCAGGATTAAAGTTGAATGATCACAATACAAACTGGCAGGATTAAAGTTGAATTATAATGTTACCTACAAACCATGTCTTTGACATGGTTCATACAAGGAAAAGGAGCTGGAGAGGTAATAAACCTTAGTTGTTACAAACTAAAAATAGATATTGATATTGCCGATCAGGTGGTTTTCTATAACTCGGCTGTAAGAAAAAGTTTAAGATGATACCTCAATGTGGCCAAAAGCCTACTTTTCAGGACTTGTTAATACCGGATTCAGTATAAAGTCTGTTTTAACAATAATTCATAATAGCTTTCACTTCTTTCATCGAAAGAATTGCATTGTGTTTGATGGATATAGATGAAACCCCACCCACAACTGTGGATATAATGGAACAGCATATATAAACAGTAACAGAAAAAAAATGTTTCTGTTGAGTTAGAAAAAACTGAAGATGAATTAGAAAGAATTATGCTGCAGGAAAAATGTTCAGTTGGTGAAAAGTCAAAATAAAAATTCAAAGTAACAAACTATTATTATGTGCAATGTCGTGGCAACCTTTAATTAGTAACGTTTGTTTTAGAGGCTTACATAAATAATGTCAAATTGTTATATGCTTTGAAGAATCACAAATCGTTTTCTTTTCCAACATAAGAAAATACAACAATATTATAACAAATTATTTTTAATTTTCTATTTCAAATATGATAACTAACCAAAAAGACAAAATTAAACTATTTCAGATTGTTGGAATTACTAACTATGTAATCATAAGAAAACAGAATCCATTCAGTTGTTAGGTCAACCTCTTAACTTACATTTAGTTGACTTAGAAATCGGTAGAATTCACCCAAGTCAAATAACTCACTTTATGTAGAATACTACCAGATGAGATTTATAAGAGCAATTAAGGGAAAGACGAGGGAGATAGGATAAGGAATGAAGATTTGAGAAGGAAAGTTGTTGATAGTTTTAAGAGAAAGGATAGAGAAGACGAGGCTAAGGTGGTTTGGCCATGTAAAAAGAATCAAGGAAATGAGACTACCTAGAAAAATGGAAGAATTAATTTTAATTGGAAGACCAAGAAGATGATGGGCCGATTATGTGAGAAGAGATGTACAAAGACAAAGAATACAGTGGCAAACGGTACTGGAAGGAGAGATTTGGAAAGATCGTCCCCGTTGGAGAGGCAGTAGCTGCAATGGAAAAGGTACAGATGGCGACGTCAAACCGATCGGTGCTATATGTCACTGTAAAAAACTCGTAGTGGTAATTGGAGCGACCTGTTGTGTTTGTGGTGTGTGTTGATTAAGTTAAGTTTAACCCCTTGGGAGAGTTTTTAAAAGCACTGGTTACACATACTTCACCAGATATTTAATTCCATTGAAAAATATGTAGTAACAGGCCAGACAATTGGAATAAACAGATATAGCTAAATATAAAATAAATACACTTAAAGAAAAAAATCACAAAATTATACAAACTAATAATGAGTTGTCGAGCAGAAGATAACCAAGCAGCAGAGCAGACAGCTGAGAGTTGAGCCCCAGTCACACTTGATGGCAGCAAGTTTACTATCTCTTGCAGGTCCACATCTTGGTCCAAGCATAATCTGTAGGTAAATCAAGTCTTGAAACAAATTAATCAAGTTATTATTGCTAGGATTTAATTTGCCAGTGAAAATAACATGCACATTTGTTTCTCATTCAGCCTGGTTTACTAGGATTAAGATAATTTTCATATTTTGGTAATGAAAGCCATATTATCAGATTCAGAACATAGTTTTTCCTTCGAAATTACATGAAATACAATTAATACTTAATATTGACAACAATAATAAAAAGTTATTATTGTTATCAATATTATATATAATATTAATAATATAAATAAATTAATTATATAAATATATAAAATTAAATTAAATTAATATATAAAAAATGTAAATTAATATATAAAATTAATATTAAATATAATAAGGCAAAGCCCTGGGTGACTCACTCACTCATCACCAAATCTCCAACTTCCCATGTAGTTAGAGAGCTGAAATTTTTTTCACTTTTTCTTCAGGTCTTAAATAGGACAACTATAAAGTATTTTCATCTTGATAAAGCACTCCTAAGGCCTAATGTTTTGTAAATAAATAAACATGTTTATTTTGTATGTTTGACATTTATCCTATTGATGCATTAGGAGTTTACAATTATTACACCACTTGTTCTATATATTTTATTCTCTACACAATTACATGTAAAAAATCTGTACAATTTAAATAGTGAGTTTATAATATTGAGAAGGTTATACATCGTTCTTAATCTCAGTAATGAGTAATGGCATTAGGTTTTTAAATTTAACTGAAAATAGATTAGAAACCAAGTGCAATGTTAAATAACATGTTATGAATGTACTAAATGCAGTTTGACCACTAATATTTGTCGTCATAAGTTACAGGTCGAAGGCTGAGGTGTCACGAGCACAGCTCGTGACAGGGTTAGCATGAAAAGCTTACAGGGGTGTTCCCTAGTGTTAAATAAAATAATGCAACCCTAACATGTATATGTTTAGTACTAATGGTAAAAAGAGCACCAACTTGTGTGTGAGAGCTGAGAGAACGCCAAGTTGGGAGCTGTGGTCTTCACAAGGCCCGACAAAGAGCAGCTTGTCCAACCTGCAACAATACACAATAGTTTAGCAGGATTATTTCATAATAATTTTTTATGGTCCATCAGGACCACAATTTCTGGAAGTTTTATCAATAATGTTTCTCATAATAACCTAAATGGTAATTAAATATATGTATATTTAAACAAAAAGTTTTGAACATTAATAGTGTGACTGTTAACAGTTGCCTTGTATCCTTTACAACTACTTTCTTTCAAAATTAGTTGATTTACCTATTTTAAGAAACATTATAACAAACACACACTTTAAGTATACATATATACTTTACTAAATATTTTAATGCCACTCTTCATAAAGTCAAACTACCTAGTCTCCTTCACAAGTTAGTTCTTCAGACCAGTGTATTTAAATCGTACTTGACTTAAATTTGATTCAATTAGGGTAAAAATAAATTTGTAACCACTCAAGAAAGTAACTGAACACAGATGTCTAAGTTAATATCCGGAAAACAAGAGAAATGTGTCGCACAAAACCAACCTGCCAGGCCGCAGAAGGGCTGAATCTATAAGGTCAGGTCGATTGGTAGCTCCCAGAATGAACACATCGTCTGATTCACTCAAGTGGTCCATCTCTGCCAGCAACTGAGACACCACTCTGGTAAAATGTTGTCACATAACAAGTTATTTCTAGTTTTTATCTTCTTAACCTATCCATAGATTTACTAAATTGATATGGTTTCATCTTAACTAATTAACTAAAAGTTATATATTATTTATAAATAATTTACCTCTTTCGTAGAATTTGTCTATTAGGTAAGCAGCTTAAACAACACAAACAAACCAAACATTCACTATATTGACTAGACTGTGGCTCTTTGCTGAGTCAGGCAGTATGACAACAGATGGTGATAAACAATTTATTTTATGGTGATAAACAATTTATTTTGTTGTCTATTTTTGTAAGTCAGTGACGCTTTTTAGCTATGTAGCTTAGCTTCGTAACTTCCGCCTCGCTCCTAACCCGTGTCGCCTAAGGCTCTTAGAGCCCTGCGGCAGGATATGAAAGGAGGTGGATCTTAGATCCAAGCAAGTAAGCAGCTATGAGTTTCTCGTTTCGGGCATGGGCATTTGGCTGGTTGAAGTCGGTACCCACGCTTCAAAATTCTACTGTACCAAGGTTGGCCAAAATACAGTCTGCCAATACATTCTCGCTTCAGTTATGACCAAACGTTTGACCGGCAAGCGTCGCAGTAAACTTAACTCGTGTTGTACATATTCAGAAGACTACACTGTGCTAAGTAAATTGACTAACTTTTATAATTCTAATTCTGGACAAATAACTTGCAATAACATAAGTAAATTATTTAAATCAAACCTCAAACAGCTAGTTTTGAATTATAATTTTTCGCTGTCACTTCACACAACCACTTCTAATTATAAGAAATTTGTTAAACAAATGGACGGTTTGAACATCACTAAAAATTTAATTACCAAAGAAATGGAACAGAAATATGGTGAGAGAGAGTAAAGCGTTTCGCTTATTGGAGAAGAGACCGAATGTGAAGTGGATATCCCAGATCGACCTCCCACCAATTCAAGGACGAAGAAGAGGAAGAACCACCACGCAAGAAGAGGAAGGCAACCTTTCAAACATGGAAGCTTCTGACAGTTATAACGACTATGCCAGCGATTCGTCTGGATCAATATATGGCTATATATCGGAAATACAAACAAGAATAAAAAAAACGGAAAATTAACAAGGTGCGTGATGGAAAAATTGTACAACATTCTGACAACTATGGGGGAGATGGCCAAGATACGGGGATGGGCAGTCATTTATTTAGAATTACTTCTAAGAGCAGTGGTGCCTACGTGTATAGATGCAAAACTGAAGAGCAAGCTCGTGAACTGGCTGAGCGAATTTACAGAGGCCGCAGAGGGAAACAGGTCCCAAGTCAGTTCAGAGAGAAAGGATTCACCTTTGCTGGCTTCCATGCTTCCCAGTCCAATCCAGACGCCTTTAATGCGCTTATGTAGTTTATTTTTTTTTGGAAAATTAACTCCCTATTATTAGTTACACAATAAATTATGTACTTAAAATTGACGTAGTTACAATCAGGCGATGAATCGCCTGCAGTCTTTATCACACGGTTATGTGCGTGCAATCGATCCCACTTATCATTATTCGTTATGTTCATCACCCATATTGTCCTAAAACAGTTAATAAAAAAACCTCTAAATAAGACCAATTTTGAAATTGTGGGTGCTATTTGATATGATACAAGTGTGTTTTATTGGTGACTATTCTACAGATGGATTCCAGCTAAGCTTGCTGAGTGTTCTTCTCTAAGTTATAAAGTTTCAGCCCAGATCAATAATTAACCAGATCAATTCTGGATTATATACTATCAAAAGAATGGCTTATTTATGTAGCTTGTCAGAACTATAGACAGTTTTCCATACCCACTTCTATCCTATATTTTATATGGAATAGGAATCTATTCCATAAGAATGTTGTGAACTATAAACCAAATTCTAAATAAAATTCTTATTCTGTAAGAAAAGTAGCACGAATAATGTTGAAAATGAGTAAGGATGAGTCAGTAAACAATAATTTAACTTAACTAAAAATGTTGAAAGTGCATGGTCTTCATATTTTAAAATGTCAAGATCCATCAACATAGATTTTTTTTAAACTTCACTCGCCAGTTCACATGGGCTTGCAAGCCTTTGTGTGAACTTTATTGAACGAGTGAAGTACCCTAGTAGTGAAGTAGAAAGAGTGAGTATTGAAGTTGGCTCAGTGGGCATTCAAACCATCAGTGGGCCCTCCACAGTCCAAAGCTTTAATCCCTGAGCCACCACACCGGCAAATTGAAAAATCATTGTGAAAACCTTACTTACAATACCAGGAATAAGAGGGAATTAGCAATACCTAAACACAATTTTGATTTTTATACAACAATTTCCTATGCAGGGATCATTTTTAAAATTAATTCCAAAAACGATACAAGAGTGGTTAACATTTAGACATTTAAATCAATTATTTGATTCAAAAGACGTTTTATTCTTTTGAAGATTTTTATTCAACATGATACATTGTAATTATGTAACTTAGTTGAGGTGACACTGTTTATTGTACCCATGTAAATAATGCAAAATTAAGATGTTTTGAGTTATAGTTTGTTCTCAGTTTCCCTGATCATAGAATGTATTTATTTTTAGATTCCTGAACAAGGATATAGTATTATTAATAACAAGAGCTAGATTATTATCATTCAAAAATGAACTTGATTTGACCTAGGGAAAATATAGAAAGTACAGTTTTTATGAGTTTTCTTTATGCCATTGTCTTCCTCAAGTGTTTCTAACTCTTAAAAGAAATGAATATTTAATTCAGTTTTATTTTTTATACATAACCTAGTCAATTTCAAGATTTTGACAATTTCTAAATTGATTCGTTCTCTTGTAATCATTAAAAACTGGCTAATTTTTACAGTGTTTTTAAACATAAACAGCCAAATTAAAATGACAGCTTCTAAATTAATTATAGTGAGCTAGAGAGGGAGAAAAAATGGAACCAGCGATTGGACATAGTTATTTTTTATAAGTGTAGCAAATAACTGTTGCTCCAAAAACAGATTAAGGTAAAAATGAGATCAATTTAAAGACTATGTATGGGGATTTTGAATACAAAATATGTTTGATGCCTTACCTGTCCATAACACCTCCAGAATCCCCACTACGTCCTCTGTTAGGAGCGAGTGAGTCAAGCTCGTCAAAAAAGATTATGCATGGGGATGCAGCTTTAGCCATCTCAAACACTAGAAAACATAGTCAGATTATTTCTTTGCTCCAATTCCCCCTAGGATCTATTTGGGGGAATGGAGGGTTGGCACATTGGGAGGTTTTGGGGCTAATTAAAGGGGGGTTTCTAGGCTTTCTTTAAAAAAAATCTTATGTATTTATCATTCTTTTCATTGTTTTATAAGCATATTTCAACGAATAATTAGCAAAAAAAAATTCAGACAGCATTTTATACACCCCTAACTTGCGACTGTAGTATGAGATGCAACTACCAACATAACATCATGAATTTTTACACCCAACTTTACAACAATGTAAAAACAATAATTTAAAAAAAAACAATAAGGTTGAACATTTTTTTAAAAAGAAACTAGTGATACATTTAAAAATAATTTCCATGTCTAAAAAGATTTATATAAAAAAACCAAAAAACTTGTTCCCAGATTCTACCTAAGAGGGGAACTTGCCCCTTCACCCTCCTGTTTTGCCCTTGTTACACAATAATGTACAATATATAATAACATTTCCTCTGTTTAGTTTTTAAAATTTATCATTTAAATATATTCTCAGTATATATTAGACTTATCCATTGTCTACACAGTAATACGGAAAATGAAAAATTCTATTCACTGGCTACTCTATATGGAACGTTTTTTTTTTTTTTTTTAATTCATTGATTTTGAGAATATTTATTTTCAGTATATTAGATTTCATCATTGTCTACACAGTAAAATAGTAAAATCAGCAACACAAAACCAAAATCTAATCATTGGCTATGGGACTTTTTTTAAACTAAATTATTTTGTTAATATTTACATAAATAAAACATAACTTTCAGCTGTTGTTGAACTACAAAATGTGAAATATTTATATATATTATGGTGTTAAAAAGTAAGCTCTTATCAGTAATCACCTGATAAGATCTTGGCAGTAATAAGAGAGAATTGTGACTGTTTAAAGCTCATGATCCAAGTTTGCTGATATTCCTACTGTTCTTTAACTCACAATTACTCCACCTTACACAAAGAAAAATACAGTTTCCCCATCACATACTTAAATTATTTGAAAGCACTCTTTTTACACAGGAATTAAACTGTTTAATAAATTACCACCACAAGTACAAAAGATACATATTAAAAGATTTACTTTGGTTATGAAGAAAAATTTATTGGAAAAGTATTTCTATTCTGTGCACGAGTTTTTAGAACAAGAACAAACTGTAATTAATCTAGAATTAGCATATGTTATTACAGTACTATATTATTAAGTTGATATTATTAAATTGACGAGACATTTGTTTCTTACAGAATTTGCTGTATTGTAAAGGTTATGTCAATAAAGAAATTTGAATTGAATTTGACTTACAGTCTCTAACATTGTGCTCACTCTGGCCCACATACATGTTGAGGAGTTCTGGGCCTTTGACTGACAGAAAGTTCCGACCGCACTGAGTCGCAACTGCCTTAGCGAGCAGTGTCTTGCCAGTGCCAGGGGGGCCGTGCAACAGCAGCCCTAAATATCACAGAACTAGCATTAGAACAAGATATGCTCGTGTTTCATGAAATAACGAGGATAAATTCAACTGTACTTACTTACTTATCACTTATGTAGCTCCGCCATGTGAAGCCTTTGATTGGGCATTTGGCTGTTCAAAACACCCCTTTCAAAATCGTCCTCTCCTCATCAGTTAGGATGGGAGTAGGGTGAGATGGGAGGTAAATTGTAACAATTCTCCACTAAGAAATATTGCAAATTGGATTTAAAACTACCAAGGCTTTGTCTATTTGTAATGTGATCCGGAAGAAGATTAAACATTTTTTACCCAAAAAATCTGGTTTGTTTCAGTTAAGCGTAGTCTGTGTGAAAGAGCTGAGTTATTTTCTCTGTTTCTAGTTTTAAATTATGCCTATGGGTTTTTATTAAATTATTACATTTAACATATAAAATTGCTTCGAACATGAAAAGTGAAGGAACTGTCATGATGTTTAAAGTTTTAAAGTATGGTTCACATGAAGTTCTTTATGATATTTGACATACAGTACAACCTCGATTATCCAGCCTCGCTTTATCCGGCAGTTCGTGTCATCCAGTTCGGCAAGTAGATAACAATAAAAATTATTTACAAGATAAAATTACAATTAATCGGAAGAGCCTTTCAGTTTTGAAACGCAAATGTCGTACACGAGATTTCGGTTTTTGCATTTTGTAAATTGCAGGCGCACTGCTTGTTACTGCGTAATAATTTAATAATGCACCTGAAGATCCGAACTGGTAATGTTGTTTACTTTTGTTTAGTGTGGCTGGCTTCCATTTTGCCAGAAAAAAAAAAGAGTCCATTTTGCGATTGGGGGAAGTGGAACAGTTCATTTTACGTACACACCCACAAGCAGTGTCAAAGTTGGCGATCATAATAAACATTGTTTGTTTCATTACAATTACTGCAGAACATGTTGCACCCTGCTTACACGTGCTGTCTGTTATTAGTAACTAAACGTGTTTCTCCAATAAAAGTAAGTTGTTTATGGCTTATGTTTTATCCGGATTTTTATTGTATCCGGCTTGACCTTCGCTATATTAGGCTGGATATCCGAGGTTGTACTGTATATACTTCTAATAGTTTTTTTGCAATTTGAAAAGATTTTGTTTACTTGAGTTTCCCCATAGCAAAATTGAATACCTTATATGGCATTCTATGAGACCAAAATAAATGTTTTTTGATAATTGAAAGTTTTTGAGTGGAGCTAACACCCTTGGTACATACATACCTTGTGACATCATGTTAGCCACATTTTCAACTTGTTCATTCCATTGTAGATTTTTATCTATCATGACACCCAAGTATTTCACACAGTATGACACCCAATCTCATCGTCTCTTAAAACTACATTTATCCCTGGATTTTGTCTGTTCTCAAGTTGTGTTGTTTGAAAATGAACAAACAACACAACTTTTTCTTTGTCGGATTTATTGTTAATTTCAAGTCTGAAAAGTATTGAGCTATCTGGTTTAAATTAAGAAAAGTTTCTTGTTCTAATGTTTCAATATTATTATTTTTTGTTAATGCTGTTGTGTTGTCTGCAAAATTTGTTAAACAATCTTTATTGGAAATTTGAGTTTCAATGTCATTAATGTAAATTAAAAATAGAATGGGTCCTAGGACAGACCACTGCGGGACTCCACTGGACATGTATTGAGAATCTGAAAGATAATTTTTCTTTTCTGATTTTGTTTGTTGAGAGATTGATGTAATTTGTTTTCTTTTTGTGAGGTAAGAAGGCAGCCACCTGAGGGCACCATCCTTAACCCCTATAGCTGCTAGTTTTTTGATTAAGATATTGACGTCAACGCAATCAAAAGCTTTGGTTTGATCAAGGATGCAGCCTACGGCTGTCTCTCCTGATTCTATTGCAGCTGTACATTTTTCGACAAGTTTTGTTAATGCCAGTTTTGTTGATTTTCCTTTGCGAAAGCCGAATTTATTAGTGAAGAAAAGATTGTTTTCTTCCAAGGAATTTACTAAGCTGTCACTGACTGTTTTTTCTACAACCTTTGAGACCGATGAGAGTAGGGATATTGGGCGGTAATTATTCATGATCTGCGGATCTCCTTTCTTCATTAAAGGCTTAACTATTGCTGTTTTACATTCTACAGGGAGGACTCCTTCTTTTAATGAAGTGTAATTAAGACAGTTAAAGGTAGTAGTAGTTAATTTAAACAATATTTAATTACTTGCATTGAGATGCCATCTTCTCCACTAGAATTTTTGGATTTTAATTTAAGAACTAACTTAACCTGCTGTTGATGGAAATCCTGACCAATACTTGGTTTCACAAGAAAGTTCGGGATTCTTAGTTATGTTAACAAAATGTGAGTTAAAATTATTTCTTACTTGTTTGCGGTCTGTGATTATGTTATCATCTATTTTCAACTCAATATTGAGTCTGTTTAAATTTATTATTTGCCATGTTGGATTTTTGGAGTGGTCAATTTTGCCTAAATAAAAGTTTGATTTTGTGTCTTTAGTTTTTGTATATTTTTTTAAGTCGTTTACTATACTGTAATTAGTAAATGTCAGTATAGTAAACGATAAATAATGTCGGTGAAAAAGACGATATTATTTAATAAAATTGTTTGTTCTGTTTGTCACAGTATATTGCTGGAAAAATACACTCTACATGTAAACATTATAATACACCAAACTCAAGTAGTTTAGAGCAACTTTCAATTTCAATCAGCCTATTATGCGTCAATAGATTAACCTCTCAACTGCTGGATTAATAGCGCCTACCTTCCACCCTGTGCTGAGTTTATGTCGACTTAACTAAATTGTATTCCATTATTTGATGAGTCAAAATTGTAAGAACTGGATCAAAGCAGTCACAAGTCTAGTTCTAAATTACACTATCAGCTTGTTTTGTTTGTAGCCAAAGCCTACCTATTGCTTGTTTATTTATTTTTTTATCTATTCATAAGACGCCGATCGTCAAGGTATGGGCGAATATGGATTTCGAATGAGTGTGATAAGTGTAGATGAGCGAATGTAGTCATTGTTACAAACTAAGGCCGACTATTTCTTAGAAAGTGTCATTAATTAATAGCACAATGACAAATGAACAGCTGGTGGTTATCAGCTGATCCTTCTCAAAATGTATTATGACTCTGATTGGGATCGAACTGAGAACCTTTAGCACATGAAGCTGGGATTGAACCAACTACGCTACCGACCAATTATTTACATCTATGTTTGGCCGGAGGAGGTCGTGGATCCACACATTCACTATTACTTTGCTTGTGTTTAATGTAGTCTAGAGCTGGATGTTGCAATAATTAATTTATTTTTCATTTTCATATGATAACCAACTTTTTAGTATTTTACATACTTACTACAGCACTGTAGCAATATTGATAATGTAGGAGATAACGTTATTTAACTTATGGTAACAGCAGGTTTTCCACATGATGGAACCTCAGATCAGGCTTTTTCTTTTGAGACCCTAATATTTCCTCTGCATTATATGCCTTAATTAGGTTAGTTATACATTATACTATAGATAGTTCAAACTCTTAAAACCAATATTATACAGGGTGGCGCAAAAAGAACGCATGGATTTTAAAAGGCTATAAGTTGGTTAATTTTAATCACACCAAAATTTTAATTACACCAAAACAATCATCAAACAACCCAATTTGAGAGTTGGGTGTTAATAATTATAAGACAATTAAGTAATTTTTAAAAATAACATCAGAAAGATGGCGTCCTTCTGCATGAATACACATTGCAAGTCTCTCTTCTAAGTTTTCCATAACTTTGTTCAAAGTGTCCTGTGATACAGCGGCAATTTCTTCACTTATTGCAGCAATTCTTCGAGTGACCAAGGTTTACAACGATAAACTTTGAATTTCAGGTGTTCCCATAAAAAGAAGTCGCAAGGAGTCAAATCTGGCGAACGTGCAGGCCACAATGGAGATCGCCGAAACGTGAAATCACGTGACCAGGAAACAATTCCTCGAATGACAGCCATAGATTGATTACTCGTGTGGGCTGTGGCTCCATCCTGTTGAAACCATGTTTGTTCCATATCGAGCCCCAAAGCTTCAAGATTTGGCTGCAAAAATGTGTGTAGCATTGTCACGTATCGTTCATAATTAACAGTGACTGTTTGGTCACGCTCTTCAAAAAAATAAGGTCCAACGATGCCAATTTTAGAGACCCCACACCATACTGTAACTTTAGGACAATGCAGTGGTTTTTGATGCATTTCCTATGGGTTGTGAGCTGCCCAATAGCGGCAATTCTGCTTGTTTACTGAGCCATTCAAGTGGAAATGAGCTTCATCACTCAGCATTACAACATTATTGTCATTTCCAACAACATCAAGCATTCTCTCGCAAAAAACTCTTCGTTCGTGAAAATCACATTCATGGAGCTTCTGAACAATCGTTATCTTGTAAGGGTGGAATTGTAACTCACATGTCAGGATGCGCTGTAGCGATCGACGTGATATCCCCAAGGTCGGAGCACGCCGTCTAGTTGAGCGGTGAGGACTTTCAAGAACTGAGGCTCTGACACTTTCAACATTTTGCGGAATTACCGCCGTACGAGGGCGACCAGTCGATTTACTCTTCAACACTGATCTTGTTGTACGAAACGAGTTAACCCAACGAAGTATCGAGTTGCGATGAGGTACTGAACCATTACGCGCGACATTAAACTGTAAACGAAATTTTCGTTGAACAGTGATGACAGATTCATTTGATTTGAAATAGTGTTCATCAGCGAACACGCGATGCTGCACGTTCCACTGCTCCATTGCTACTAAAACTGGACGCTTCAACCAACAAAATGGCGTCGCTCGGCGGTCACTGACCGCTCCTCTCCACTGGTACTGCGTTACTCAAATCCATGCGTTCTTTTTGTGCCACCCTGTATATATATTATTATCAATATTAATACTATGAAATATTCTATTATATCTTTATGTAATTTAAAATTAATTTATCATTTTCATGGTTGACATAGTGATATTGTCTATGAAATATAATGATTGTTGTAAACATAAATCTGAATGTTATAATTAATGTAGCCATATTACTTAATATATCAATGCTTGTAACCATAGTCATTGGTCAAATACACAAAAGTTCACACAGTAAAACATTTGAAGCAAAATTTCAATTATAATACTTTCAATATAGCCTGGTTGTTTATGCTGATAGTAGTCTTGTTAACACCATTCATAAAACGTTAAGAATAAGTTCACTGAAATTATAATTACTGTTTTCACTTGTATTTTGTGGTTAAAGTGAGTCTTTTTCAATGTCACTTTCCTCACTACTCTCAGATAAATCACTGAAACAATCTGTACTGAGAAATTTGTTAATTTAATGTTCACGTAATACATGTTGGCTCCGCCATTTCGTGTTTACAAATGACAGATGAGTAGATAAATAACAACACAATGCCGACTTTCTCGGAGGTAGCCGAAGTCATTTTGTGACATTCTGTTGATAAACATTAGTAAAAATGGTGCGAAATCAACACAATGCATTTTTGCCACAACACTGCTAGAGGGGGCAGCTAGCGTACATAACGCTAGTCAGAAACACCGTGGCGGCGGGATTCAAGAGATTACAACAATTTAATAATTGTTTAATTTAATAATCATATTTAATTAATTTAATAATAATTTAATAATCAAGAAAATATCTTGATACAAAATGACAGAGCTAACATGCATATTGGATTAGCCATTCAAAACAATTAGTTGTATAAATATTTAAAAATGAATATATTTATTTTATAAATTTTATAAGCTTATGATCACTGCTTTTTTTACATACTGAATTTGTAATTCTTGATAAGATTTTATATCAACCCTATTGAAAATAACGCCCAGGTTAATTTCTCAATGTACAGAATAGGGACATCATAGCCAGCTACTATTCATACCTGATCTTTTCAATCCTGAATTGAACATATTACTCCTTAAAGACCTTAAAATTTCCTTTTTCAAATGTTCCAGGCCTCCAACATCTTTCCATAGCACTGAAGGAACCTTTGGGGCACCAATGGATTCGGAGAAAGCTTTATGCATGACCCCTACAATAAAGAAAGAGATCATTTATTTCCCTTCTATACATATATGGCAACAGCAAAATATTTGCCTTCCGAAAAAAAAATTCTGAAGGTTAAAAACTAATTGCTAAAGCAAAATGAAAAATAACAATAAACTATGAACTAAACAATAATCAAACTATATTGAATATGTAAACATTAATTGAACTATTAAATAAAATTTCAATACATACAGAAAATGTAACAAGTGAATGCTTCCTATAGTCCTCAGAGGCTGCGACACATTAAGTATAACATTTCATACCAGTTATAATACTTAAAGATTTTAAATTTTATAAAAAAATAAAAACTCTAGATAATTAAATACATTTGTGTAAATGGGCCATAATAATAAACTTAAAAATTTGGATATGTATAATATCGTAAACAGTTAAAAATAGATTTTTCATATCTAATACTAAATCTCAATTAGGCTGAATATAAAATTAAATTTCCACTACCAATACAACCCAACAGATAGCAACATGATCCTATGGTATAAAAATAAAACATCACCTTGAAATAATAACGCTAACAAAAAGTAAATAATCTATATAAACCTGGGGAAGTTTGTAACCCTGAAAGGTAAACCTGTGTAAGAGCTACTATGATATATAATATTACAAACAATAACATTTTACAAACAAATATTGTAGCAAATGAACCAAATAAAAAAATGACAGGCAGAGCTGTCATGATTGCAGCAAGTTACGGTATTACAACACAAAGTGTACAGGGGTTATTCCTAGTTCTTAATATAATAAGAAATGTTATTGAATGGTTGTATGTAAAAAATCAATGTAAAACCACATATTTAGATTAAAGTAGGAGGTGTAAGTGCACCAAACCAACATTTTGTTTACAGCACGGTAATTAGTTTGCTTCATTATTTTTGTTTGCAATAGGTATTTATAATGTCTAGTAGACTTTCTGGTGAAAAACTTAAAGGCACACATATGGTAGATATGACATACAAACCTTTGTACATGGTAAACATTAAGAGTGAGGAATAAGTTTACAGACAGAATAGCAGTTCAGTGACAACACGCAGTGAACATGAAAATTACAGTTTGATTAGGCTTTTTTTACTAAGAAAACTAAATGGCTATAGAACATGATATTTACTATCAGGAATGGTAAATATTGATTGCCAAAGTTCTTTAAAATTCAGAGCATTAATACAAATATTCTTACCTATTACTTTGGTAAAATCTGTCAGTACAAATTTGGTGTGCTCTGATTCTTCTTTTGATCTCTTGAATCTTTCTCTGGAAAAATATGTTAATTTAAGATGGCTAATTTGATTTAGGGCAAAGTTTTGGTTTATTTTTATATAATATATTTCTCAAAAATGCTGGTTACTACATTTAAAATTAAATGTATTTTAATTTTTTTGTTTTAAAAAATCACTCGCCACACCAATTTACAGGGGCCTACAGGCTTGTGTGTGAACTAAATTCGATAGGTGAAGTACTGACCGTTGGCTCAGAGGGGATTCGAACCTTGGGCCTCGCCCTCCGCAGCCTGAAGCCTTAGCCACTGAGTCACCACACCGGTATCGGAATTACCATAAAGGTAATATGATTTTCTATCACTGTTACTGTATATATTTTTTAAACAATATTAGGGTCCAATGATTAACCTT
Source organism: Stictocephala bisonia (assembly GCA_035578905.1). Taxonomy (NCBI): domain Eukaryota; kingdom Metazoa; phylum Arthropoda; class Insecta; order Hemiptera; family Membracidae; genus Stictocephala; species Stictocephala bisonia. The sequence goes on from JAQJVL010000039.1 coordinate 946,613, forward strand.
AAAATGCTAGAAAATAAAAAATTAGAAATTATCATGTAAAATAAATTAATATAAAAGCTACAATAGAAAAACTAAATTAACATATAACAAACTGGAAGACGAATTATCAGATTTTGCATAAACATCACACCAAAGAAGGATGAGGAATATAGCCCAACAATATAGCTAACAAAAACCCGATGGCTGATTGAGTAAAAGGAATAAAAGAGCACATGCAATAACTTAGCCTAACAAAAGAATATCTAATCTATAAAATAAAGAAAACAAATACCCTAAAATATATGCATACAAGATTCAATGTTGAAGCCATTGTTTACTCTGTCTTGGGCTTTCATTAATATACATTCAAAGAAAATTAAATTTAAAAATATTAATTGTTAAAAACAATTACTATTATGGCAGGTCAATAGATAAGGTTTAAACTGCAGAGTGCAAGGTCCACAGTTCAAATTTCCAATTAAGCTGACAGTCAGTTCTTCACTAGTTGAATATACAGTAGGCTTGTGGCCTAAGTGAATTAATTCCTAACTGAAATTGTATTAAAAACCAAATTATATTGCTTACTCATTCCCGTTTTATTTTTTTCTCAAAAGAGACAAATTTTTTGCTTTTATTTCGATAAATAATGGCCTACAATGCTTTCTTGTTCTATACACGGGACAATGTTTCAACATATTTTATGACACAAGATGCACTAAAATTGGTAGTTTTTGCATAGAGACAGAGGCAAAAATTCTGTGGAATATGAGAAAATAGTAAATGTGTGTTCTTTTACAAAACCTATTTCATGATCAAAAACTATTTCATTGTACAATATTATCAATAGTCATCAATAGTCATTAAAGATTTAGAATTTTTTACATGCCTGTGGTGATTGAGATTGTTTGACTTTGTAGAAAAGGTAAGCTAAGTGCATTAAGTAAGGTTCAAAGTTGATTTAGATTAGATAGTAGTCTCAGTTCTTCCGAGTCACAGATATCATTTTGGTGCATGCTTAATGTCAATTTGAATCAATAGTGTTTTTCAGGTGCCATATATTAATGCTTAGTTAATGTACTCTCATTTCAGACTGATTGGAATAATATTTCAACTTTTTTTTCAGTTGATATCATGACCTCGGCAACTCCTAATTAGTTCTGTATATTAATTCACCCAGTTAAAAATTGTTTAGATTTAGTAGAAGGTCATTTTGTTGGTCCCATTCTATGTTCTAAGTTAAAATGTAGATAAGGTTATTAAGGTAATTTTAGAACATGTTTGTTTAGATGTAATTTATTTTTTAGAACTTGAAAAAGATTTGGGATTTACCAAATCAAAACGTTGTGATTGGTATTTTTCACATAGTGATAGAGGTTTTATTATTGTAAGCCCGTTTGAGAGTACAGTTTTGAATGCCAGACCAGCCAGGTTATTGGCTGATGAGGCAGAAAGTTCCAATTTGGCTGAACTTGGGTCAAATATTCTGGATTCAAGAGACACATGCTTATTCACTATTGCTTTCAGTCTTTAGTACTTGGTAATACATTAAAAGTTAAATTAGATCAATTTTATACTTAAATACCACTTTTTAAAAAAAATACAAGAACTGAAAACCATATTTGAACTGAACACTGTAAATAAATCGTATGCTTAATAGACTTTTGACTTCAGATTAAAAAGCGAGCCTGCAGCATTGAATTTTTGTAAATAAAATACCATGGATAAGAGGGGTGGCCAGTGTAGATCATAAATAACTTTTATGTCTTTCTACAAATATTAATGGTAGCTGAAGTGTAGTTAGTGTTTGCTGTAAAGCTGGACTATCATAGAAAAAAAGAATTTATAAGAAGCAAGAATAGAAAAAAATTCTATTTAAAACTACTGTAAATAAATCTAAATACTTACTTAGAAGCAAGTCTGACAAGAAGTTCAAGATCTCTAAACACAAAACCCGAAGTCTGTGAAGCAATTGTGCGTAAAATTTCACTATCGATATCTTCACTGATACATTGGCAAAACCAGAAAATGATGTTTTCTCTTTGCTCACAATTTGGGACACTTAGCTCTATCGAGTCCAGAAATAAATGGTGCAAACTTGAACTGACACTCTTAACATTGTGACTGGTAGCCATAATTAAAACTGGCCACTTCAACTGTAACGCTTCAAGTTGTTCCTCTAGACAACACATCACACGGACATCTTCCTTGTTATCTGCATCCATGCACAATGCCTACAAAATAATGAAAAACTAAATAAATCACAAAATCTAATTGAATCCAATAGGGGATGGTTCTAGCAGGTTTCGTGTTTTATATATTAAAAATACATTAAAAAAGAAAAAGTTACCCTGTCTGTGAGACACTGATTTTGAATTCCCTGAGGATCATTCACAACCTTTCCTTGGACACAGGTCCCCCTCTCATCTTGTTAACATTGGTAAAAAATTATGAAGCCCCCTCCATAAATAAAAAATGAAACCTGCATTTTCTCACCTTCCTTTTCCGTAACAGACATCTCTAAACCCAACCCCTGCTATATCTAATTGTTCATTCAAATATATTGGAGATGAAATAAGGCTACTGTGACAGTGCACAGTAATATAAAAATAATCTGTGTTTTTAATCCTACCCTTCCTTCATAAGAAAAGTGAACTGCCTTTACAATTAAACGTGAATATCAATTTAGCATCACATATTTTCAGATTAGCATTTTTTAAATTGTTCAAAATATCTAGATTAAAATAGAATTAAAAAATTCTAATACAAATTATAGTTGCTAAAATATAATATCAATAAAAATTAGGTGATTGATATAGTACAGTAATGTAATAGGAGAGGTAGGTTGTCAGAAAAATCAACTGAGAAAACGTCACTAACACAAAGATACACATAAAAATCACAATGGAAAAAACACATATTCTCAGTACATTGACACCTTCTTCAGGCTGAAGAGAGACTGACTGAGTGTCAACTGTCTTTAAGTAGATAGCAATAATGGGGTAAGCTCAGTTTATATTTAAAAATGTTTGCTGATAGTTGAAATATAAGATAAAAGTCTACCCTGTGTTGAGGTTGGAAAGGACTTTGCTATCTAATGGTGTGTACATTTTATTCCTCTGAGTTAGGAATTTGTTACATGAGGCGAAAGGACTCTGACGACTTTTGTGATGGAACAATGATCAAACTCTGGTAAATGAAAAGCTAAGGGCAGAGATAGTAAGTTTTTCATGATTTAAAATCATGTCTATGGCTATTCATGCTTTAAGGAGTGTTTAGGTAGATAAGGGCTTCAAGGTTAAGGTGAATTTGTAGCCTAACTTGGCCAGAAGTAACAAATTGCTTCAATAGAGGCAATTTTAATTTTATTAAATTGTATTCTCATTAACAAACGAAAGCAAGAGTCAAAAGCTGAAAGTCTCTTTTAAAATTTGTTTGACATAACTCTTAAACATGAAGCTGGGTTAATTAAACAAATACGCTACTTGTTAATTTTAAAGTTAAAGGAGATCTAATTTTACTAGGCCAAGTTAGGGCTGAGAAGCCCTCTCTTACTCCTAACATGGGGACCAAAGGCTTAAAGTTGGCATCCAACCACAATCAATTTTTATTTTATTTTATTTTATTTATTCATAAGACGCTGATCGTCAAGATATGGGCGAATATGGATTTCGAATGAATGTGATGAATGTAGATGAGCGAATGTAGTCATTGTTACAAACTAAGGCCGACTATTCCTTAGAAAGTGTCATTAATTAATAGCCCAATGACAAATGAACAGCCGGTGGTTATCAGCTGATCCTTCTCAAAATGTATTATGACTCTGATTGGGATCAAACTGAGAACCTTTAGCATATGAAGCTGGGATTGAACCAACTACGCTACCGACCAATTACCAATCAATGACCAGGCAGGTAGGCTGCGTGAAGGACAGGATCACTCACCCATCCAAGGAACAGCCACACTTGATGTTACTACCATTATCTTTCAATAATGTCAGAACCCTTCAATCAAGGCCACTGGCTTGGTAGTTTACTATTATCATCGCAAGATAAAATCCAAATATTGTTTGAAATTTTCTACCAGATACACTCGATTATGTTACAAATAGATTTAAAAATAAACAGTACATACCTCAATATTGGATAGATGTAATATGCAAGGAGCAATGCTTTTTAACTGATTGAATATTGTTTTAAGTTTAGATTCCCCTTGGCCGGGAATGGCTCCTCCCACATTGACACAGTCTACCCTCCAGTACCTCACCCCGAAAAATTGGCTTGCTGATTGCAACAGGAATGACTTCCCGGATCCGTTTGACCCAGTAAATAAAAATATGGGACTCAATCCAAGACCTGTAATAAGAACTTTTGAAAAGTAGTATTTTAAATTAAGTTTGTCTTCTCACAAAAAATCAATTATTATATATAATAATTAATTACCCTTAGTATTTTAATAATTATTTGATATCGTAATAAAAAAAGTATGGTAAAATAATCTTGGCTTAACCTCATACTAAATCTACACAAAAACAATCCTTGACAGCCAATCTTACTGAAACATATACAACAACTTAATTTACAGTCTTTATATTACAAGTTACTTGATATATGTATATGTGAATTCTAATTTAATATAAATCATAGAAACAAAATACAACAGATAATTAAAATAAAACCAACACTATACTATGAGAAGTTCCAATTACTATGACACTTTTTTATTGATCCATGGAGAACTTTTAAGACATATTAACTTACATTACAGTATAATTTGTGTCAAGTTTGCTGGTTTAATTAATTACTTTGATTCAGCATCCATGTGCTATTTACAAGCAGCTGTAGTAAGATAGCTATTTATTTATTCATTCATAAGACGCCGATTGTAAAGATATGGGCGAATATGGATTACGAATTAGTGTGAAGAGTGTAGATGAGCGAATGTAGTCATTGTTACAAACTAAGGCCGATTATTTCTTAGAAAGTGTTATTAATTAATAGCCCAATGACAAATGAACAGCCGGTGGTTATCAGCGGATTCCTCTCAACATTTATTATGACTCTGATTGGGATCAAACTGAGAACCTTTAGTACATGAAGCTGGGATAGAATCACCTATGCTACCGACCAATTGCTAGAGCAATGGCTTACCCTTGGCTGACATGTTCAATCATTAGTGAGATACATGTTTTTCCCTTTTTTATTTGCAAGTTATCAACCAGAACCACTGGTCCCAAATGTTTAGTATAAAAGTATACTCTTTAATTAACTTTGCTTGACTGCAAACAATCTCTAACACAGATAGGCCGCTTAAAAAAGGACCTACTCACAGCACCAATGTGAGTGAGATGCACTGAGTGGTGGAAGTGAGATTGAGAACTACTCTTTCCCAATGTATTACTCCATTTAAAAAAAAAGTCCTGGCAACTAGCACCAATGGCCATTGGTTAGTTTAATTATCACTAATGAATCAAGCTTAGAGAAATAAATTAAAATCATAATTATTTAGCATTCAAATACAAATTTATAATAACAAAAACACAATGAATAATAATGTAAACAATGAATTGTAACTAAAGAAGCTTGTAACATTCATTACAGTTATTTTTTCCAACTAACCACTTTTGCACTTTAAGGCAGAAGTTAGTCTCACCCGAGATAGACGGCAGCGAAGTGATGGAACGTCTCCTACACTGCTTAAACCCCTATATGCGCTAAAATAACATACAGGTCGCTTACTGTCTAGCCTTAGCAACTATGCTACCAACCAATTATATAAATTATGTAATTTACAAACTTATATAAACAGCTTACTAACTGAGGTTAACTTTTCCTCAAAAATGGGCCACTAGTGTAATAGATGGGAACAACTGAACCATATTATGTATTATTATGTTTAACAATTTTTGTATTATTATGTTGTAAACAATATCATTTAATTTACTGATGTAAACATTTGAATGTTTGGGAAATAAAATTTATTTTCATTTCATATACAGGGTGATTCAAAACCATACGGCAATCTCTTGGGAACTCATTCTATAGCTAAAAATAAGATTAGGGGTTAGCGAAAAATTTCTCCTAGAACTCTGTACACTCGGTGAAGTATGGCTGTATAAAAATGTTAAAGGTAGTTACAAAGATATAAATACCATTGTTTCTTATGTATTTTAATCTGAAAAAATTAATAAAACTGGTTCCAGAGCTGTGTTTTACTTTCAGAGATATCTGCGCCTCTAGTACATAAGAGAGTGACCAGAAAGAAATCTCCATGGAGGAATAGGAAAATTATTCAATTAACCACTGAAAAAGATTATTATAAGAAGAAAATGCTATCCACAACAAATGAAACTGATAAAAAAACATATTGTAAGGTTAGAAACATGCTCAACCATGAAATAAGACGATCAAAACAAAATTATTTTAGAACTGAAATGGAGAAATGTAAAAACTCTAAAGACTTTTGGACTAAAATAAGGACTAGTGGTGTTATTGATCCATTCGATCCAGCCATACCAAATTTTGTCAAAGATGTGGGGGAAATCAATAAGTATTTCGTCAGTATGGGCTTAGGTATCACGGCAAAAGCTGATTGTGTACAGTTCTATGAAAGAAACAAATCAGAGAGTGTCACTAGTGATTTCTATTTCAGAAAGATTACAAGAAAAGAAGTGCAGGAGGCTTTGAATAGCATCACATCAGAGGCTGTCGGAGCTGATGGTATATCAATAAAAATGATTAAAATGATAAGTCCATATTGTATTGATGCCATAACGCACTTAGCAAACCAGTCATTAGCCACTTCCACTTTTCCGGATGCATGGAAAGAGGCAATTTTACTGCCTCTGCCCAAAGTCAAGACACCTTTATCTGTATCAGACCTGCGTCCGATTTCGGTACTGCCTGCCTTGTCTAAGGTATTGGAGAAGTTAGTTGTTTCACAGATGGTAGCCTTTTTGGAGTTGAATAATATCCTTCCAGCCTTGCAGTCTGGGTTCAGAAAGGATCATAGTACAACAACTGCGCTTTTATTAGTTTGTGATGAGTTACTTCAAGCAAGGGCAGAAAAGAAAGCATCTCTTCTTGCATTGCTGGATTTTTCACATGCATTCGATTCTATCGACCACAGTATGTTATTAGCTGTCATGCATTTTTATGGTTTTCGACCGGAAGTGGTTGCTTGGTTTCATTCCTATTTGGTAAATAGGAGACAAAAGGTTAAAATTGGGATGAATTTCTCATCGTCTTTGAGTAAGGTTGCTGGTGTCCCACAGGGTAGTTGCCTCGGGCCTATTCTGTTCACTCTATTTGCCGCCACTATGGGTTCAGGCTTACAAAATGGTCGCTTGTATTCATACGCCGATGATGCTCAACTTTGTGTTTCATATCGTGCCGGAAGAGCTGACGCAGCTGTATCTATTTTAAATTCTGAACTAAGCATTGTCCATGATTGGTCTGAGAGGCATGGGATTAAATTGAATAAGGAAAAGTGTTGTGTATTGTCGATTCCTTCCAATGTGGGTTCGGAGTCTGTCGGTGAGGTGTTACTTGGCGGCATCAGACTAAATGAGTGTGAATCCTCAAAGCTCTTGGGCCTCATGTTCGATGGTGACCTCACTTTGTCTGGTCATGTAAGTGCTGTTTGTCGGCGGGCCCTTAGTCGACTAAGAATGTTATACAAACATAGGTACTTGTTTCCTAAAGATACCAAGCTTCGCCTTGTCCAGGCTCTTGTGCTCACTGTGATTGATTACTGCCTCCCTGTGTATGGCAATATTGTGTCTAGAGGGGATTTAGACAAATTACAGAGAGTGCAAAATATGTGTGTCAGGTATGTATGTGGGCTAAGAAGGTTTGATCATGTTTCGGAGGCGCGACGATCACTGGGTTTGCTGACTGTAACTGATACCTGTACTCTGCGCTCCTTATGCCTAGTTTATAGAATCCTTACCACTGGCAGGCCGGGATATTTGAGGGAAAAACTAAAAAACAGGTCTCAGATCCGTCTCGCAGCACTAGACAGGATCAAGTTTTGGAGATGCCTCGCGTTCACCGTGAATTTGAAAGAAAAAGATTTACTTACTTTGCTCCCAAATTATTAAATGAATTTTCCTCCAGTTTAACAGGCCAGGGTATATCTGAAACTACATATAAAAACAATGTATACAAATATTTAATGTATAATACAGGCTGATATATTCATATATAACTGTATTGTATACATAACTCTATGTTTTAATTATGAATAATGAAAATTAGCTTTTAATTTTTTTAATACTTGTAATATGACTTGAGTTGTTTTGTAAACCAGCATTGTTTGTTGAAAACCGCTCCAAAATAAAGACCTTATTTATTTATTTTATTTATTTTATTTATTTATATCTTATGTAAAACACAAGAATTGGTGCAAAGAAATAACAATTTTTGTATTTAACGTAATATTACTTCCATAAATGGTAATTTAAGGTGTATTTTTTCTTAAATAAATTTGTATAAAATTTAATTCTGAAAGATTCATGTGAATTACTCAGGAAAAAGATGAATAATAGATATTGGAATTTTGCTTTATTTAAAATCAAAACAGGCGCACATAAAACGCACATTCTTAACTGCATAAAATATTAACTAATATTTAGGTTGGCAGTAATAGCTGATCATTTATTCAAAACTTTTTATTATAATATTTTTTTGCAAAGGTTGGCAATATCAGTTGGTAACATTTCAGTTCGTAAAGTAATATTTGAATAACCTTTATGGTTTTTTTTTTTTTTTTTGTATTGTGCGCTTGAAGATTGTATTTTATGAAATCCTGTGATTATCTTAGTAAATAATAGCAAATAATAGAAATGGTATGTATTCGTTTGAAGAGTATACGGACATGATACTGATTTACGGTAAAGTTAACAAGAGTGGTTAAACTGCAGTACTTTTCCACATTGAAATACACCTGATCGCAAAACGTTTGAAGCTGTGAGAGACTACTTAGAGAAACTGGTAGCTTTAAACCAAAACGAATAGATACTGGTCGTCAATGTAGTGCAAAGAACCATAATAATGAACAAGTAATAATAAATTCTGTACAATTATCGCCAATCACAAGCACCAGACGATTATCACGGCATTTAAAATATTTCCCAGTCAAGTGTAAGGCGGAAACTTCATGAAACACAGTTATACCCATTTCATATAACACGTGTGCAAGACTTATTACTGCAAGATCTTAATAAACGGAAAATGTTCTGCCGTTGGTTAAGAAGAAATTGTTTACGACATCAGTATTTTATTCGGCAAATTATGGTTACTGATAAATCCTGCTTCATTAGGAAAGGAATTGTAAATTTTCGTAATACCCATACTTGTGAGTAGAAAAACCTACATGAAACTGCAATGAGACATTTGTAACAAACGTTTTCAGTCAATGTATGGCTTGGTGTTCTGGGTGATAAATTGATTGGTCCGTTTTTCTTAACCAATCGTCTTACCGGAGAAGCGTACTTGATGGAGAAGAACAAACCTGCCAACCCTCTTGGAAGATATTCCTTTTCAAAATATATTAGATGTATGGTTTATGCACGACGGGGCACCTCCACATTTTTCTAATAGTGTGAAAGACTATTTAAATAATACATACGGTAGAAAATGGATTGGTCAAAACGGACCAGTAAAATGGCCACCACAATCTCCCAAGCAGACTTTTTTCTATGGAGTTGGATGAAGGCAATTGTTTATTCAAAACGGATTAACACCCTAGAGGAGTTACAAAATCGCATTACAGAAGTGGCAGGAACTATGAAGAATGCTGCAAACGTTATGAAACACGCTACAAAAGAATGGATTCATCGTGCAAAAACGTGCATTGGTCAAAACGGAGAACACTTTAAGCAACTAATGTAGGTGATTTTTACATTTTTATAAAGATAAATACATTTTATGTTGATGTTCAATTTTGAATAAATGATCAGCTGTTACTCCCAACCAAAATATTTGTTATATTTTATGCAGTTAAGAATATGCATTTTATGTGCGTCTGTTTTGATTTTAAATAAAGCAAAATTATCTATTATTCCAATATCTATTATTCATCTTTTTCCTGAGTAATTCACATGATGACTCGTTTCAGAATTAAATTTTCAACAAATTTATTTAAGAAAAAATACACCTTTATTTACTATTTATGGAAGTAATATTACGTTAAACACAAAAATGTGTTATTTCTTTGCACCAATTCTTGTGTTTTACGTAAGATATCTCTGAAAGCATTGCCTTTACAGCTCTGGAACCAATTTTATTCAATTTTTCAGATTAAAATATATAAGAAACAATTGTATTTCTATCTATGTAACTACCTTTAACATTTTTATACAGCCTTACTTCACCGAGGGTACAGCGTTCTAGGTGAAATTTTTTGCTAGCCGTAACTCGCTAAAAAAGCGTTTTAATGCATGTGTTTAAATGAACTTTTTACTTATTTTTAGCTATAGAATGAGTTCCCAAGAGATTGCCATTTAGTTTTGAATCACCCTGTATGCTTACACAAATTAAATTCAACACACCATTCCATATTCTTGTCTATCATTATATTTGAAGATACTTTAGTTAGCTAGCAACATCAATTTTGATAAAATATTCTAAATATTTCGAAATAAATGTTATATATTGAGCTCAGAACTCAGCCAAACATTCCTTCTGAAGAGTTGAAGTACTACATCATACCACTAGTACATAAAACAGTTCTTATAGGAAACAAAAATTTATATATAGTGTTGTTCATAAATTAAGGTCTCCAGCAAAGTCCTATTGCTGCAACAGAGCAAACTAGTGTAACTCTGACAACAGCACCATGTTCCTCGCTTCCCCCACTACTATTTTGGCCAGTCTCCATTCTATGTGATGATCAGTCTTAGTTTAGCAGCCGTTAACGATAGAAGAGGAAATCAACAGCCCCTCCAAATATGAACTGCAGGTCTGTGATTAGATTTTTGTGGTTTAAAGGGCCAAACATTTTTTAAATCCATCAGCAGCTGACCAATAAGTATGGAGAGAAGTGTATCTCATTAAAAAATGTGTATAAGTAGTGTAGGGAGTTTACAGAAGGCAGAACAAATGTGCACGATGAGACCATCTGAGGCGCTCCATCAGTTTCGGATGAAACAGTAATGAAAGTTAAGGAACTATTGCTTGCAAATGACTGTGTGGGAGATTGCTGGACAGATAAAGAACATCTTCGAGACTATCTGCCCTCACGTCGCCCGAACTGGATCTCATCAACAAATTTAGGTGGTAAATGATTGACCATCCTCAACACAGCTCTGATTTGGCACCCAGTGACTCAAATTTATTCATCAACTTGAAACAATACTTGGGGGAATTAAATTCTCAAGCGATGATTCCTTCCTGTGCGAGCCGGGGGGATAGTGGTATATGACGGGGGTATGAAGTTTTAGGAGCAACTCCAAAAGTGCATTTATCGTGACAAGGAGTACATTGAAAAATAGTTCAATGTCCAAGATTTCAGAATCTGTAACTGGTTTCATGATGTTTACTATGTGAAAAAACATTGGAAACTTTAATTTACAGACAAACCTCATATAAAGCCAGTAACAGTAAAAAACTCACATTTGACCTTAACTACTTCAATCCTAATATGATTAAATTTTAATCATGGTGTCCTAGTAATAATGCTGGATTTGAATACCTTATTAACATTAACTGCATTTAATTAGGAATTCCAAAATACCTAGACGTTACCAGTATTACATCCATTTCCATTCATGGATCCCTATATATTAGACCAACTTGTAATAATTGTTAAAGTGTACAAAAAGATAATGTTTTTCTGCAACAGTTTTTTTTTTCAGTCCATTTGAAGACTTACAAATAACGAAATGACTGAATGTTGGATATAAAAAGAGCAGGACATACTCAGGCCGAGAGAGAGGTCTCTTGAAAATATCGATGCTATATGTTTTATTGTAGAGGACAACCCAAGAACATTAATTTGTTGGCATGATTAGGAGTTGCCTCTTAACTCTGAGTAACTTAGAAAAAATCTGTACATGTTACCTTTCAGAATTTAACCCATAAAACAGATTAAGCCAAGAGATACTGTAAAACACCTTGAATTTGTATTAAAATTTGATGTTTTAGACTAAATAAATTTTAGTCAAACAAAATCAAAATTACAATTTTTCAAAACCATTGCCCCTTAGATGAAAGCATGTTTTCACCCCAATAGTTTTATAAAAAGAAAAATACCATATCTGGGGGACTGAAAATCCTAGACACATTCAAGAACCCAATATATCCACCATGAGTTTCACTTTTTAGTGGGTTTTGGGCTAATTGAATCATTGGTCCATACTTCTTTCAAAATACAGATACATAAATCTTGACTGTGAGCAGAGCCGTTCTAGTGTTGACGGCACCCGGGGCAAAAGAGGTCTTGGCACCCCCTCCCTTCTTGTACCAAAAACATTGATTGTCGGAATGCATTACTAATAGTTAAAAAATAAGTTTTCATTTTTTTTTTTAATACAGAAACTTGATTCTTTTGGTGTGGCAGTCATATCTCTCTGATAGTTCTCAGATAACGAAAGTAGACTTTTCGATACAAACAGAATCAGAAAATCTTCTTAGTGTATATTAAATGCGAGGACAAGTTAAATACAACAAGCAAAAAGGTAAAAATAATATAAACTAAATACAACAAGCAGAGAGGTAAAAATAATATAAACATGATAAACAGCATGGTGGGGCAGGAAAAATGAGGCCCACATGCGCAGTACACTAAGTTGGCATGGAGGAGACCTAATACACGCGGGACACGCTTGTGGGCAAGTCGCAAATATCTTAACCGATTGGATGTTCACGAGCATGCCCACATCAGCATTTCTATGTCAAAAATCCCCTATATTACACGGGAGAACTTGCTCGTGAGCATGGTGATGTGTACAAGCTCTTGAACAAGACCTTGTGTGTAATATACCCTTGAGGACCCAAAACCAAAAACAGTCACAATCAAAGTTCCACAAGAATCCATTCTTGAAACCATTATATTTATTTTATACATCAATAACATTATCTGACTACCTTACTGGCAAGCTTCGCACTATCTTCACAGATGATAATTCCATTTTGACCTCTCATAAAGAATTAAATAACATATAACAGGAATCCTTCCTTAACAGTAAAGCCACTTCTCAATACTTCTCAAGCATCAATCTTCGCATAAATCGCCAAAAACACCAATTTTTTTAACATCATGGCAAAGTAGAAAAAAAGACTTTAATCAGATTAGGTTCACAAAGTACAACCTAAATACAACTGTGAAGCTTCCTTCCGTTGAACTTGATAAGAATGTGATCGAGGAATCACAGTTTGTTAATTACTTTGGAGTGAGGCTGGACGACAGTCTCAGGTGTAACGACCATGTTGAAAAATAATTGACAAAACAACTTCCTGCCAACACTCTTGTTCTGAGAATCATTTCTTCCCTAAATAACAATGCTTTGTCAAAGCTGGTTTACTTTGGCTTGATAAGGCACTCAATCGTACTCTGGAGCATATCTATTTACAATATGCTAACATATTTGTTCTTCAAAAAAGAGCTGTAAGATGTATTTTAAAAGCTAAACCAACAGATCATGTAAAGTTAAATTTAAAGAACTAAGCTTACTAACCGCACCTGCTATCTACATGTTTGAAGATTTCCTACGTTAAAGAACAACAACTTGTAAAGGTACATCAGCATCAGCATTCCACAACACCAGAAACAGAAATGTAGGTCCTTCAATGTATCATAATTTGAAACTATTTTAAATGAAACCCGAGTATGTTTCTCTCTTATTACCACCTAAGCTAGCTGAGATAGATGAATTTTAAAAATTCAAAAGGAGTTTTAAAATAATGTTTATTTGAACATTGCTTTGACCAAATACCTAGTTACCTAAAGTGACCTTTTACCAATTTTAATCCATATAATTAGTCTGTTGACTTCTAAACAAGAAATAAAATGTAATTTTGATAATAACAATTAACTAATATATCAAAAAAGTAATACAGATGATGTACAGATAATCTAGGGGTAACAGATGTGTATGTATGTCATAAAAATGAACGATAATAGCCAAGACAGGAGTCTTTAATATCGAGGGCTGTTCGCCTTTGATACGCCGGCTGCCGACCAATGGTGGTTCGACGGCAGCAGCAGTCTGCATGTACTGTATCTACTCTTAGTTTACCGTAATGCTGGCCGCTGTCTAGACATACTCTACGAAGAGATTGATTGCTATTTAATTCCTCGTCGGATGTGAGAATTAGTGTTATATTATTTTTCAAGGGGTTTTCTTTAACCACTTCATAAAATGTTTTCACAACTTATTCACAAAAATTAAGCACCCCCCTTGACTGCGGCAACCACCCCGCTCATCCCCCCCCTTCAGACGGCCCTAACGTGAATGGCCTACATTGAGACTTTCTTAAGTCACAGCTTAAGAAATGGATGTGGAAAGCATTTGACTTAAACAGAATAGTGAAACTTGCTTTTTGCTTGAGACACAATTTAATTACATAATAACAGGTTGACAGAACTTTCAATTTCCAAAAATGGTAATCAAAATTGTCTTACAGGATCATGTGTCCAAATAGTTAAGCCATTAGACTGCCTGTGGGCACTTATTAAACATAATATTTCATTCATTCCTTATAAATAGTGTACTTTTAAACTTATATTATTTTGCTAATTTAGTATAAAAATTAATGCTGTGTTCACAGGTTAACCAGCCTTCTTACTGGCACACCATTTATTATATTCTAAATTAGAAATAAAATATTTGAACACTGTTAATTGATATCTAAATTAATAAAAGAGGAAATATTACCTTCAAGTCTTTTTGGTAATGAAAAAAATGGCTTCATACATTTACACAGAGTATCAAAAATATCATTGAAACTTGATGGTACCAAGTAATGACTATGATTTAAAATATTTTTCATAATATCTTGATTGCTCAATGTAGAATGTAAATTTGGTTTGTAACATAAAGAAATACTTCTACGAGGCAAAAAGCCTTGGCAATTTGAAGCCTGATACATAGAAACCGAATTATCGACGAAATACCCTTTGGAAGTTGACACGTTATTGTTAACAGCAGGGCCTTGTAATTCGTCTACTTTAAAATAAATTATATCACTCTTCAATTTGTTGTTGAGATGCCATGTATAATCCTTATCAATTTTAATACCAAATACATCATCCTTACAAAGATAGATAGGAAACAGAAAGTGCCTCTTTAACAATTCATCAATAACATTTGCCTCCAAAGATGGCTGAGATTGAAGTAAGGAAACAACTACTTTAGAGGCCCTTGAGGGTGGAGCAAATTCAGAGGCCTCAGTGTCAATAGTCAAAAATATACTGTTCATTGAAACAATTCTAAGACGCTGATCTGAACTCTTCTGCAAGTTGAATAACAACTCTTCACTCAAAACAATCGTATCATCCTTGATATTTTCATCAACAACAATATTAACATGTCTCTTAAAAATCAAATCAGTTTCGTTCAGACTGAAATTGAATATCATTGGGACCAATACTCTTTGATCTTCTTGTCTTTTACCCAAACAAAACTTTAATCTTGTCGCTTCATTTGTTATAAGAGAGTTTGATCTCATGCCATACAAAAATGAATCTCCATTTACTTGCGCAGCAGTATATATACTGTTGATGAACTCATTTGGAATACTTATCATAACATATTTCTTCAAGCAGTCTGTATGTTCGAGAGCCATTGAATACGCTGGAAGAAGAAGATAACATTTTATTAAGTATAAATAATAAAACAATAAATTAGGTATTAATTACCTAATTGTTATTGTAGGTTATTTTATCAACTCAAAAGTATGCTATGTTTCACTATTTAAGTGATTCAATAGCTACATTTTTACAGATTAAATTTCAGGCTTCAGAGAAAATAAAGAATTACTAAGGAAAAAAACATTTTTTTAAATCCACAGTCATATTTGTTACAGATTGACCTAATGCTTAATTGTTGCATCATATCAGTAAGGAATGAGAATGGATGTGCCAAATAAATTTTAATGTCATTCTTATAAGTTCCTAGACTTCTTAACACTGACACGGCATCCACTCAATGATTTCCATCAACATCGACACTACTAGAAGTCTTGTGTGCCTTTGTGGTATGGTTGCCAAGACTTGGGTGTTGTGCAAGGAAGAGAACTATTTGGCTTGTCAGTTTGTCGAAAATCAGACCAGTCCTAGGTAGTTAGGATGTCATATTAAGCTATAGGTCCGTTAGTTGCTCTGACTTCTGGAATATTATTTTAATGATCAGTGTTGTAGCAATTAATAAATTGAAGAAATTAAAATAAATATAGCCTATGGTCTCAGAAAATATAATAGGTCGGTATTTATGCAGTTTCTTGCCACCAAACAATTTTGGAACATTTTGCTTGAAATGGGTCTGGAATTGGCTGTATTTTCACAATATATGCTTTTTATTCCGCGGAAATCTCATTTTACGAAAAAACCAATCTTACAACTTTTAGTATTTTTGTCATATTTCCGTTAATTTTAAAGATATTTTAATCATATTTTTTTTATTTTGATGTATTTTTTGCGCTAAATACAAATTTAAAAACTACAATATTTCTCAAGATATAACGGAAAAACTACTATCGCGGCGAATCACGATTAACGGCCATTACGCCATTATGTACAACAACTATTAATCATAAAAACCGAAATCCCGCCGGAGTGATGGCCAGGAGGTCGTCACGGAGGTCAAACACGTGAATTAAACGCAAATTAGAAATTTGTGTGGAGATTTTAGGTAATAGACACTGTAATAAAAAATAGACAGTTAAGATAAGTTAGGTTATGTCCGTAAAAAATGAATTTTTCTAGCTGAAAAAAAATTTTACTACAAAACCAGTTATATATTGTGTCCAGCATAAAAAACATGAGAAATAAAAAAAATGTTGAAAAATAACGATTTTTAAGTTGTTTTTTTTCACTAACAGATAAAAAACTAGTTTTTCGATTTTTCGGTAAAAAACGAGTTTTAAACGGATGAAATCAAACTCCTCAAGAGATATAACTTAAACTTATTTTATTTTATTTTATTTATTTTATTTTATTTATTCACGGTAACACCATTTTTATAATTGTAACAACTAGATAAGTAAGTACCAAGTGGCCATACAATAGACAAAACAATAACAATATAAAGGTATCCATAATAATAGACATTAAATTACTTAAAGTCAATAGATCAACAAATTATTGAAAGTATAAGCAACGTAATAATAACTTAGTAACAGTAACAACAATAGCATCTCAATATAATAACAATAATAGGTATTTAATTATTTAACATTAACAACAAAAAATATTTAATTACATAATATTGACAACAATAGATATTTAATTATATAATTTTAATAACAACGATGATGAGTTTTTGATGCAAATATTTTCCTTAGTGCTTCTTCAGAGTGGAAGAAAAAGTCATAGTCCGATTTAGTCGACACCGCATTACCAATCCTATGGAGTCTTAACAGACAGCTAAAGTATGCATAGGCAGTAGCATGATGCTGACGGGAGAACAGTTCTTGCGACCGGGTAGTACCAGGGACTCGGAATATAATTCTCGAGAGAAGATCACTGCAATCCATTTGACCAGCGAGAAGCTTGCGGAGAAAAACTGTGTCAGCCTGCTGTCTCCTAGTTTGAAGAGACCTCAATCCAGTGTAAGATGCAATTTCATCAACAGGAGATGAAAAGTAGTCATAGCCAAGTTTGGTTCCAATGATCCTCAAGAAACGCCTTTGGATCATCTCGAGGTGTTCAATATTCCCCACTTGGAAAGGGGACCATAACACACAACAATATTCCAATATAGAGCGGACGAGGGTAATATAAAGGAATACCATGGCTTGAATACTAAGGCCATTTCTTGCGGTTCGAATAATAAATCCAAGTGTTTTTGATGCTCGGTTGCAAATGTGGTTGATGTGGTTTTCAGGTTTTAAATCCGAAGAGAAGACAACACCAAGGTCCTTAATTTCTGATTTTCTGGATAAAACAGTGTCACACAGAGAATAATCAAACAGTATGGGGTTAGTAGACCTATGAAAGGTGATCACAGCGCACTTGCTAGCATTTAATCTCATGCTGTTCAAATCACACCATTGTTCAATTCTGTTAAGAGCATACTGGAGATATTGACAATCGTCGAGGCTGCTGATTCCGCGGAAAATCTTTATGTCGTTGGCGAACAGTAGACAATCAGCTCCAATGGCATCAACTATATCATTAATGAATATGTTGAACATAAAAGGTCCCAAATGGGAGCCCTGAGGTACACCTGATTTTGCAAGGAAAGGTTCAGATACAGACCCAGCAAACTTCACCACCATTTTCCTATCAGTCAGATAAGAGTCGAACCATTCAATCAGGCTTCCTCTGATACCATAGGCCTTAAGCTTAGAGATCAAGTGAGTGTGACAGACGCTGTCAAAAGCCTTGGCAAAATCAACATATATGCTGTCCACTTGCATTCCCTTTCCAAAGGATGATATAATGTAGTCCTCATACAGAATTAGATTAGTTGAAGTAGACCGTCCAGCAAGGAAGCCATGCTGTGCCTGTGAAAATATGTTCTTGAATGAATAGGATATCTGATCAAGCACTAAACATTCAAAAACCCCTCCAATTGCTGGCTGGATAGCAATAGGACGGTAATGCTTAACATCTTTAAGATCAGAAGACTTGTGTATTGGAACGATGAAACTGGTTTTCAACTTATCGGGAAATATCCCTTGTTTGAGCAAATTATTGAACAAGATAGTCAATTGAGGTGCCAATAAAGAGTGACAGTATTTGAGTACGCATGGCGGAATCTCATCAGGCCCAGCCCCTTTATTCGGATCTAACGATTTTAGTTTAGAGTCAACGTCTTCTTGTTTCAGGACACAAGACGTTATGTGAAGGGATGTTTCAAAGTTCAGGGGTTGAAACATATTTCACTACTTTTTCAACATGAAATTGTATTTTCAAAGGTGGCAAGAAAGTGCATAATTACCAATAGGTCTAAGTAAAAATTCCTAAAAGCTTATTTATTAAAAATACAAACATTCATTTTTTTAGGTAAGCTAGACCAGTTCCCAAAATAACCACAGTTTAAAAGGTTAGGTTGCTTAGGGTATGCTATGTAAAGCTTGGTTACGTTAGGTTAGGTTTTTTTAATAGTTTATTCAGTGAAAAATCATAATTTATCACAAAACAAATTGTATATTTGTGCGCAATATATATAATAAATGAAACACCAGTATCTTTTTTTTAATAACAATAAACTTTTACCCTATCTAAACAAATTAATATGTTAAGTTTTGTTGTAACATTACCCCCAATTTTCTTGTGAAAAGCGAGTTTTCCCAATGATCACTTTCGATATTCATCTAAAATTTAACCACTTAGAAATAGTAAATCATAATTTGTTTGAAGTGACTGGAAAACAAACTATCAGATTTTTGTAAGGTTTATTGTTTGGTTTCTCGTGTTTGTAAACATCAACGCATAATAAAAATGCATTATTTACCTTTGTATCGAAATTTGTTGTAATTTAAGACTTATAATCGTTCAAAATAACACAGCAACCAGAACTTTCAAACTTGTAAATTACCAAATTAGCAAGAAAAATAAATAATAATATTTTATAAACAGTTTCAGTCTTGTTCTTGTTTGGGTATGGTTTGGTTTCCCATGTTTCCATACAGTGTTGTTGTTAATACAGAAGTCAGATGTCTGAGGAGCCTCCGTGAAGTTAAAGAAAAATAGCATTTTCTACAATCTATTTAATATTCCAACGGTCAAGACCATTTAATAATAATTGAATCTATGCAAACGGATGCTGCTTATAACTTTCCTAATATGTAAACTAGTGTATATTAATATACAATAAGCGATTGTATATAGAGATAGAGTTTGTAAACTATTTAACAAGAAGAGAACAGAAACACTATACTAAAGTGTCAAGAACTTGAATTGTCTTGAATTGTCAGGGGTAATTTCACTCTAAATAGCTAGTTTTCATGTTGCATGTTCAATTTATGTTCTCTTCTTGTTAAATAATTTACAAACTCTATCTCTATATACAATCTGTGCTAATACAATTCATTATCATTTTAAGAGTAATAATTATCATGGCAATAAAATTCAGTATTACCATTTGGATATCCAGATCACCATCTGGACATGCAATGTACATAGAACAAGAATTGATACAAAGATTAAATACAAAACACTCGTTGCCAAATACAACGTTTGTTTATACATCAATTTAGAAAGTGTGAGCACGGTCAGATATTGACGAATTATTACAAAGTTCAACAATATTATATATTGAGATGGACTGGTTGTTAGTCCGAAGATCTTAGTAGTGGAGTAAGTTTAAGAACGTTGAGTTTATTCTCCGTCATCCACTCTAATGGAACTGTATGTCAATAATAACTTCAAGAAAATGAAGACAATTATATGACATTCAACTCAGTTCACTGTAGTGTAATGGTGAGTAGGAAACTCTCACCTATTTACACCTAATGAGACGAAAACAACGTCGAAACAGCACACATGGAGACCATCTGGTCCACGTACCAACATCCTTTCGGCGTGGCCTAATGCATAGTAACCAACTGTTGCCAGTTGGCACCTTAACAGCACCTAGAAGGGGCGGTTTACTTTTGTTAACGCAGAGTAGCCCGTAGACTTCTGTCATGCGGAAAAATGCAATCATGTGTATGGTTTTGGACTCACGAGCATATTACTCGCTACCAGGAGAGGAAGAACCTCTAACCAATGGTCGCTGAGACATCAACTATTACACATCATTGCAGTCACTCAAGTAGCTCTTCATTCACTGAAGTAAAGGCCTACAAATCCCGTAGCTCCCAACTTGGCTATACGTATCTCGTGGCTATAAAATTATCAAATGAATTTTATATCATAAAAACCATAATGAAGTCAAGGCAAACATAGTCGACTCCAGATGAATCGTTGAAGGCTGACATTACAAATTATTGGAGTATTTGTATTTTGTAATGTGATTTCCCCATAAGAAATACATTGGAGTCATGTTCATTCAGTGATTTACAAGCACTCGGTGAAATTAAATTAAATGAAAAATGGCTTAGTAGATACAAAAATTGTAACAATCGGTGAGGTTAGGACTAAAACGCCTTTCTTACCCCTTACTATTATTACTGTAATTTAAATAAGTTTAAAAAATATGTCAGAGTGTAAAATGAAATGCATTACAATATAATATTTGCACAGAAGAAAAATGTAATTACCTAAATATTACTCATAGTTTACGTATATATTACAATGTAATACATTCACCTACATTACACTGTCGCTTTCACACGGGGTGGTAAGATGCAACTACTGGACATTTGAGTAGAGAATATATATAAATCGTATGGTTTGTTGTCAGGTACCATTTGTTAATTATAAAACTGCAGTGTATATTTGGATTATTTGGAGTAGGGAATGGCAAATTATCAGTCGTGTGATTGCAGAGTCGACGTTCAAACTATGGATAACATAGTTAATCAATACCTATTGGGTTCTTTTCAGGAGGCATTAGCTGGTGTTGAATAGTTCCGAAACCTGGGTTTAGCTCTGTGATGGGAGATCAATATTTAAACATTAAGACAGAAGTACTTTGTACTGTATATTTTATTTGATTTAGATATTTTAGATGATTTGAATTATATATAAAAACCCATAATTATATATAATTTTTCTGTTTCTAATACTTATTTCTGTTACTCAGTATAAATGAAAATATATTAAAGACTTTTTTACTTTGTATGATAAGGGACTCCTCAACCACGCACTCTGCTACAGCCCCATTTGTGGATCTCGGCATGTCGCCTCGTGAGGAAGATCGGCCTGGCCTACGGCCTCGCCAGGATTCTTTAGCAGTATGACCATGAATTTGGTTTTTGGGAGCAGTGGAGCAATAAACATAGTTGTTTCTAAAATCTAATAGTATATTAGAATATACATTACGACATGTAATGGTATAATGTGATTTAGTTTCTGCTAGACGTTGAAATGGTTCCATATTATTTTTTCTGATAAAAGTCGATAACGGTGGACATCTAGGAGCTTCTGAGGCAGTCAGATTCTTACCAGGATTGAGAACGTTTCCAATCGATTTATCGTGGTCGGAAACTCCCTATAAAAGATAAAAATTTAAAAATCCTTGGAGACAAAACACATTTTATCCGGATGTGGCTTGTTTTAGATAATAAGTATCAACAATCCTATTATGTGATCGTACTCAAATATTGTTACCAGTGGTTACAAAATAACTTAATATTTTTGTGAAACGTCATATAATAACTTGAATCAACGTAGTATTTTATTGCTGGCACAGTCTATTATAATCATACCCACGAACAAGACCGAAGATAATTTTCAACAAATAAATGGAGCAATAGACAACGTAACATCAATATGCAACAATCTTAAATTAAAATTAAATACCGATAAAACCACACACATCAACTTCACACTAAACAATAATCAGTCCAACCAAGAAGAATGGAACAATCTCAACATATCAACGCAAGAAACTACTAAATTTTTAGGAATTATAGTTGACAAGAATTTAACCTGGCGACAACACACAGAATATCTTTGTAAACAATTGGCTTCAGCACATTATGCAATCAAAAGGATCCGCAACATAACCAAAGAAGAAACCTCAGTTATAGCCTATCATTCACTTTTTGCCTCATATATCCGATACGGAATTTCCGCATGGGGATCAGCGCCCTTTATGAATATGGAGAAGATACTCATGCTTTAGAAACAAACACTGAGAACGATATGCAGAAAACCCTACCTGGAGCACTGCAAACCCCTCTTTACCCGCCTAAAAATCCTAACAGTCTTCTCACAATATTCTCGAAACCATTATTCTAGTAAAAAAATCTAATCCAAATTTACGATCCCAACTCCATACCCATAACATAAGACATAAAAATAACATAGATCTACCACAACACAAACTAAAAAAATTCAGCAATACACCAACATACACAGGATCCAAATTCATAAACCTTCTCCCAGATAACATTAAAAACATTCAAAATTACAACAAATCTTTAAATACACTCAAGCAATATCTTATTGATAGGCCATACTACTCTATACAAGAATACATAGACACACACACATATACACACAAGTGTGCTTAGCCTGGAGAGGTTGGCCAGAAGACAACTTTAATGACGATTCCCCAGTCTACGGATTGTGGCGAAGAAGAGGAAGGTAAAAGGTACTCCTTGGCGTAAAATTGATGAAATGAACAAAAGTAGCAAGCAGTGAGTGAACTGACTGAACTGAACTGTCTAAAGGGAAAGGGGAAGGGAATGAGGACTGAAAGGTGTTCTATTCGTACATGGTGTCTTAGGCGAAGTCAGTTTATCAAAGTTATGGTTAGTTATACTATTGCAAATGTTACAGAGTTTAGGTAACTAGTTTCAGATAGGAAGATTAATTAAGTAAGTACAATATTAACTAATCTTATAGATTTTTTATATCGGGTGAGTAATTTTGCAACAGAAACAGCTATTGTTTTGTAATATTATGTGTCAGAAGATAATGTATTATTATGTTAAGCCTCCTTTAAATCATTCGGTGGAGTATTGTAATAGTAATACAGCTGTAACAGGATTCATTTCAATAAAAGTTTGCACTCAGATTAACTAAAATTATGTGACATTAGTTTTAGTTACTAAGGCCCAATGACTACAAGTTTTGACTTATAGTCTCTAGGCCCTATGATAATAGCCTAGCAGAGGAACTCTAATCTAGCCTTAAACTAAGTATTTGGCCATTACTTTTTAATAATTTAAATAGTTCTGCTGCTATCAAAATAAAAAACAAAACATACAAATTTTAATTCTATCCTATTGATAACACTTAGGCCTATAGTTTTTAAAAATAGGTCTATATTGAATGGGCTATAGGCTAGGTACTTTGTAAAATAGGTGCCTCACGGTATAATGCACTTTTGATCGTTTTGTATAAAGTAATGACATTTTTAATTGCAAACTAATTTCGAAGTTTATTTTTCTATTCATTAATGCCAAACTGCTTTCATAATATGTACATATTCTGAATCTATAGTTATAGAGAACAAAAACCATATAAGATTTTAAATATTCTGTTAAAGCAACCCAATTAGCACATGTCCCGGTGGCTTCAGCACAGTGTACTTCTGAATTGTCAGTGCAGCGATACAGCTTAAATGACAACAGCTTTGCCAATTGAAATGAGACGTCAACCAGTAGTCATATTCACAGACTAAGCGTATGATAGTTAAATGCGACAGACATCCCTGTAGAATGATAACAAGAGATCGAGACTTTAGAATAGACCGTTGTTAAGAAATAAGCTATTAAACAACAATAGAATACTGACGAAGATGCAAATAATTGTTGTCAGTTTCATGGAAAACACCGTTTTACACACAAATGCGCCCCTGGTATTTGTGAATAGTAAATTGCTTATAACTGTGGTCGCCAACGTCTTTAATGATATCTCGGAAACATTTCTAATTGTAGAGATATCATAAAAATCAAAACAATAAGATAGGCAAGCCAAATAATATTTAATACTAAAAATACTGCAATAGAAAACAGCACAAATTTCCTTGGTTTTAATGTAGACCAAAATTTAACTTGAAACGAACATATAAACAAATACTTTCTTGCATTCAGGAATACTCACACCTTATAAGATGTAATTTATATGTAATACTATCTTTTTACCCATGCCTTGCTAAGGGATTAACACATAAACAGTAATGTTTTAGTTTAATTTAAATGTTAACCCTCCCGGAGTTACATGTTGATAATTTGATCACAATTGTAATGCCCACTGAGAAAGGTTATTGCTGCTAGGCACTTTCCTTAGGTAGGGAATTGCATATGTTTCTATGTTAGGATTTCCAGTGCTCATTACTTCTCCAAAATTTTTAAGTTTGCCCAAAGTAGCTCTCAAGTCCAAAGTAGCCCTGTTTTACGGTTCCAAGCTACTGGACATAAAAACCTATTTTAACACATAATTCAGTGATCTGCTATCTAGGGGGAACGGCCCGCCAGGTGTCGGAATAAAATCTTAAATGTAAGTCTAGGTCGATATGCATACCATTTTATAGGTCTTAATTAGTAGAACATAGTGTTGCAAATTAGACCTCAAAAGGTTAATTTTAAACAAAATGGTGCACTCGAAAGTTTCAATAATTATCTTATGTGCAAGTTCAAGAATGGCTTAATTTTATTGTAACCATATCAAGATGAAGAAACAAAACTTCACCCATGATAACTGTACACAAACACCTACTTTTAGATGTATTCAGTGTCCTGCTATTCTTCTATGGGAAGAGTCCATGAGATGTCAGTAGAACATTTTTAATATAGGCTAAGCATAGGTTGATATGCATATCATTTTAAAGGGCTGGTCAAGCAAAGTAGAATACCGCAAACCACTTTTCAAAAGCTTTATTCGTTATTAAACGGTGGTGGTTTAAATAAAATCTTTGAACCACTACCATTTTGCACATGGACATATGGTATGGACATGGCTCCAAATCCTCAGAAGCAAATTTTAAGTCGACCTCCTGGCATTTTAACCCGTGACCGTCTGCATAGGAAGCAGACGTGCTGACCACTAGGCTAGCAAAATGCCCAATTTGAGAAAATACTTAGCTGATGCTGCTTTATATTCTATAAAAAAATTGTATGTTATAAAAAGCAATAACTAGTGAAGAAGAGAACAAAATTAACAAAAGAAGAAATAGACAACAAATAAATGAAAATGTAAAGTATTTATATAACCTTACTTGTAACTTGATATATAACAGCTAATAATAATATCACAAGACCAGCCTATTAAAAATAAAAGTTTATCAATTCAAAGTGGTTTAAAATTGATTTTACTCTATGTAAAATCACTGCATTTAGGCCTACTTACTTATACCATTGATTTTATACACAAATAGATTTCCCATCCAATGTTAAATTTTGAGTCTCAAAATCTCAGCTGTTTTTGTGGTCCATTGTGGAGCGCTAGTGTAGTTCCATGTAAATATAATGCAGTTTAAACCAGCTGTGGTTGCGGGCCTCACTAACTAACAAAATTACAGGCTTAACCCTAGCTGTACTGTCTGGTTTTACCAGCAATACACACCAGATTTGTGTCACTTTGTAAGTCTTGGGATTATTTTTTTTTCACCTACTAATAAATATCAAACTATATGTTGTTATATATCATTATTTTCAGAATTTAACGAGAAATAAAAATAAAATAACATCACATTTTTTTAACTGTTCAAAAATTAAACAAAAATGAAAAAGACAAAAATTGCGAAGTTTTTGAATTTCTTTTTTCGTTTTACCCCTGAAATGTGATAATAAACAAATGTTTCCATGGTAATCGATATGTTTTTTCTATAGAACAGTTTATCTACTTCAAAAATACGTATAATATGATATACTTTATTCAATGAATATTCTCAAAATATTGCAAGCAGTAAACACAAACAATAACCCTAGCTGTACTGTCTGGTTTTACCAGCAATACACACCAGATTTGTGTCACTTTGTAAGTCTTGGGATTATTTTTTTTTCACCTACTAATAAATATCAAACTATATGTTGTTATATATCATTATTTTCAGAATTTAACGAGAAATAAAAATAAAATAACATCACATTTTTTTAACTGTTCAAAAATTAAACAAAAATGAAAAAGACAAAAATTGCGAAGTTTTTGAATTTCTTTTTTCGTTTTACCCCTGAAATGTGATAATAAACAAATGTTTCCATGGTAATCGATATGTTTTTTCTATAGAACAGTTTATCTACTTCAAAAATACGTATAATATGATATACTTTATTCAATGAATATTCTCAAAATATTGCAAGCAGTAAACACAAACAATAACACAAATCAGCTGACGAAAAATACTGTTGATGTTGTAGCAAAGAAAAAAAATAGCTGCTTCACTCAAATTGTTGTCATAGAGTACCAAATTAAAGTATGCTTCTTTCTGCACATTTTGAGTACTATAACAACCGTTACCATACCAATAGATGACTCAATAACGGCAAATTACGAAAGGCATGCACATCGACGTCAGAGGCGTCGACGGTATCGGCAAGCAGGTGCCGATCGACGCCTGAGACGTCGTTGGTACTGGTAGGGTTAAATATTCCTATTAGATGGGATATCTATTGTAGGTGTATATAATCAAGGCTTATACGAAAATAAATTATCGTAACTATACACATCATAAGTATAACAACGAAACCAAGTAATTAATTTTACGACCTCTAGAAGCCAAGAAAACAAAGGTTCAGGAAATTTTCAGCAACTATTCCTCGAAAAGTTAAGATAAAAAAATGTATGATAAAAAACATTCCTATCAACCAGTTATTAAAATATAAATGTGATAAATTAATGGGATTTTGAGTAAAATATTGGGTTTATATCCAAAATATTGTCAACTTCTTTGCACGCACACATACGCTACATTACAATCCAACGGAAAAGAAATTACTGTTCGTTAAAGTTAAACCTTCAGTATAATTATAGATATTTGATCGTACTTAACCCTAGGTCTCCTGTTTAATGTATATGCATGATTTGCATGTTTAAATGTAGGAATCATGCTCTTATCTCATACAGAAAATCTTGGGTAAAATATTTGAAAATGTTGTTGAATAACGTTAGGAAATCTTGGGTAAAATATTTGAAAATGTTGTTATTGAATAACGTTAGGAATATAATCAGTTTAATAACACTTAACATTGTCTAAAAATATAAAATAGACCTATCCTTCCAAAGTAGCTATTATTTGAAAATAATCTTAAACTAATTGGCAATACCAGCTAATTTAAACAATATTCATATTTTCTATTTAAATTCAGCGACAATGAATCAAAATGCATTTTGTTATAGTGTAAATCATCTGTAGGCTATTAGTTAAATAAATTACTGCAATTTAACTAAGCTTGCAGACGTATTGTTTTGTTGTCAAATTGGTAACACAATGAATGATGCATAAACTTATCACTAAACCAAACTGCAGCATTTCTATATTAACTATTTTGATAACATAAGTAAAAATTATACCAATACATCTAATTTTTTTTAAATTTCAAAGGAGTTAATATTGGTATTCTTCGTTGTATTTGAAATTTTTACAAAATCACCAATAAAAATACTTTTTACTAGGCCTTTCACCAGCAAAGCTGGCATGTGTTGCCTAATGATGCCAGCTTTGCTGGTGAAAGGCCTAGTAAGAAGTATTTTTTATTGGTGATTTTGTAAAAATTTAAAATACAACAATATATCTAATATTTCAGATTCAAAAAGATGGACGCTTACTACATCATAGATGAAGATCGTAGAAAACGATTACGACAGCTTGAAGAAAAAATACAAGATCCTCGGAGTGTGGCAAATGTAGACTGCCTTCTGGTAAGTTAAAACGTATATATCTTGAATAGTGACTTAAAATTTAAACTTTCAGAAAATTGAAATTATATTACGAAAATAAAAAGTTTTCTGTTAGTCCAGATGTACTGCCACAGTCAGTTCATAACTGCACTACAGGTTTCACCCTTTGTACTCGAAAGGCCACTGGCAGTGGCCATTCCCCATTCCTAGACAACTCGTATTAGTTGCTTTCAAACTGTCCTCCCATGTCACACAACCACTGTGAGTGGCTGAGCCACTGTCTTACGCGATGTGTCAGCCATGTCGTCTGCCAGTTCTCATTGGGTCGGAATTGTTTTGTTGACACTGCTGAAATGGGAGAATGGTATTTAAAAATTAAAAACCCATGTAAATAACATAACCTTGTTTTCATGATATCGTTAAAACTATGCTTTACTACAATTACAGTGTATGAGAAATGAAATAAATATTTGTTAGTTGCAAATAATAATATTGGAAAATAAATTTTTTAAAAATCAAATAGAAACATAGAAGTTCTTCAGAGTTTCAGTTTTCTGCAATGTGATATTGTTCAAAACACTGTCCAATACACAGGCCAGGTTTGGAAGTAGGCCTACATGTCTTACAAATATAGTTTGTTCTCTTTCTAGTACTTGGTGACTGGCGAGCACTGAGGAAGAGAGGTTAGACCTATGAAACCTATAGCTGGCTAAAAAAGCGGGAAACACTGACAGACTCTTAGTTACAAAGTTTCGTAACAGGTTACACCACCTTACAGAGGAATAATATTGAAAAAAAAAAAATACTAAACACAGAACTGTATAGTATCCATTGATAGTGGCCGTGTAAGTGTTTGCTAATTTTCACATTGGTTATTCACAGTAGCCTTGCGATCTGTGACGACATTTACAACAACAAAAATTAACAAGCTGTCACAGAAATGGCTGTGGCCGCTCACAGTGCATATACTTGGTTGTGCACAGTAGCCATACTAAAATCAAAAACTGCTGGACGGTGATAAATTCCATGTTATTAAATGAAGGCGCACACACTGGTCCTGCACAGCACTGTCTAGCATGTTCAGGTCCGGGTAAAAGTTTACCTCGCAACCAATGATTATTCTAATTATATTGATTTTTAATAGGTTCTTAACTAAAATGTTATGAATGAAAAATACAACAATTTATAAATTAAATAAGAAACAACATCAATCTATAATTTATTCTTATGATTTTAAATAGTTTGTTAACGCAATCACAAGTATGACAAAATATTAGTTTTTTTATTAAGATATTCATTTAATGGAGAGCTCTCTCTCTCCCTCCCTCCTCCTGAAGAAAAATGCGAGTGGCGTGGAAAATTTGTGAGATTATGTGTTTATTTTGTGTATGTTACTACTACTCTGGTGTTAGTGAACTTGTCTTCTAAAGTAAGTTTGCTGTTGTCCTATCTCTCCAATATACTAATAAACAGAACTTGTAACCTGTAGATGAATTTTTATCATTTATATACGATAAAGATATATATATTTATTTTATTTGATTTTTATTTATTTATAAGACGCCAATCATCAAGATATGGGCGAATATGGATTTGAATTGAGTGTGATGAGTGTAGATGAACGAATGTAGTCATTGTTACAAACTAATTGATACAATTATATAAGTAGTGACTGGCACTAAATGTCGAGGCACTTCCCAGCGTCCTACCCCCATCATGTGTATACTTGAATTTAAGCTCTCGGTCTGAAATCTCCAGGTATATGATCAAAAGTTGATTCATATACAAGATGGCGGCATTTCCAACCCCCCCCCCCAATAATGGTTCAGTTTAAAGCTTGATGGGTAAATGAAGACTCCTAGTTGGACATTGAACTCTGGTTGAACAAAAATTCATAGTATAACTAGATAAACAGATATTCAAAGAAGTTTATATATTTAACGGAAATGTTAATATTAGTTATTGTAAGTTAATAATACATTGAAGTTTTCAATATTTATGATATTTATAAATTAAGATTAGTTAGGTGACAACTTTATAAAATATGTAGGGATTTAAAAAATATATTCCAAAGGTAAAAAAATCACTACATATCTTTGGAACTAATGTAATAATTGTCTTTAGTTAGTTATAATTATCAAATACTAGGGGACACCACCCTGCTTTGCGTGCCAACCCCGACTCTCGCAGAGCTTGATACAACTCGGCCTTCAACATTTGACTTTGTTTGACTACAAATAATAGTAGATTAACTGTATAATATAAAATCACAATATTACATTTATTTTCAGTATTTCACTCAAAAAACTAATTGCGTTGCTACCTATTTATTACTACAAATACCCAATGGTATTACCCTTATAAAATCAATGGTGTTACTTAGCCTATTTCAAACGTGTTCATTTCATTTGTTGTTGTTTCACAGCAGAAGTTTAACTCTTAACACGTTGACTGCGGACTACTTCTTTATACGTAGTGGTGGCGCTGCGCGCGTAGCAGACTACTTCTAAAGAAGTACCCCTCCCGCTTCAACGATATTGGTTCAGGGTGAGGCTAGCCATTGCCCGGGAACCTTGTGCCACTCACCGCTTGTTGTGCCGTTCTTTGTGTGCATTTTGGTGCCGACAATTTAGAAATAGTCCACTACGCGCGCAGCGCCACCACTACGTATAAAGAAGTAGTCCGCAGTCAATGTGTTAATGAGTCAATAGGATAATGTCAAACATACAAAATAAACATGTTTATTTATTTATGAAACATCTGTTATTAATTTACTATAGTCAACCCAATGTTTCTCTTATGGAAAAAATGAATTTTTTAGAGGTTTATTGTACTCCTTAGGAATGGATTTTCGAAAAATCCTTTCTTAGTGGGTCCCTTGGATACTAATGCTAACTTCCTTTAAAATTTAGTGTAAGTCCATTCGGTGGTTTTTATGATGAGTGAGTGAGTCAGTGGTATTTGGCATTTATATATATATATATATATATATATATATATATATATATATATATATATATATATATATAGGTTAATTGTGTACAAACTAATTATTGAAGACAAATTTTAGAGGATTTTTGTAGTGTGATTTTAAAATATATACATATATATGTATCAAGCTGTTTGTTTTTGACACATTTTTTGATGTATGATTTCTAGGCTTTCATTTTTTTGAAATTTTCAATATCATCCATGGTTTAGTTTATCATTTCTGTATGGCCTCATTTGCGCTTATTACTCATATAACAGAGCATGTGTTATTTATTTTTTATTAAAATTTGTGTATAGAAGTATAACATTAATTATTTATGTAAATACATTTGTGAATATTTACAGTTTCCCTTTATTTATTTATTTTTTTTTTTTTTTGTATAAAAACCTATTGTAATTCAAGATTGGAAAAGTGTATTTACTATGGAGGTATAATGAGTGTTGTAAACGATTTATTGCCTTGATATAAAACACTATCAACAGTAACTTAAAAACAATCTTGAATTAATTTTGCCTATGAAAAACTGGTTTACTTAATTAAAAGGTTCTGAAATTAGATGACTTTGGGTCAAACGATACACCTGATATTTATCAACCAACGTAATTGCAAGTCATAATTGGAGTAATTTAAAAATATATCTGTTAAATGATAAGCATATATATTTTTATCTATTTTTGTCAACTGTATAATTTCAACCTTTGCTGATGTGTGTTAATATATTAATTTTTTTTAGGTTTCATTTTTAGTCTACTATTGTATAGACAGTTTAGTTTCATTTTCTGTTTTGTTGTCTGTTAGTTATAATAAATCAATCAGTGACCTCATAAAATAGAAACATTTAAGCCTAATTACAAAAATAATTTTACTACTTATGGTTATTGTTAATAAGTATGTGTATATATGGTTTGCCATCTGCACTTCCACTTAATCTGTCAACAAATTAATTTAATCACATTTTCATTGTTTTCAGGATACTGTCCAAGCCTTAGTATCTGACTGTGATCATCCTGCTGTGAAACGCATGAAAAATATCGAAGCTTATATGCAAAGATGTAAGTAACAATACCAATTGATTAGGGCTACTTGAGATTTTAATACTAGGCACCAATTACAAGAATAGATATGAGACACCTATTGATCTACACTTTCTGGGCTATAGTTAAAGGAGTAATCAAGCAGTGTATTTAACTATTATCATTGATTTTATACACAAATAGATTTCCCATCCAATGTTAAATTTTGAGTCTCAAAATATCAGCTCTTTTTGTGGTCCATTGTGGAGCGCTAGTGTAGTCCCATGTAAATGTAATGCAGTTTAAACCAGCTGTGGTTGCGGGCCACACAAACTAACAAAATTACTGCCACAAATATACCTATTAGATGGTTTATCTATTGTAGGTTTATATAATCAATGCTATTATCTTCATAATAGGAATTGTGCTTTAATTTTTAAAGCCTTTGTAAATTATTTATTACAGACTTCATAAACCACAGATACATGTATATGATTAAAAAAAAAAAAAAAAATAATAATAATACTATAACATATATCTTTTTCAGCAGGGAAGGCTTAGAACACTTTGCCCATATCTCACACTCATATATAATGGTTTAGTTTGTATCCGTGCCAATATCAAACACAACATTGGGGCATTTTCATTCTTAGTAACCTAACTAACCGGATTGAATTAGTGGAGTATATTATAGTTAAGATAACCAAGTAATTGTCAAATTGTATGAAAATTACTGATATTTGCAATTATATGATAGAAAAAAGCATGTAATACCTATTTTAACTAATTTAAACAAATATATATAATTGTAAAAATTTAAAACTCAAACATCATTAAACAAACATCAACAAACTAATCAGTTGAAAAAAATGTTTTCACTGTAATTCTTACGTACCTCAGTTAGGAAAGACTATTTTCTTTGAATAATTAATAAGTTTACTGATTGCAGGATTCAGAGATGCAGAAAATGCGAAGATATGTAAAATTTTTCCATTTCATTATGTTTCACTTAGCTTATCGGAATGTAGTAAAAAAACTTACAAAATTATAAAATTTAATATTAGAGTGATTATTTATATGATAATCTTTATAAGTAAGAGTATATTTACATATAAAAAAAGGAAAAAAAAGAACTGTAGCCTACACAATATTTTCATAATTTATTGATTGATATATTTAAAATTACTGCAACATTGTTATAGTTCCTTGTTTCATTCTTGAGTGTCCAGAAATAATTTTCTTCCCCAGAATTGTATTATTTGTGGTAGAGTTGTTATCGGCTTGTAATTCAACCTTGTAAGCTTATTTTGATTTTAGACGATCATGTTGCTGGAGACATTTGTAGATTACGCATGAAACCAGATGATTTTACTCAGATCAAAGTAATTGGAAGAGGAGCATTTGGAGAAGTACAATTAGTGAGTTGTTAAAGATATATTTTATACTTTATTAATTTTAAAATTATTATTAACCCGTGAGAACACGCACCTGAGCGGCGCGCTCAGTAATGAGTGTTTTTTTGACTGTACTTCAACATTTTTAGTCCGAAACTTTTAGCACTGAGTGTACCTTCCAAGAAACAATCTGGCGTCAGTCTAGTGAACCTTTTATCCCCCTACCCCTCCTTCTAGTCAGTAAAAACCACTTCAGTTATGTCAAATGAGCGGAGCGCTCAGGTGCGTGTCGTGACAGTACAGTTACTTTTGTGTCCCAATATATTTGTTTTATTTGTTATTAGTTATTGTAAGGTGTATATATATATCTAATTTATATTATTTGTTGTGTGTTGTGATTTTACTATAAGCCATGGATATTGAGCGAGTTCAACGTAATATTCGAAAATGGCTAAGTGACAGTGACGATGAATTGGGGGAAGACGAAAGGCCGTTGGGTGAAGAAGCCGGTCTAGATGAAGGTATAGAGGAGCAAGATGAACAGCAGTTTAGTGACTATCAAACTGACTCCGAAAATGAAGCAGGTGAGGCCGGAAACAGTGTTTTTGTGTCAGATGCGAGAGTTCCATACGTGCTAGGTAAAGACGCAATAACAAAGTGGCGTCTTCATAGCTTCCAACAAAACAGAATTAGAACCAGACAACATAACGTAGTGACTGAGGCGAGAGGGTTGAAGGGTAACAAGTAAGAACTATACATTCATTAGGTTCATATGTATTTCAAATATTACATTTTAAATTTTACAATCACTAATGAATCAAATTTTTATCATACATTTTAATGTGGCCCAATTTATTTCGTTTATTGTTGGACACAATTAAAAACATGTTGTTACAATTTTGTCTAAACATATTTTTCCTTCTTGTTATTAATCAATTTTAGAATAAAAACTCAAGTGTTTTAGGCTCTTATGTTAAAATAAATGGTTTTCAGACGAACTGAGCGCAGCGCTCAGGTGCGTTCTATGGCCGGAGTTTCTACTGCGCGTGTTCTCCCGGGTTAAATAAATAAGTGTAATATTATAAGTTGTTCAGTACACTTTCATATGTTCTAATAAGTGTAAATTGTCTTCTTTTCAAAATATTGACACTAGTTTTGTCTTTCATTTCCAAGCTGTAAAACGAATTTCTACCACCTGAAAGTTTTTTCAACTGTATATGAAAAAGTTTATCTTAGAAAATATGCAGTTTTGCTATAGATGTAATATTCTCAAACTACCCGAGCTATTTTATATTTTTTCTTATGTATATATTTATATATTTTGAAAATATTTCATAATTGTTATGTTGTCTCGTAGATTACTCACAATAAATGTATTTAAAAATCATTGTCACAATAATGGAGCTAAGAAAATGTGAAAGGGCTTAAAATATTCCATAATTCATATTTGAAATAACTATTTAATAGTTTATATTATAAAAATTACTTAAATGCTATTGTTTTTTATAATAATTACAGGCATTTTAATTGTTTTCATTTAGGAATCAAATTTTGGTACTGTGAATCAAATTTTTGAGTTTATATACATCAATTAATTATTACTGGAAGTAGATAAAAAATTTACAATAATCAAAATGCCTTTAACCCATTGTGGATCAAAGACGTGGCCTTCACGTTCCGCGCCCTTGGACTGATAGCTCAACAACGTGGCGTTAATGTCGTATCATATGTTACTTACAGTTGCATCACTTGTTCCTCGGAGTCAGTGCTGCTACAATGCACTCATTTGTTTTGAGGTGCTTATATGTCTGTCTCCTTATTTTATCTTTGTTACTGTTTCCTGTTCACTGTTGTCTCGACTACTTGATATTAGTTTGGGAAATTCACTCCTTGCATTTGGTCATCGTTTTGTTGTGAGCGTGATTTACAGTAAAATGGAGGATAAATTGCGATCGTCCGAATTAGATAGACTACTAATACGGTCAGTGTGATGTTTATGTAACATAAATAACAAAAAACATATAGAATTTACGAGTGCGCTAGGCCGGCAGGGCAGGTGTAGCGCCGTGTTGCGTATTTAATTCGTACCCTTAGGCCCAGGCATGTGCCACACTACGCAATCCGCAATGGGTTAGTGATAAGCCATGGGATTGGATAGTAA
The DNA here is from genome assembly GCA_035578905.1 of Stictocephala bisonia. Taxonomy (NCBI): domain Eukaryota; kingdom Metazoa; phylum Arthropoda; class Insecta; order Hemiptera; family Membracidae; genus Stictocephala; species Stictocephala bisonia. Next base: position 982,712 of record JAQJVL010000039.1, read on the forward strand.
TTAATCTTTCACTTCATTTTAACTGGTCACTGAACTTGACAATAAAATGAAATTAATTACTATATTATTTAGATTCACGATTAAAGTTATTTTACTTTGGGTATAATACAATTTTAGTTTTAATGGAAGTGGAGAATCGATTTTTCTGGAATCTGAATCTGTTTCATAATTATTGATACATTTTTTAATCAACCCGTCCTTAATTCCTTCTTTGTGAATGGTGAACACTTTAAATGGTAACTCTAACAACACTCAAAAAAACAGTTTTCTTTCGCCCTACATTCATTTCTTCATCGATTTCAATTTTTCACTATTTTTATCAGATTTATATATGATGTTTAAAGCAATATCACTAACATTAAATCAGTAAATGTTATCATTACATTTTAAGTGGTTGGTATTGGTTGAAACGATTGACTAAATCGTATGATTGTTGGTTAAATTGTTATTAGAATTTTGGCTTAGTGAAACATAACGAAATATGATAAAAGTAACCAAATTATAGCTCAGTAATGCAGTATTAACTTTTGTTGAAATACTAATACGTAAAAAATGTCAGATATGATTTATTGTTACAGTTGAATAACCATTAATCTACTTAGCATTGAACCAAACCATGAAATCAACCAGGAATCAAGATTCTGTCTAAAAACGTGCATGATTTTGGACTTTTCGGAGTCTTAAAAACCTGAGATGAAAGGTGTTTTTAGTCTAATATAGTTCATCAATTCATTTTGAAATTTTATGAACCCTTGAAGAAGAAAAACTCAGACAAAGATAAGATTGATATTATTTATTGTTTCAACATCTGAACATTTTGTGTTATTATATCTTTTAAAAAGCACATATTTTCATGTCTTTTTACTTCTTTTACTTTACCTGTTGTAATAATATTTAATTACCTGTTGCAGGTTAGGCATAAAACAACTCAAAGAGTGTATGCTATGAAACTGTTAAGCAAGTTTGAAATGGTAAGCAATTTGTAATTCTTTTGAATTGGTATATTCGAAGAAATAGAACATCAGCAAACTTAGACGAGCACGCTAACATCTTACAGTAGTTAACAAACACAGGAACAACACAGTCTTCACAAATTGTCAGTGCCACTGGTGCTTTCATCAAGTGAGAAGAGAGAGTCTCTCTCACATTAAACATTTGTGAAAAATGTGTTGTTGCTGTGTTTATTTACTACTATTGTGGTGTTAGTGAACTTGTCTTCTAAGGTAAGTTTGCTGATGTTTCATCTCTCATAATATATTAATTCCTGACCTAGTGCCCTTTAACCCATCATAACATTAGTATTTAAGTTAACATTTAATTGGAGTAGTTGGCAATATATATATATATATATATATATCGTATTGCATTCTTTCAATGCCAGCTACCAAAATAAAAGGATGAAGTAAAATTGGATAAACCAGATTGACAAATATGCAAAGGAAATAAAAAAAAATCTAAAATACAAAGTTCTTATGTCTTGTTGTTTAAATAATGATTTCCTGTCACAGAGTTAAGTCCAGGTTTCACAAAAATACAACACCCGCTTCTCTGATTGAATTAAGACCAGCCAATCTCCCGTGAAAAGAGTGCAGTGGACAGTCATTAACTATGTGATCTGTAGTGTTGCTCCGCAATCACATGACTAATCATTTGCCATTACCAACTTACTTTTCCACACAATAGTTGTATCTTCTCACACCTGTGTGGAAGCGACATTACCACTGTACATGTTATTCCAATAAAACCCTAAGTGTATGGGTGGCTGGGCCATTTCTATTATATTTGTATGTGCTATTACCATCTTAGGTGTATCTGTGGGTGGGTTTTAATAAAAATATAAATAATGCCTTCTATTGATCGGTATTGTTTAATATTTTAAGATGTACAAAATGTTAGAAAAGTTAATTTCCAATTTTTGCCAATCTTTATTTAACTGTAAATATCAATTTCTTATCATGACAAACTTGGGCAATTAAGATTTTATTTGTTTGTAAAGGCAAATTTAAGTGTTATATAAACTTAAGGAGTTGTTTCGATGTTTCTTGTCGCATTGACCATCTTAGTTAACAGCGTCACTTTACCTGAGCCCAAATAATCTGTTCAATGTGTTTTTGTCAAGCCATTTGTGCATCTCTACAAATTAGTATAGCCCTTTTTTAGAACTTTTATTTTGACACTATGATAATAGAAATTTTCTTACAAATAGTGCATTGAGCTGAAGTTTAGGAAATAGTTTTCACTTATCGATTTCTCTAAGTTTCCTCTGCCTCATATTGTCATATTGAAATGGTCCCTTTTATAATTTTTCCATTGTAAAAGTGAAACAAACACTTCTTTTGGTATGAAATTTTCTGATATTTTTGAATAGTTTTTCAACTTTGTTGATTGGTCTGTTTTCTGATCTTGTACACTAGATTGATCTTAAAAGTCAGTGGAGCCTCTTCTCCTGTCAGCAATTAGGAATTTCACTTGTATCCTTGTTTTTCTTCATTTTTCTTTCGCTGTATTTAAACTACTAGTACTATTATAGTTCATGGCGTTTTGGAGTTAAGAGTCTTATCCTTTTCACAACTTGATTTTTTTTCAGCAACCATGAATTATTTATATACACAGATGTTGTGACTGACATTAGTTACTAAAGTTACTGATAATCTGAAAGGGACAACAAATTAATTAATTAAATCAGGCTAACTACCACTTAGGTTAAATATGGTCATGGAAGTCACTACATATTTATTATTATTTGAAGCAGGTTTAGCTTTTGAACTGTGTCTACTTTGATTTTATCATATCAACTTCCTGAGCCCTTCATCCTTTCTAATTAGTCATGTACATAATTAGTATTTTAATTTATCTATGTCTTTGAAACAAGCTCTTTCATAGGATGTTACATTATTCTTACCTTCATACAAAAAGAAAGGGATTTACAAGTGCTGATCACTATCGTACTGTTATAAATTATTTAAGAAATAATAGTTTTTTAATTAGCATAATACGTGTTGGTACAAATACAGCATAAGTGAACGTCAAACAACACAAATATATTACAATAAAAACAGAAAATGCACAAATATATTACAATACAAGTAAAAAAAGGTGATTGATTTCGGTGAACCGCACTCACCTTCCTCAGATCAGAGGGATTCACAAAAGAGTGGACCCTATGATCATGTGACCCCATTGGCTGGAATCGTCAAAATGTCGGCTGCTGTGATAATATTGGCTAATCCCTATTGTCTGTTGATTCTTTTAATCGCTGAAAATACATTATTAAAAACTATTTTGGAATCAAAATTAATCTGTTCATTCATTAGTTTATCACGATCCTTACATTTTTCTTTTAAAATAAATAACTCTTCCCAAGCATTCATAATCCTACTCTCCTTACAAACTTTTAGAATATCTACATTTTCATCTATTTCATTCAAACTGTGGGTATAATTCAGAAGGTGTTTAGCTATATTAAATCTTTTCGGTTTCTTATTTTTAAAAGTAGAAACATGGTTTTTATATATTTTGTTAAAATTTAGAGTTTGACCTATGTAAAACATATTACAGTTAATCCTATATATTCCTGAATTATTGAATTTATCTTTACTTTAAATATTTTGGTGCAAAATGTTGGATATAGTATTACAAGTCTTAAAAGCTATAGATAAATTAAATTTCTTAAATCTACTCGCAACTATTTGCATAAACGGTCCTAAATTGTAATGAAGGGATACATACTACTTTTTTCTTTGTGAGATTTTTATTTTTTAAGTGTTGTTCGTTTATTGTCTCAAATTTAATTTATTTTTTTTATTCTACTTCCAATTTCATCAATGATTGATGCCATGTATCCATTTGCAATAGCTATTGATTTTATTACATTTATTTCCTATTTTCTATTTGCAACACTTAATGGTATTGAATACGCCCTATATAACATACTTCTGAAGCTAGCTGTTTTGTGAGACAGGGGATGGACAGAACTGTTGCGATGCATCGAATCAATGATTCGATTCAAGACTAGTCAAAATGTTGATGCATCGAAAGTAACGTAATGCATCGATAGTGCAAGATGTATAAGCAATATTGATGTCTCAGAATCGTTCCGATGCACCAAAATGACGAATTATTAAAGAGAAATTCCTTTTTAATCTATAATATTTATTGGTCCGTCTTTTATATAGACTGCTTTGATGTTTTAAATAAAATATTTTACTATAAAATAGTTGTAAAATGATTATTACTCGAATTTGTTTTTGTTCCAAAAGGACAGTGATGAGCGTGATTGGACACACACCTGATTATGTCGCAATAATGAATACAGAGTTCGACCGGGAGATATAATTCGAACTGATTCATATAAGTCCGTCAAGCAATGCATATGGGTATCGTAATTTACGTGCATAGAGCGTAACACGAATCAGTAGAATATTCTCAAAGAGACAGTCCATCTATTTCAGTTATTTGGCAATTATTTTTTGGGATCCGTATTCCATAAAAAATAATACAAATTGTTGTTTAGATAGTTGGAATAGTGAAATAAATGATGTCTTCAACTTTGTTTTCGAATATTGTTGATAACACTAGTCCATTCGTTATTGTGATTTTTGTTATCAATTCCTGCCTGATAGGGTACCCTCTAAAGTCCATCTTTATAACAATTCCCAATCAAAATACTGTCTTATCTTATTTTCTTTTATAAATTCAAACGTGTTGCATTTTTTAATAATTGACGTTCATCAATTTAAATTCAGTTAGTCCATTGGCACTAATAATAATAAAATACATGACTCAAGATATTTGCATTAAAAAAACTCAAACTATTAACATCTATTTTCAACCTATTTATTGGAAAATATTAAAAAAAAAACTCTATGTACTCAGTAAATTACATTTTAATGTGTATGTTGATAATGTTTTATTAATTTTAATATATTACATGCTTCTTTTTGCCTGTGAAATATATTATTTTAACTGTAACAAATTACATTGTTATAATTTGGACCAGTTACTCCTCCACAACAACAGTAAAGAACAACTATTTGCATTTAAATTTTATGCAGAGCCATCAACTTTTTTTATTACTAGCTTTTCCTATATTTGTCCCTCTTTTGACTTAATTATATAAGCATGCTTAGTGTTAAACAAATCTATTAAGCCCTGAAATTCTATTTATAAATAATTGTAATTTATTGTGCTTTAGGCCTACTGCATTTGAATCCCTTTAACTTACTTCCGTATATTATTTTAATCTGACCTTCTTACTTGTATGTAAAGTTTATCTTTATATTTTTGTTTCATAACTATAATATTAACTAGCTAACATTAATAAATGTTATGTGTTAAATTATCTTTCTTTGTACTAGCAAGATATGGTATGTGTAACAAAAGGTATTATTGTTACTCTGCCTCTTCAAAAACTTTATAAAAACCATGAACTATGTATTTGTGCATCGAATTGAGTCGCAACGAATCGAAATTCTTTGAATTGCATCGCTGCATCTAATAAAAAAAATTTTGCTGCATCGCACACCCCTATTTATAGTGTTTGTAGTTTTAGTGGACATCTCCAATCACAGGATAGTACAATGCACGTGACAAGGCTGTGATCAGTGGTAATCACCTATTGACTAGCGGAGACGTAAGTCCCAATCCCTGCCTACTGATGACACGTAGCGGTGACGTATGCTAATCTTCTATATATGCTGCAACATCAACACTCTATTGAGTCCTTTATGGGACTATACCATTAAGCTTTCTTACATTTCCAATCTCATCTGGATAAGTTCCAGGGAGTTGAGGGAGTCAGGTATTTGACATATCTCCTTGCCATGAGCAACAGCAAATGTCTCTGGGATTTATTACCTTGCCGTCAATTGATTGGAATAATTTGCTTGGTACCATATATTTTGATTGGAATACCATATATTTCGCAACAGCCTACTTTATATAAAGGATAAAATTAACAAAAACCTAAGCTAAAAACCAGCTTATAAATGACCGTACATTTTATAAAATGCATTGTTGTGTGAAAATAAATATATGTATTAATTCTGTTTTGGATGTTAACTAATAGCTTCATTGCAATATTCTAAATTATTTCTTTTATATTAAGTGTTATTTTCTATTTGTAGATCAAGAGATCAGATTCAGCATTCTTTTGGGAAGAGAGGGATATAATGGCACATGCTAATTCGGAGTGGATTGTACAACTTCATTTTGCGTTTCAAGATCATAAATACTTGTACATGGTTATGGATTATATGCCAGGTAATAAAATTAACAAATAACTGTATAAAACATAAATACAATATCTTAACAATAATTTGTTTATTGTGTTACAGATTTGTTTACCTGGTGAATTTGAATTGTGAATTAATGAACAATTGTATTAGATGCTAATTCTGTGTTATATCTGTTAAGAAGTTTGGCGAAGTTCGTTTAGTTTGTAATCTGACAAACGTCATTTAACAGGTAACTGGTAAACAATGTGCTGTGGTTTTTTACAAAAGATTTATCTTTAATATCATGTTGGTTTGATAACATGATCAATAATGTACAGCATCAACAAAATTTCTACACTATCTGCAACAAACGTTTTATTTATACTTTACTAAAGGATCAAAATTTATTAATATTTTACCCTACGGCGAGTTTTGACATTCATATTACGTCATGGTCTTTTAACCCAATAACGCAGTGTCACTATCGGTGTTGAAACGGACGAGTGATCTAAGGCATTGTACTGTGGCCAGGTACAGCGCTGAATCCTGTGGCCAGGATAGTTAGTTTGAATCCAGCTCTAGCTGGTTCTTTTTACCGTGCAAAGTGTGTAGAGGCACTGGTCTGTGGCATAATGGTGTGAGGCCCCCCTTAAATAACGGTGTCCGGCATGGGGGACGGTGGAAGTTGATGGGATTAGTGTTTCTATTTCAATTGCATGGTACAACACATGTTTTTCCTATTTTTACTCATGATAAGAGGAGGAGGACATATTTTTACTATTTGTTTTAAATTGGCTGTATTTTTATATTTATTTAGAATATATAATGTGCAAAGTACATTTTAAAACGTGTAAATAATTGGACAGAAAAAAAATTGACATTACAAAAACTGGACATATAAAAAAATGTATGTGATAAACATTACAATCAATATTTAATCAGTATAAATTAGGACATGTTAAAAAAAACATATGTTGAATGGTTAAATTCTACTGTGTTGAGGTAATACAATTTTACATTTTGGTATACTGTTCCCGAATTTGAACTGTCAAATATCTGAATGTAAAATTCTGTTACATCCTACTTATAGATTTATAACAAAATAAAGAAATTATGTTTTCATCAAAACAAAATATTGCACACACAAACTTAAATGAGATAACAATTTCATGAACAGTATGCATTGAAAACTAAAAAAGAGACTGGCACTGAAAATTTGTGTAGTTCTTTTTTTCTAACGCTTTTCCATGTTAGTAGACTTTTTTAGCTAAGTTTACTGATGCCTAGTTTCCTATCACTTAACCTGAAATATGAGTCTTGAAGTAATCCAATGATCTAAATAGCTTCTACCTTCTAACATAAATATTAAATGAAACTATTCTTCATTTTAAAACAGAAGGAAAATATTCATTGAAAAAGGTATACTTAATACCTGTGAAACCTAAACAATGTAAAAAACAAATAGAAATTGAGATGAAGCTTGTTTTAAATTATCCAGTGAACAAAATATTGAAGATATGCAACATACATCTTATTCTAAGTTGTATACAGACAAAACTTGAGTCATATATGAGAAACAAAAAATACAGACAACATATACATTGGTATCATAAACGCTTTAAAGATCATCATCCTCACAAGGATCACTTAACCCTGAACTCTGACATATAAAAAATTAATGATATCAGGATCACTTCCCTACCACATTCATCCGGATAGTCTGAGTCCAATTTTTTACAGTAAGTTTCCGGATACAGCATGTTTGCTGCGTTGGAATAAAGATACTTTTAATACTGTAAATAAACATCACTTATTTACCCCATTAATATTTAGATTGGCATGGATAAGTGTACTACATTTTTCACAATGATTCACAGTACGTCAAGGGTGGGTGGATGGGTTAATACCACAGTACGTGTATGAGTGGGGGGTGGGTAATGCCACAGTACGTGTATTTGAGGGCAGGTCGGCCTTGGCATACTAAGTGTTGGGAGGTCGGTGTGGTGAATATTAAATGTCGGCACTACTGGTGCAGTGCTGTGACTGTTGGTGGGGTGACCATATAGAGCTGCAATATTCAAGTTTCGACCTCATCAAAGAAATGTACAGTGTGCGAAGCGCCTCTATACTCAGTCCACACCTGGAGGATCTCATGATGAATCCCACCCATACAATTGTACTTTACTTAAAATTTGTGGTTGGGACTGGTGGCGCAGTGCTGTAACTCAGCTACTTGGGGTCAAAGTGTTGAGGAGATTGGCGATAGGTTCTATACTCTGTCCTCTTAATACCGACATGGCGACCACTCAATGGTTGCCATTGATGTGGATACTACTAGAAGAGGCTGGGTTATCCATGTTGGATGGTAGTCAGATGTTGTGTTGGGAAGAGAACTGAGTGCTAGGCTTATCAGCTGAAAATCAACCAACACTGTGTGATTCGGATTCCACATAAAGCTGTAGGTCTTTTAGTTCCCCTACCTGTTGGGCTATTAATAAATAGCTTTTTCTGAGGAATAGTCGACCTTAGAAACAATGACTTCACTTGTTCATCTACACTCATCACACTCATTTGCCCCTCATATTAGTCCATATCTTGACGATCAGTGTCTTAATAGTGAATGAATAATATGGTTGTTTGTTTATTCCACGGTTAACCTTAAACGTGGGTCATAATACGTGGTTCGGATTCCACGTAAAGCTGTAGGTCCCATAGTTGCCCTGGCTATTGGGCTATTAATAAATAGTCCTTTCTAAGCTAAGTCGAACTCAGATAGTAACAATGACTACACTCGTTCATATACACTCATCACACTCATTCACTCCTCATATTCGCTCATATCTCTACGATTGGCGTCTTAGAGATGAATAATGAATAAAATAATGAATAATTTATCCTTTCACTTTTTTCTTTTTTTTTTTTTCTTTGAAAATTGAATTTATTATTATAGAATTTTCAAATTCACATATAATAAATGGCTACTGTATTAGATTATATTTTATTTTAAAACCCTATAGTTCTATTATGCAGCTAATTCATCAATATCAATGTACGTGTTTGGTTGGGTAGGTCAATATCAATGTAAGTGTATGGGTGGGCAGGTGGGGCAATATCTCGTCCATTGACCAATAACCAATAAAACTACGTCGTATGTATCGTAAACATTTGTTTACAATACAATGTATGATTAGTCTACATGGTAAATGAAGAAAATGTAGACTGCGGGAGGGTCATTTTTCTCAGTTGAATAAAACAGGATATTTATTATCTTTTACATAACATTTATGATCTTGTGGTAATGAAAAATGAACTATTTAAAAGATTAAACGTGGGCTTTCAGAGACAAAATCATTTATAAAAATAAATACTAAATAACAATATTTCTAACAAGTATATACTGATATTTTCTTACCAGCTCTGTTCGTATTACCAGAAAGCATGTATATTGAATTCAGTAACTGCTTCAGTTACCATTTAAACATTGCGTGCCCATTAAAAAAGTCCAAGATAAGCCATAAAACTAGTCGAAGCTCTTGGATCACTAAGGGAATTTTAAAATCCAGTGATAAGCACAAGTTTTATTACTCAATATACATTTAAACTCAAAATAATGATTTTAAAATATTTTATAGGCGATATAGACAGACATACAGAAGAGTAATAAGAGCTGCCAAAGCTTATAACGTTAACAAATCTTTAAGTAAAAGTGATAATATTTCTAAAACTGCCTGAAAAATTATCAATAATTCATCTAAGGGTACAAAATTAAATGCAGGATCTAAAATAAAACTCAAGGTCAACGATTGCCTAATTCCATTGCATGTTGCCAACGAGTTAAATTTATATTTTTCAACAATATCCTCCTCATTCTTATCAAATTCAGGTCGAATGAATAAGTCCCATGTTACAGAACAGGTCCAGTCCATGGCCCTACCTCCGGTCAGCGAGGAGGAGGTAGCCAGTGTGATACAGAGACTGAATTCAAAAAAATCATGTGATATTAATAATATGTCCGTATGGCTCCTTAAGCGCTGCTTTAGGCACATCTTAACGCCTCTTACAAAATTAATCAACTCCTCTTTTGAATCAGGGACCTTTCCATCTGGTCTTAAAATGGCCAAGGTTATTCCTGTATTTAAAAAAGAAGATCCATTTCAAAAAAATAATTATCGCCCCATTTCAATCCTCCCAGTGTTCAGTAAAGTATTTGAGAGGGTATTTTATAATAGATTGGAGAATTATCTTGAAACATTCCAAATTCTCAGCTCTGAACAATTTGGTTTTAGGAAAAATAAATCTACAATTGATGCTGTGCAGAATCTTATCGAGGGCATTGTCGATGGATTAGAGAGGAGGGAACATGTGCTAAGCATATTTCTTGATCTCTCGAAAGCCTTTGACAGTGTGCATTATGGAACCCTTTTGCACCAGTTAGAGGCTAGTGGCGTTCGTGGTCTTCCACACAAATGGCTTACTTCATATCTTAAGGATAGGGAACAACGTGTGGAGGTAGCGAATGCTCTTTCAACAAAAGTAGCCGTTATTCAAGGTGTCCCCCAGGGATCCATTCTTGGGCCGTTACTTTTCTTAATGGACTCAACTTAGAAGTACAGAACGGCCACCTTATTCAATACGCTGATGACACGACTCTCTGTTTTAAAAGAAGTACCATAAATGAACTGGAAGTCTTATCTTCCACCGAATTAAATTCTTGTATTCAGTATTTTGAAGAATTAAATTTGGCAACAAACCAATCAAAAACAAATATAATTAATTTCAATTTGAGACATCAAGATACTGCTGTACTACTAGCAGTTTCAATAGATGGTGTTTTCCTTGAAGAAACTGAGTCCACAAAATTCCTTGGAATGTACCTAGATCGTGGTCTGACTTGGAATAACCACATAGACAGTATTTGTGCAAAAGTCACCTCAGGTATCTTTGCTTTGCGGAAATTAGGACAATTTTGCAATAAAGAGATTATGAAAATGGCCAATTTTGGATTAGTATATCCGCATCTTGCGTATGGTATACGACATTGGGGGGGCTGCTCTAAACAAAGATTTGAGAGAGTATTTAAATTTCAAAAAAAAGCAGTCCGCATTATTGGCAAACTAGGTTACAGAGAGTCGTGTAGAGCCGGCGTGGTGGCTCAGTGGCTAAGGCTTCGGACTGCGGAGGGCAAGGTCCAAGGTTCGAATCCCCACTGAGCCAACGGTCGGTACTTCACTCGTTGAATAAAGTTGACGCACAGGCCTGTAGGCCCATGTCAACTGGCAAGTGAAGTTTTCATTAAAAAAAAAAAAAAAAAAAAAAACTTCCGGGGAGCTTGGTTTGTTGACCCTGCCCAGCCTCTACGTACTTGATGTGGTTCTGCACTGTAGATCTGACTCAGGGAAGAGGCGTTCACCAGTATGAGACGAGAGGCAGGTACAACTTTAGAATCCAACATCACAGACTAACAGTAACCGATCATCTACCCCAGGTGTTTGGCGTTGGGCTAATTAACAAGCTTCCCGAAAGCATTAAAAATATTAACTCTCCGAATATATTTAAAACTCGTTTGAAATGATTTTTGTTGTCAAAATCATTTTATTCAGTTGATGAGTTTATGACTGGCCGCTGGGCAAATTAAAAATTAATTGTAATCAAGTTTAAAACTGAGATTGTGAACTGTATCTGAGTGACTATTCACCATTAGAGTAAGAATGTATGAAATATCTTTGTACGTTTGATTGCAACCTTGATGTGAATGAATGTTTTATTTGTCTATATTTATATATTATTTACCACCTGACGATTGCGATACATTGAAGTTAAATGTTTATTTTCGCAATAAAAGAATTATTATTATTACTCTCAACACCAATGAAACATAACCTATAATAGCAAAATAAAGATTACTATTAAATGTGATTATTTGTTTTGTTTAGGAGGTGATCTTGTGAACCTTATGTCAAATTATGATGTGCCAGAAAAGTGGGCTAAGTTCTACTGCGCAGAAGTCGTCTTAGCTCTAGATGCCATTCATACCATGGGCTTTGTTCATAGGTATGGCAAGCATATTTCTTGTAGAAATGAAATTAACTTTTTCAAATTCCTTCATTTTCAATTAAATATTATAAATTTTGAAATAGCTGTAAGAAAATGTTTAAAACCATTTAACAATCACTCTTTGTTATTAGGGATGTAAAACCAGATAATATGCTCCTTGGGAAAGATGGCCACTTGAAGTTGGCTGACTTTGGTACCTGCATGAGAATGGACAGTGTGAGTTATATATTTTTTAATTTACTCATGATAACTGACTTTCTTTTAAAATTTCCGTTTTAATAATTTTTCTATTCATATGGTATTTGTCAGCCATTAGTTAGTAAAAAATCAGAATTTATGATGTAAAACTAATTGTAACAAAACATTATTAAAAACCAAGCTTGCAGTATTTTTCAGACCTGCTTACACGTCGCTGATGACATTGCAGTTTGTTTTTGTAACAAAACTTACTGATACTAATTATCATTATACAATTATTTAGTTTTTTAGTTAGCATAACACGTGTTGGTACATAGACAGTACAAGTAAACGTCACACAACAAAAATATAAGCACAAAATGCACATATATATGGTGATAGATTTCGGTGAACCACACTCACCTTCCTCAGACCTGAGGGATTCACAAAAGAATGGAAAATGGTGTTCAACAACTCAATTTATAGGCCTATGATCATGTAACCCCATTGGCTGGAATCGTCAAAATGTTGGCTGCTGTGATATTATTGGCTAATCCCTATTGCCTGTTACCTCTGTTCTTTTAATCGCTGAAAATACATTATTAAAAACTATTTTGGAATCAAAATTAATCTGTTCATTCATTAGTTTATCACAATCCTTACATTTTTCTTTTAAAATAAATAACTCTTCCCAAGCATTCATAATCCTACCTTTCTTACAAACTTTTAGAATATCTACATTTTCATCTATTTTATTCAAACTTTGTATTCATGTAATTTATTCATTTGTGAATCCGTTTGTTCTTAGGAAGGTGAGCTTGGTTCACCAAAATCGATCACCGTATATATGTGCATTTTGTACTATTATTGTAATATGTTTGTGTTGTGTGACGTTTACTTGTACTGTACAATTATTTTAAAATCCTTTAGAAATTGCTTTTTATTTTGAAGGTGGACTGTTTATTTTATTCAAATCTTCTTCAAACTTTAGAATCTTCTTCAATACTACTGTAAGTGTATGGGTGGGTGGGTGGGTCAATACCATTGTAAGTGTATGGGTGGGCGGGTGGTGTATAAGAATTTAAGTTGGAAATGTCTAAATGAATATATCTAATTGTTCAAGGTGTAAAAAAGGAGAGTTTGGTTGCTAACATTGTGCTTGGTGTATGTTTTAGGACGGGTTAGTAAGATCAGATACGGCTGTCGGCACGCCAGACTACATATCTCCCGAAGTGCTTCAGTCACAAGGTGGAGAAGGCCTGTATGGGCGTGAGTGTGACTGGTGGTCAGTAGGAGTGTTTCTCTACGAAATGCTTGTCGGTGATACTCCATTTTATGCCGACTCTCTGGTTGGAACCTACAGCAAAATTATGGATCACCGCAATTCTTTGCACTTCCCATCAGATATTGAAATATCACATCACGCCAAGAGTCTCATTTGTGGTTTTCTTACGGACAGGTAGGTTGGATGTTTAAGAATAGTTCAGTTATAGTAATCACTAGATGAAAGTATTAAACATTTTAAAAATATTTAGTGTATTGATTGTTCAATCATATCTTAAAACGTGGTCTCATTCATTATTTGAATCTTATTTTGAATTCAAAACTCCTGGTATCAATGGATCAAGCCTGAAGTAAAGCATTCATAAACATTATTATATCTGCTATATAATCTCAATGACTAATGACTGTTCATAATCACAAATTATCCTGTGTAAGTTGAACTTATATTATGTTCAACCCATTGACTTACATATATTATGACTGACCCAATTATGTAGCAGTCAATCAATTTGACTTGAATATAATAATTGACGTACACCAAATCATAGAGATTATTCCATCTTATCTCATATCTCCTGTAATAATGTCAGAGTATTGTTATACGTTATATTAACGTGATACAGTTACAGGACATATCACAAGTTACTCATTCTAAATACATTTGATTTTGCAGTTTTGTCCCTTGCTGTTATTGTTAAGTCAGATCAAATGTAGTATTGTTTTAAATATTCATAGAAATAAACACAATTACGTAAAATCATAATTAATAATACGAGGAATAGTCGAAAAGTTCTAGGAATTAGTTGAAATATATTTATTGAGCAAAGATAACAACGTACAAACCTATTGTCCTTCAAAATACTCTCCTCCTGCATCAATACACTTGCCCCAACGATCATACAGTTGTTCAAAACAGTTCTGACATTGATTTAAAAAAAATGCATTTCTATGATTTTGTCACATTTTTCTGACAGATTCTGTACCTAAAAATTGTTTTCTTTTTTTTTTTTCACCATGTAAATAGGAAGAAATTGGCCAATATGAGATCAAGTGAGGTCCATCGTGGTAACGCGGAGCTTGACTTGGTAGTTACTAACAGAGCTCAATGTACGTTTCTTCCTAATGGCGTCTCACAAGCGCCTGACAATTTTTGTGTGGACACTACCATGTGATTAGTTTACCTCGTATGTAATTTCATCAATCACTATTCTTCTGTATCCATGGACAATATGCCGAACTCGCTCAATGTTGTCATCTGTGGTTGCAGTTGATGGGTGTCGACTACGAGAATCATCTTCAATGTTTATACGACCTTCACGAAAACATTTGTGCCATTTGTAAACTTGGCTATTCTTCATCGCCTCAACTCCGTACGCTTGAATTAACATTTTAAGTGTCTCAAAAGATGACTTTTGAAGCAAAACACAAAATTTAATGTTTTTTTTGCTATTCATTAAATCAATTTTCAAAAAGCGACAATGTAAACACAAAAAGCGCTCGCCACATGGGAACAATGATGGTTGAGCGATACTCACGCTACCGATATCCCTTCTCCAGGAGTAGTACTAGCTGTTACAGAATAAAATTCCTATCTGCATCCATACTGTGTGTCTCTGGACATCGATTCCTGGAACATTTTGACTGTACCTCGTAGAAGTCAATAAGATATTAAATAAATATAATTAATAATATTTAATAATAATATAATATGGCGAGTTGGTGGCTGAGCGGTCTAACGCGCCAGGACTTTGAGCTTGGATTAGAGATAGCGCTGATTCGAATCTAGGCTAGACTGAAAGTTATATCAGTAATGTTCAATTTCTACTGCACTGGTTCGCCCCCTTATTCTGGCTGAATGAGTTCCTTGCACAGATCAACAGTCTATGAGGAACGTGCAGAGTAAGGTTAAGAAGGAGATCAGGCCCTCCTTTTACTATAAAATAATTCAACAAGATTCGCACCTCTTCATTACGCACGATCTCCCTTGCAGAATTGCCTCTGAAAATCTACCCGTATGTACTGCTTTCCAGTTGAGGGGTTCAAATTTCTCATCCAATATTAGCAGGGCCGTAGCGTAGAACAGTTTTGATGAACGAAATAAGTTCCTTATTATTGATCTGTCAATACCTGTAGGTGGGATGAACCACCCTTATAGGGAATGGACACTTTTGAATCGTTTCTGAACTGTTGTTGGCAGATGTAACTAATGGAAATATAAATGGGGATTGACACTAGATCAGTCATGTGATTGCGGGGAGTCTGTCCAAACCATGGATCACATAGTTACAGAGTGCCACCAGCGCTCTTTTACAGAGGGATTAACTAACTAGCATAACTAGAATCAGTGAGGCAGATCTTAAATGGCTTGATGTATTGGATTTACCTTTGTGACAGGAGATCACTTATTAATTTTATTAATATATAACATGGCTTTTGGATTGTGGACCAAATATACAGGGTGTTTACAAAAAGGTTGGGCTGGCTATGCATTTTCAGATTCTATGTCTGATTCTAAGCGAAAAATGAAGAATAATATTCTTTTCAATTTCTGCTTTGTTTAGCAGCTAGACGCCATTTTGTTTTTTCCATAAAACAATTTATATCATTGTTATCTTTTTCGATTATTACAAAACTAAGTAAATAGATTAATGTAAGAATTTAGTATTTAATAAAAAAATATTTTTAAATTATTTGTATTATTTTCTAAATTGCAGCCATTTTATTTTTAGTTTAACAAATATCTAAAAAAAACACGTTTTATAAAAAGTGTGTAAGTTACAAAAAATTTTCAAACAACTTTACCTTTCCAATGATACCTCATTTGTAAAAATCACTTAAGAAATAACAATTTTATAAATTAATTTACATTCACATGCTAATGGCTACTAATTCAACAGTATTTGAACAGTGTGTGATCAGTGTTAATTCATAAAATAATTATTTCTTAAGCAATTTTTACAAATGAGGTATCATTGAAAAGGAAAAGTTGTTTAAAAATTTTTTTTAACTTACACAATTTTTATAAAACCAGTGGTTTCTTGAAATAAAAATAAAATGGCCGCCATTTTGAAAATAATAAAGATAGTTGAAAAATGTTTTTTTACTAAATACTTCCTTATTTTTGCACGGTTGATAATGTATTTATACAAGTTAGTTTTCTTTATTATACATTCTGAGTTTTTCCTAATCCAAAATGGCCTGAACCTCATTATAGAGTGAAAACCCGATTGTCCGTCACCCTATTTTCCGCCAGGTTCTGTTATCCGTCAGTGTCTGGGTTCGTCTCCCCACGATATGACAGTTGCCGTATGACTTATCCGTCTGGAAGACGACAATTTTCCCCTCCAGCCGTCTAGCCCTCATAAGCCTAGTTCCAACGGCCTGTCATCCGTAAGGCCTCGTCTGCTGTCTACCAGATAACAGGTCGTTGGAACAGCTTGCCTGTGTACGCCTGACGTACAGATGGGCCGTCCGAGGCTGCCTGTACAACATGGGGAAAGAGGCAGCACTACAAAGGCATGTGGTCGGAGATGAAGTTTTAAGCCGTGATGCCTACACAGGTCACGGGCCGTTAGAACGGTCATGTCTGATGATGCACAAGCGAGTCGCTGCAACACACTATCCTGCAGACCACTCTTTCAAAAATTACAGATTCAAACTGTAATTAATTTATATTTATTTGACACTGTTGTATATATCCTTAATAGACCAGAAATGATGACCTTTAATTACAATATCCATAATTATAACACAAGAAACAAGAATAGCCTAGCAACTGGACACAACAGATTGAGTAAGACTCAAAACAGCCATATTGTAATGTCAGTTAAAATATATAACCATTTAAAAAACTAATTCTAAAATACCCTATGACAGTTTTCAAACACAAATTTTATGTCTGGCTTCTAGAAACCCCCATGTACAATATAGATGAGTTCTTTAGTCAAAGGAACATTGATTTTTAAGCAGCTAGCTCAACCTTTTCTTGTGTACTGTCATGTAAAAGGCTAGCTATCAATATGTTTGTCTAAATATTTATTTGTCTCTCTGTGTTGATCTGTTTGTCTGAATATTTATTTATCTGCCTGTATTATTTGTATAATATGTTTACTTGTTTATTTATTTGTCTGTCTTCTTAATTTATCAGTTTGTCTACTAATTATTTATATTTTCATAGAATTGTCATTGAAATAACTTGACTTGGCCAAGAGCCATAAATATGACTTTGTCAATGTTTGTAAAAATAGTCTTATGGCAAATAAAACATTTATTATTATTATTATTATTATTATCCGTGTACCGACACCAGGCCTGTGTTGCGAAAACACTAGCCGTGGGAACTAGGCTTTAATATGTTAGTCTGTACTGCAGTTTAGTTTTAATAATGTTGATAATTAAATTTTATGCTTATTACATAATGTACAAGCTTATGTTTTACATTAAAACTAGGCCTACTGTAATAAAAGTGTAATTATGACCTGCAGTACAGTATATACATTCTGTAACATGT
Organism: Stictocephala bisonia; assembly: GCA_035578905.1. Lineage (NCBI taxonomy): Eukaryota > Metazoa > Arthropoda > Insecta > Hemiptera > Membracidae > Stictocephala > Stictocephala bisonia. Next base: position 1,000,952 of record JAQJVL010000039.1, read on the forward strand.
CTTTTTTCTAACCTTTTCATTCTCATTTCGTTAATCAATATGTTCTATACAGCATTAAAATTTAATGTGCGTAAGCACTAATTAATAATAAGTTTCCAGCAATATAAGTGTGAGTGGGTGAATTCTCTATAATCCGTCAATTCTCCAATCCATCACGGCCACGGTCCAACCCCTGAAGGAAAATAGGGTTTCTACTGAATTTAGTTTGCTAGGGCTCTTTTGTAATTGAAAGCCTTTGTAGGAACTATTTAGCGTGTGTTATATTTTATTACTCAATTTAGTTTGGTGTTACTCTTTTTGTATTATCCCTGGAATGGAAGTATATATATTTCTAAACAGGATTTCAAAACCATAAAAACAGAAATATAACACTATTAGTGAATTGTTAAAATCAACTTCAAAACTTTCTTTTGAAATATTTTAGTTTTTTGCAGCATTAGGTTTAGGATTTGTAAAAACAGAACTATTGGTAAAATGAATACAGTAGTCTTGAATTAATTTAACTTTTTATGTATTTGTTGTCTTAAGTTCACCACATATATGTTTCTTTCCTTTGACCTTTTTGTTAAATAATTTAATTTAATATGAACATTCATTTTGTGTTTGCAGGACGCAAAGGCTTGGGAGGAATGGAGTAGAGGAAATAAAGAGTCATGCATTTTTTCAAAACGACCAGTGGACATTTGACAACTTAAGAGACTGTAAGTTTAAGTAATACTAAAGTATCATTTATTTAATATGCCATAGTTTTATGATGTTCAAATCTATTTATGAGTTTTCAATAACCAATATGAAAGGTGTGTTGAAACATTGTTAAAATGTCATTTTAAACATATTGTTTAGATTTGTATGTCCCACCAATAAATTGTTGTAATTCCATTAAGTAAGTTCTAAACTGGCTTGTATATTTCAATTTCAAAATTCCTTTAGTCATATAATATACAGTTGTGTCACTAATCCTATAACAATACATTTAAAAGAGTCACAGCATTGTAATTATTTATAACTTGGCTATACCAAAATTCTTCAAAGGAACAAGGTGCAAGTTTTATCAAGTAAGTTTTCAATTTTTTTTTAATTTTGATGTTTTTTCTGTTAAGAAATCTTGTGAGAGACGATGAAGAAAATTTTTCCCAATAAAGTGAGTTTTCTTTTTATAAAACTCTAAATTGTGCTTGTCAATACTTTGAGAATGATTGCGAGTGTTATATGTCTGCTTATTTTCATTAAATACAGGATCTGTCAACTGTTTGACATAAGTTACTGTTTCAAAAACATACAAAGCATGAACTGTCAGTATTCCCAGATCACCAAATAAATGTTTTACTGGATCTTTCATTTTTAAATTGTACACTATCCTGATTGCCCTTTTTTTGTTGTAGTAAGAGTCGGTTTAAATTTTTATTTATGGTCGCTCCATATATACTAATGCCCTACGCTAAATGGGAATGCACCAATGAGTAGTATACTATTAACAATGTTTCCAAACTACAAATATGATATAATTGTCTCATGGCATACAAACCAGAAGAAATTTTATTGATAACATGATCGATGATTACTCCAATCTAGGTGTTTGTTAATTGTAAGACCAAGAAATTTTGTAGATTCCACTTGTAGTAATTTGTCATTGTCTAAGAATATATTTAGATTTAACTTTTCTCTACTTTGTTTAGTAGAAAATGATATAACATTTGATTTATTTGGATTTAAAAGAAGATTCTTGCTGTTAAAAAATTGCTTTACATTGGAAAGTTAAAAATGGATCTATAGGAAAGACGCTGGATCTCTCTACTAATGATCTCCCTTGTTACCTGAAGAAGGTGTCAGTGACCTTGATCGAAGGGTTCTGACGTTACTTTAATTAAGATAATGGTGTTAAGCAAAACCCAGGGTGGCTGTTCTTGAATGGGTGACTGTTGTATGATCCCGTCCTTGCACGAAGCCTGCTTGCCCAGTCGGCCACTGGTGGTGGTTCGGAAGCTTTTGCTCCCCAGGTTAAGTGTTTTGTAACCTTAACCTGGGGAGAGAGCTTTGTAACCTTAACTTGGCTTATTAAAATACAAATTTAATGTTAAGGTGCCAGTGGTACTGTAATGTTGTGTCAGTTTTGTTTCTGTATTTGTTTTCTAAAAAAAAAAAAAAAAAACAGACGACTGCATACTTGCAGCGGATATGTCAATTAAATACAAACATGAAGTAGATACAGCCCACAAGGGTTGAATATTTACACACCTGGTCTTGTTTATTTCTTCTTTCTTTGTGTATCAAGTCCAAAATTGTTTGGAATACAAATTGAATAAGTATTTTTTTATTTATTTTTAAGTTGTTTATGTAAGCTAAGGCATGAATTGTCTTGTTTAGGCGCTCCACCTGTAGTTCCTGAGTTGACAGGGGACGATGATACTAGTCATTTTGATGATCTGGAGAAAGATGAGTCGACAGAGGAGAATTTTCCCACTCCAAAAGCCTTTTCTGGCAATCACCTGCCATTTGTAGGATTTACGTACTCAAGGGATTACATGTAAGTGTTACAAAGACTTTAGAATAGATGGGGACTGAAAACGGGTTGAACTGTAGTTAGTAAATGTCGATACAAACAGTAAGAGGTTGTAGAAATATCCTAATCATTATTAAAACTCTGAAAACCTTGTCTTAGTTGTGATAATTATATCATTGTGACGAAGTTTGCAATAGTATGGAATCTTATTTAGTATCATAACCAATGTCAGTCAAACTAAGGTAGACGTTGGCTCCTGACAGTCCATTTCCCTGCTATAGTCTGGCCACTATATATTTAGTATCATAACCAATGTCAGTCAAACTAAGGTAGACGTTGGCTCCTGACAGTCCATTTCCCTGCTATAGTCTCGCTACTATATATTTAAAAAACAAATGAGTTGTTTAAAAATTTGATTTCAGAATCATTTTTATTGCCTTTTTTTCTATAAGAATAGACAAAGTTTGTAGAATGTACAAATAATACATGCTACAATAATGCCTAAACTACAGTGTACAACAAGAGATATTATCATTGTACGTAACAAGATAAACTAAGCAATGATATCTGTCTCTGAGTTCAGAAATTCATTTACAGAGTAAAATGCATGAGTAGTGAACCATATGTATATTTTTGAAATTCTTTTAAATTCTCTCATACATATTTTGAAAAATAAAAATGTACAAAAGAGTCATATCATTATTATTAATAAAACATGATTTTCAACTATTTATGCAACCCAGACAAAACATAATTCTTACCTCCTTCTGCCGCAGGAAAACTCTCTTCTACACTATTATGCCAATGAATACATAATATATTATGACAAGTGTATTTTGTAACTAAATTGCCTTAAAATACTACCAGTATGGAATATCTGTTGTAGGTGTATACAGTTAAGGATAAAAGTCAGTAAGGACGTGTATTAATAATTGTATATTGTGTGTACATAAATAGTTATTATTTTTTTATTGGCATTTGAGCTGAAATCAAAGTTGGTTTTAGTAAAATGTAGTTTTTTATTTTGTTTCAGTTTTTTAATTATTTTGTACAAAAAAGTATAAGCTATAAATGTTTTCTATTTCTAATGTGTATGTTTCAATTTTCAGGCTGCTGAGTAGAGAAAGAGAAACTGCAGTGTCACAATCTTCAGACACGGTAAGTTTTTAATACTAAATTGAATTATCATTTCAAACGAACCAATTAAATCTAGAAATATGGTACAAAATATTTCAGTGGAGAATGAACAGCCAGTCAAGTGATTGAGTATTAAGTGTATTTACTGATTCATTGTAAACCAGCCTTAGAAAATATACAGAAAATTATATAAATATCTCCTAATATTTTCCCAGTTTTAGTAGTTGTCAGATGAAATTAAAGTTAACTCACAAGATTAGATATTGTTTGCTTGATCATCATAATCATCTGTGAAATAATAACAGTAATACTATCCATTAGTATTACAATCTTCAAGGTTTTAGTGTACCTTATGTATACATTGACTAGCTATGCTAGCATTGACTTACCAATCAAGGTTCCCCACCCGGCCACCCAGATACGCACAGTGTTTTTGGATTTTAATATTCTTTTATTTATGACTATGAGGGGCTTTTTGCAGTATTTAGCACAATATTTTTTGGCTTGCAAAGGGTTAAGAAACTATTTTCCCGATTATTCCTAAATTTTTAAAACAGACCCTCACAGGACTGTTCTTGTTCATCAGTTATTTCAAATTACGTAATTTTACTGCAAATTAGTAAATTTGATTTTAAATAATTAATGTTCTATGTTTTCTTATCTTTTATTACGACGAGAAATACAATGACATGTTTGGAATCTTATGCTTTTTAATATCACACAATTTACAAAATTAATTAACTTTATATACTCAACTTTTGTATGTACTTTTACCAGCATGTTATATTACAATCCAATAGCTACGCACAAGTACAGCGAGACACAGCAACCGCACCTGCAGGATCACGCTTAAATGACTTCCTGCAGTTATACCCCACCCATCTCAGGGGAGGAGCAGGGGTCAAGTATCTGTGAATGAGTAAATCGCTGTCAGACGTACAGTCAGCGCTTCAAGCGGATTTTAGTTGTTCCGAAAGCCGGCCAAACCGCCTTAAGGTAGAAAATTTTTTGTTGAACAAAGAATTTTTTTTATTAATAACAAGGTTGGTTGTGACACTCAAGGGGTCAGGCTGCCTCGGTTAGCTGTCAGTCACTCTCAGTGCCTCGCTCTAGTCAGCAATCAGTAACTCTCTAGGACTGGCCAGGCATGTTGAAACCTCTCTTGAGTCTGTCAGTTCACTATTAGATATCTATTCCATTTCAGAAATGATTGTATTATGGCCCCTGATACATGAGGCTTTTGAATTTCAAAGCTGGAAATCAATTGAGGGTGATGTTATGAAGTGCTATAGTATGGTGGCTCAGTGATTCCAAGGTTCAAATCTAAACTAATGGTTGGTACTTTATTTGTTGAATAAAGTTCATACAGGTCTGCAGGTCTATGTGAATTGGTGAGTGAAGTTTTATTGGAAAAATGTACACAAACGAGTAGTGAATCACATTTAAACTTTTCGTATTGAAGGTAGGTAAAGTACATAAAGTTCCTTTTCAAGAAACAGGTGTTTTGGATTTAGCTAGTTATTTGTTCTAAAGAAAATTTTCAGTTTCTAGCTTTTTTCAAGAATTGGCTTACAACATTTATTTCGGTCAGTGAACGAGGGCTCTAAATTAACATAAGCCCATGATCATTGATACCCTGGATGATATTTGATCTTGCCGACAAGCTGCCTTGCCTTTCTTTTTTTCTTGGAAATCATCTGTGATTTCCATCTGGTCTTTTCATTGTTTCAGTCTTCCCCATGAGTTCCATCAGAGTTTAAAATTGCTTTACTTTTAGCCTTCTAATATTAATAGGTTTTCCTGTAGGCATACTAATTAATATAAATTTCTTGTTTTATTTTCAGTTCTATAAGTTTTAATAATAGGATTAGATAAAAAAATGTTCTTACTTCATACTGTTAAAAAATTGCAATGTTTATATATAAAAAATACATGAATCATTAAAGTTGATATTTGTTTAAGCGATGATACTGATTTGAATTCATCAGTTTTTTTATCATTTTACTATATTTATTTTAACAAAGTGCCTATTTATTATAACCTTCTCTATCTTAAGTACTGTAAGTGTCAAGAATGTTATGTATAACGAGTTCCAGTAGATGATACCAGGGCATAAAACCATGGTAATAGTACTAGGGATGGGTTGGTCCCTAAAGTTGGTTCTCAGTTCTATCGGTTATTGACAAAAGAACCGGAACGAGAACCGATGGGAAAATCTCGGTTCTGTGGTTCCGGTTGTAGAAAAGTAAATGGAGAGATAGTTTTCTTATCAGAATTGTTTCATGTGTGGAAAGTGCTGATAGACAGTACAATCAAATTACATCCCACAAGATAAACAATATATCTTTGTCAGAAAATATCTACCGGTAGAAGGCCACTTCCTTATCAGTACGTGATTTGATTTGGCTACGAAATAAGCAACATTTCTAAGTCAGAAAATATTCGCCCATAGTCTGGCCACTTTCTTATTAGAACATGAAAAGAGACAGATAACATTAATGAATAGGAATCCACATGCAAAGGCAGTGAATTAAAGCCATTCAGTTTTTGTTCAAGAGTCCAGAGTCCATTTTTTATGCCTGAGCTCCACCCTTGTTTACTGTATCATGACCCTTTCTTATCACTTCCTGCCTGATAAAAAACACTTTCTGGAAACATTCCATTCTGTTTACAAATCATCTAACATTCTGAAATTAATTATGCTTTAGTTTTATTGTGTATTTTGAAAAATAAAAGGTTTTTATGGTGAACTTAAGATATTAGAGTTTATTTATTTAGACTTGTAATGAAAAAACAATACTACAAAACCTTGGGAATTGGATTGAAAAATAAATTTTTAGAGATTAATATTGTATCAAAACTAAAAAATGAGTTTTAAGCATTTTTACTTTAAAATAGTTAAATTTTATTCCTATAATGTTTTTGTACAAAGTCTTAAATTGGATTAATTTTTGAAAGATTAATGTTTTAAATTGCATTGGCTTAACATTTACTGACCGAAAATAGTTTATTATTTCTTAAATTTAAAACAAAACGTATACTGTAATTTCTAAAAACATTTTGGTATTATTGCCTGTATAGTTTTTTATGAATGTGAGTAGCATTTATGTTTTCTTAATTCAATATTATCACTAATTGAGAAAAGAACCAATAGTTAATAAAAATAGTTTTTTTTCAATAATTAATAAAAATAATTTTTTTAAAATTATATTATTATTTCTTTTTGCTGTTTATTTTTGACGTACTACTATATTTTTTTTTCAATTTTTCTCTAGGCTTATAAGTTTTGTAATTTCCTCAAGATAAATTCAATTTCATACTAATTTGAGCATTATGTTCCATTTAACTAAATTGTAAATTTAAAAAATATTTAAAGTAATAGTTTTGTGTGTGCAAAAAGTGTAAACAATCATACCCTGAGAATAAATAAAATGTTACCAATTCTCTAGTAATTGGAAATATTGTATGTAATTTTATAGATTTTTAGGGTATATTATACTTCATATTGGAGAAATCGCTAAAATACTATGCACTGTTTTTACTGACTGATTCCAAATAACTTGTTGATTCACTGGTGTAAAGGTATTAGAAAAATTTTCTGCGACTTTCCCAAAAAGTACTCAGAACCGAGAACCGGAAACTGAACTGGAACCGAAAAGAAAAAAAAAAAAAAAATGGAACCGACCCATCACTAAATAGTACCATCAAATACTGCTAGAATTAAGGGCAATAAATAATGTATCAAATGAAGAATTCCAATGTAATATTTAAATTGAAATCAATCTGCATGGACTGTTGATATTCTGTTGAATAATTAAAAAATGAGCATATTGTGTGGTAGTAAAACATCACACGATAACAAGTTTATTACTGAAGAAGTATATGAGGATGCATGTTTTATGGTTATTGATTTCAGTAAACCATATTTATCACCTAAGGTCAGAGGAATTTAATAAGGAATCTGTGGAAATTCTTCTGGTAAACTGTTTGTTTACTGAAATCAAATACCATATTATTATATGTATCTTCTTCACCGCATATTAAACTTTTGTTGTATGCTGTTTTACTATTTTTTTTTAATATGTTATTAAAATATTTAAAATTTAAATTAATTTGCACATCTCTAGAACATCTATCAACGCTCAAAACAATTTTAACTCTAGTTTGTGTTTTTTTCCATGCTTGCTGATTTGTTCGGGAAGGTGGATACTGTAAGTATAGTAAGGTTTTAAATAGTTATGAAAAATAAGTTATATTAAAACAGAAATTGGATTAGTGGTATTGGCCCTACGCAAATATATTAATGAAAGTATCTCTAGTAATGTAAATAAAAAATATAGTGCTCAAACAACTGATCCTCTGACACTGTAGGTGGAGGTTTGAAGATGTATAGTCAATACAACATATATGTTCAGTTTGTATTTGTTTTGTGTTCACATTCATCTGGTATATCTTCTCAAAACATGTTTTTTTTTATTTTAAAATATTTTCTAAGGACTCTAAAATAACCTTAAAATTATCCTCTACATTAAACTGGGTGACAAATTAGAATCAAGAATCAAGACAACACACTCAAGACATATACTGGAGTAATTGCTTCTTACTGCAGTAATTGGATATATTTTCTTTAATAAAGCATTGTAAAAATAAATGAATAAAACTCAATTTTCAATGTCACTGTTATCTTCACCAAGAGGACAATAAGAGCAGCTCTCAGCATTTACCAAATAACTCCTGGATTAGTATTTAAAAGCAAAACTACTTAAGTAAAAAGTAAAACTACATTAGATATCCTTCCTTCAATTCACAGTTTATGGACTCAACACTTGGTAGTATCATTGATTTTATACACACACATAGATTTCTCATCCAATGTTCAATTTTCCGTCTCCAATTATCAGCTGTTTTAGGGTCCAATAGAGGAACTCTAGTGTAGCCCCATGTAAATGTAATGCAATTTAAAACAGCTGTAGTGGCAAAACTCACTAATTAATCAAAATACAGGCACCAATACTTCTGTTAGATGATATATCTATTGTAGATATAATCAAGGGTAGTATTAACTAGAATCTACATTTTCCGGTGACAACCCATCAAGGTACTATCTACAATATTTACAAGATAACCAGACGTTTTGCCCATACTGTGATGTGGCATCCTCAGTGGTTTCTCTGAGACTGAGATAGGCAAATGACTTCCAGCTTTTATAACAGGTGGTGGGGTGGGGACTGGTTTGGCAGATATGCTGGAGAGGGGGCGGAGGCACGACCCACGTGACCTACAGACATTTTCTGAAGAAAATCAATATGGCTGACTTTTCCATTTTATTTCAATTTACTTAAAATGGGTTCCAGTGTCTTTGGAAGCCATATACTATCATCCTTATTAAAAGTATTTATTCTTTTATATATTTCTGTAGCTTCCTTTATGATTCTCAGGTAGTAATTTGGGATGTTGGTAAGGACTAGTTTTGTCAAATAAAATTCCATGATTACTTTTTGTGCTATGTTCAGCAACTGCAGACTTTTCCGTGTCTTCATTCTTAGTATGCCTTATATGTTCCTTAATCCTTGTGGAAATTACCCTCTTGCCAACATCCCAAATTACTATTCGAAAATTGAAAGGGAAGCTATAGAAATATATAAAAGAAGGAATACTTTTAATAAGGATGATAGTATATGGCTTCCAAAGACATAGGAACCCATTTTAAGTAAATTGAAATAAAATGGAAGAGACAGCCATATTGATTTTCTTCGGCAAATGACCGTAGGCCACATGAGTTGTGCCTCCGCCCCCTCACCAGCATACCTGCCAAACCAGTCCCCACCCCACCACCTGTTATATAAGCTGGAAGGTCATTCGCCGATCTCAGTCTCAGAGAAACCACTGAGGATGCCACATCAAAGTATGGGCGAAACGTCTGGTTATCTTGTAAATATTGTGGATAGTCATTGATGCAGTGTGTCACTGGAAAATGTAGATTCTAGTTATGACACCGGCCACTTAAACCTAAGTTCTATTAATTCAGACTAAGAAACCGACCTTCCACCCAACACAAACACTAAACCTTGGGAGCGGTCTACCCACTCATTTAGTGGCCCTCCATTCACTACTGCCGTTATCATGTGCACTCGTAGCCCTTCTACCTCAGTAGGTGGGTGGAATGCCGTTTGCTGTCTACTCTACTACTCATACATACTAATACTTATTATTTCTGTTAAAAACTCGTCATTTAAATGTCAAATTGCGTAGTTTTATTTGTTTTTAATTTAAAAATATGTTTGTATTTTGAATTGTATCTTAATTCCTGATACTAATTATTCACCTGAAATCTATCCATTATGTCTTTATACACATGTTGTACCTACAGAAATGCATTCTTAATTGATAAAAATTGAAAAAAAGTTTTAAGAAAACAAATTAATTTTGTAAAAATGTTATTAATTATTATAGAAAAGTAATAAATCATACTATATACATTCAACCTCAGTAGGTCAGTATGAGTGAAACATAGAGGAATAAATGAAAAAAGATAATAACATTTTTAATTAAATGTGGCTAAATATGACCTATTTTTGGGAACTGCCATGAAACAATTTTACATCTGGATTCAGTCAATTATTATAAATTTGTGTTATGATTAGGTATAGTTACTGTTGTATGTTAAATTATTTAATCATCAAAATGAAGTAATGGTACAACTAATCAAATGATCATTTGTTCAGTTAAGATAAAATTAATTTTGGTTTTCAAAATATTTGTTATAAGTTACAGTTTTTTCAACTGTTGAGAATAATTATTTTGAGGTAATTTGAATGAAGGATCAAGAAAGCTTTATGCTCCATTGTATGAGACCTTTCCATTCATAAAAAGTCTGGATAGGAAGAAACTGGATTGATTATTAAACTGAATTAAAGCACTGGCCTTAAAAGTCAATCATTTCTCTGCAATCACTTGAATATCTTCTTTCCAATCTTGCTGTCTGGTAGCTGGCTGATCACCCAAGGAGACTGTATTTTCATTTTTTTAATGCAAGTTTGAAAATTCATTTTCGTATCGAATCAAATGTACAATGATGATTTTCACAAACTGTGTCTTTAGAGGATTGAAGAAGAGGTGCATGTGACTTACACCCTTTAAACATACTTTCATAGGAAGATTATAAACATTATTTTGATCTGTGAATAGTATGTATAGAAGGATTGTGTGAAGAAAAACGTACAATTTACAATAATACCAACACTGTTGGTTTGTATTTAAATTTGTTTTTAAGAACACATTACCATACTTTTTTTGTAATATTGCAGTTGATAATTTTTAATTTCTTCAAGCTGCATTTTGATGTATCTTAGTTTTTTTCACAGTCAGAAATCAGAAATTTTACTATCATTAAGCATACAACAAACATGCACTAGACATTGTGAATACATTTGTCACATACAATGTACATAATAATAACTAATAAATACATGGACAATATTTAAAAGTACGTGACAGAAATCACTTCAATCATAAAAAGAAGATAAAAATGTGTTCAAAAATGCTGACAGAGTAAACTTGTGTTAGTTGTTGGATAAGTAATTTCGTTTCTGAACAACAATAAAACATGTTAAAAATTAATATCGGTTTTTGGATTTGTAAAGTATTCCTCTACCTTGTAAAATGGTCTGTTTACAAGCCATTCATGCAAAACTCTTTTAAATGTATTTATATCTATAGAATGTGCTTGAACTGGTAGTTGATTAAAGAGTTTAATGCTTAGTTGTTTATGTGAAGCTTGAGATTTTGATAACCTAGCAAATGGTTGGTCCAGCCTGCAGTTTTGTCTAGTATTATAATTGTGGAAATGTTGTCTTACAGAGTACTCATGTAAGCTTTCCTTAACTCTACATAAACATACATATATATACAAATTTACAACTGTTAAAATACTTTCCTTAATGAATAAAGGTTTGCAAGCGAGTAGACAATTTTCTTGAGATTTGTAGTACTACTAATTGTCACAATACTACTAATTAAATCACTTTACATATTATATATTTGCCAAAGGTATAAAATGGGTTTTGTAGCAGTCACTACTTACTTCTGTCCTAAGTGTTTTGTTATTTGAAATTTTCAAATTATTTGGGAGGTGGATCCATATTTTGACCTCCATGTACGCAGGCTTCTCATGTATCGCTAAGCTATGTACAGATTATTATTGTCAGTCAGCTATTGTAGTCAGCTGCTGGTTTGGGATATGTTGGTGGATGTTATGTCCTCATGGCAGGTTGTTTTCAGGTGACAGCTTCCAGAATATACAAATGTCATGATGGATAGGCTTGAAAAGTAGGACGGAAACTCTCTCTTGGCTTGAGGCTGAAAAGTGTTTAACAGCTTTTTTGTATCAGTAATATTCTCTCTAGATTGCCTGCACTAGAGTTGCCCTAGAGTAAGAGATCATTGCGCAGATGCAACTCAAACAATGAAAAATAAATAGTCATTTCTGCAAGAATTCCAGAATTGGCTCAGTTTCACCTGAATCAGGTGATGATTTGAGACGATTCTTGGATGAGGAGTCTTGGACTTGAGCTGGCGGTTGCCAAGACTGAGATTTTCATGCTTACTCTGACCCCCATGACTGTGGGAACTGTTGAGGTCCAAACAAAAGCTGTGGCGAAGTATACAAGCGTTCTGCTTGATTGGATCTTGCGATACTGAAAGCACATTCAGATGTTTTGGGACCAAACACTGAAGGTGGTAAGCAGTGCTTAGTGTCGCCTGGGCTTACCGCAAAGTTACGGTAAGCATGGCAACAGAGAAAGAAGGAGGCACCAGCAACCATTGGACTTTTCACCTCACACCCGACCTATGCATCTAGGTGGATCGTGGTAATGGGGAGACTGACTTTTATCTGTGTTAGTGTGTTGCGGCCCATGGCTATTTTAGTAAGTATTTCCACACAGGATGAGGAAAACAGGTCTCCTTAATGTGCTTACTGCCTAGAAGATGATAATGGTGTTTATCATATGTTCTTTGGATATGTGTGTTTTACCTAAGAAAGGAATCGGCTTGCCTCTATTATTGATGCTGTTTCACCAGATACCAATGTTGAGGCAATGCTACGAAGCAAGGATGCATGGAACACATTTTTTGCTTTGTTCACGTCGTCCTACAGGAATAATGCAAAGAGAGATGCCTGACTGACCCTGAATAAAGTAGGTTAGCTCCAAAGGAAAGTCAAGAGATGAGGCTAGGCATTGAGTTGTCCAATACGGTTCCGGCCTGGATTCTCACGGTTCTTAAGGGGTTTCGTGGGTATTCCCTTCCTGTTTTCTATAGTGCAAGTTCTACACACAATGAATAAATGTATTCCCCCACGTAAAAATATAAAATGAAATGAGTAATCAGCTATTGTTGTTCATCACTTATTTGTTTGATATGTATAATTACATACAGTTCAGTGCTTAGTTTCTGGCAGAGGTTGTTAATACTTGTCATCCGATGAAGGTGTTCAAACTATTATCATTTCTAAATACTTAGCTGCTGATGATATGTCTAAACCTAGCTGGTGAATTGTGTGCTCCCTTTTGAAGCCTAATATGATTTGCTTATTAGTTTTTAGTTTCATTAACAATTAAATCGTTTATATGGCAGTATTGCATTACCATGTTGAAGGGTAATTTATGATTTGATTTCTAGAAGTTCAGAGCTGTATACATCAAAGTAGTAGAGAATTTGTCAAGGTATTATGAATTTTGAAATGTCGTTTATAAACAGCATTAAAAGCATAGGCATGTCAAGTAGCTCTAGTTTGAACTACATCGTTTGAACCTAGATGTTTAATTTCAACCATCCGCTCTCTTCTAGCTAGGTAGCTCCTGAACCAAACCAAAGGGCTGCAGTTCCATGTACTCCTAGATGTTTTAGTTTTGTCATAGGTTGTATATGGTCGTATCAAAATCATGCCGAAGACAAGTAATATTTGTAGTTGTTTCCTTACATTTTATGTGGTCTATTAAGTACCTAATAAATTAAGAGCTCTTTTATTTCTGGTGAAACCATGCTGTTGCATGTGAGTAGGATGATTTGTGTCAGGTGGTTTATGACAATCTTTTCAAACAACGTAGAGAAAACTGAAATCAAGGATATTGATTGGTAGTTTGTTGTATCAGATTTATCACCGAGCTTATATATGGGTATTACTTATAGAGTTTTTGTTGACTTGGAAATTATTAATTAAACTACTTAAAGGGAAGGCTAGCCCTTGTTTACCTGTCTTGGATTTTTTGGAAAATGTTTAATGACATATCATCAACTCCTGCAGTATATTTATTGTCATAATAACTTCTTCAACTAATGTTTCTTAAAGATAGAGCGTAGTAGTAGAGCTGCTATGTTTAGGACTTATTTTGTTATTTCAAGGAGGATTGTATTGGTCACTCGTTAAGGTGCAGTATAATTTCTACTTGGTTATCATTTTTAATTTTCAGTTCTTAGGTCCAATTACACAGGTTTTCTGTCTTTTCTCATTGCAAATCCCTTACCATATAGTTTTACTTTTATTTACTGAGCGAGCTATTTGGTTTGCACTTTCTTGCCTTCTTATTGTCCTTATATTCATGTCATAACGATGTTTAGTGGCTTCCTGCCCCTTAATGCTCTGCAGTATCTGTTAAAAGACACAGTTCATTAGCTTTTGTTTATTTTTTTCTCAGAGTGTCATTCTCTGAATTCCAGGTATTCTATTTCCTTTGAGAGTTACTTACAAGGACATGTTGTGTCTAATGTTTTTAGAAAAGTGACTATAACTCCTGTGAAGGTCAGACTTGTAAAGGGCATCATTCCAAATCTTGCAGGCTAAAATGTTCCTAAAGTAAGCAATATTGTTGTTGCTTTAAATGAAATAGAATGTTAGATCAAATAGACTCCACTGCATATCACTAATTTATTTTTATTGTAATATTGAAATGGTTTAAAACGGAGTCTTGTTTATTTATTGTTGTTTTTCAAGGTATGTTGTATGTTTCAGAGTCATCAAAATGGGGAACTTCAAGGTCTACTGGAGAGGGAGAGGCGAGAAGTTGAGTCTCTGGAGGAGAAACAGCGAGTGCTACTTCAGCAGCTGGATAGTATCACACGGCGAGAGGCAGAAGTGCGACTAGAAACCACCCAACTCGAAAAGGCTCTTACCATGGCCAAGCATGATGTGAAAGAGGTAAAGAAGAAATAGTACATTAGAGACGTATTATTGGACTAACCTCTTCAAAATGTATTTTTGAAAAATATTGTTGAGAAGTTTGCTTTCAGTTTAGAGGCATACAAATGTAGAATCAACAAAATGCGCACCCACACTCGCGTATAGTGAGGATCAGCATATTCTACTTATTTACCGACACTGTAATCAATTCCTTACGAAAACAAAACTTGCCAACATAATACTGTAATATGTACATTTAGTTATAACTAAAGTAAAATGTGTTAAATATGAAAGTAACAGATTATATATAATTAACTGTTAAATGTAAAAATATTTAATTAACATATTTAGGCATAAACAAAACAAAGTGATATATTTTTTTCGTTTTGCAAGTTGTTTTAACAATTATTAATCACATGAGAAGCGGATTCTGTACAAAATTAACAAAAGAGGGTGTGCGTTGTTAGTCACACCCAAGGTACATGAGTAGTAAATAGAAGCTACAGACTACGGCCGACCAATGGTAACAACTCAGTATGGCCACTGGAGCATGCCGCTTCGGTACATGTCACATTGTCACAGCTCTGTCTATTGTAGTTGTCTTGGAATATCCTTCGTACACTAATGACAAACATTTTATATTCAGACTGCATGCTCCTGTTAACGATTAACAATCATTTATAATCGATTATATTAAAATCGATTAACAATTCTGTATACAATTAACAGTTGGTTTTTAAAAAATCTGATAATTTACTTTGGATAACAGTATTCTGGATAAATGTACCCGTAGTGTATATGATAGCTGGTTAAATTTCTATGTATCGGAATGTAGATTTTAGTTGGGCGAAAAATTATCTCAGACATGAAAAATAAATACCAAGCAGACGCCTCTGCTCTTAACATTCTTGTTATAATATCAGTCTTTTTTGTTTGGTTTAGATTGTTGTTTTCTTTGAAAGTTTTGTATAGATACTTTCATAGAACTGAATTTGTTTTTTTAATTATTTTTTATGTAATTTTAAATTTAATATCATATATGAATTGCTAAAAACAATATTCTGTGATTTATTTTTAAATGTTATTAAAAACAAAATATTCTAAAACAAGTAATGCTTAATCAGCAGTAGGTTTGTCCAAAACAAAATTGTGTGTGTATGTGTTCTTTTTTAGTATTATTAAGCATATTGTTATATAATGTGGTTTTGATTAAATATTTATCATCTGTTTGTTATGTTTTATTATCCAAAAATATTTGTATATAGATTAGTAGATCAGTAATAATTATGCCAAAACAGGAAACTGTTTGCTTTTTAGGCATGAAAAGGAATAAAAAATGTCTTGGATCTGTGCACACTTAATTTGAATTTAAGAAAACCACTGAAATTTGTTGATGAATTTTATTGTTACCTTTTTTGTCTAAAAACATATTTGGAAAAAATATAAACAGAATGAAATTGTTTACATCAATAAAATTTGTTTTTTTTCATTAATATGATGTTAATGAGATGTTTGATCATCATCTAAGATTTAGTGCACAGATATAATTGAAATAATGTAAACCCTTAATTTTTATGTTTTAGTAAATATTGTATACAAATATAAAATAACCATGCTAATGCTAAATGTATTTTAGGCACAACGAAGAATCGAGAATGAAACGGAAGTTCGGAGAAAAGCTGAGGCACAACTTGCAGATTTGAAAAGAAAGTTAGAGGAGGAACAGAATAAAAGAGCTCGAGAGATGAATAATAATCAACAAGTAAACGATAAAATTAACTTCATGGAGAAGCAGGTCTGTAAATGAAATTAAACTAAACAATTTTGTAGTTATTATTGAAAAGACACTTTTTCATATTTTATTAACATACTGTAAACAACTTGCTTTAACTATTCAGGAGTTTGGTTTTATTAATCCCAAAACAGGATGGACATCTTATGTCACAGGATCTCAGGAGATAAAGGATGCCCTAATATGCCCAAGCCAAGACAGGCACACCCAAGAATAATAATATACGCTATGAAACCTGATATAACATAACTTAAACTAGATAAAATGATCCAAATAAATTTTATAACATCTAATCTAATACATTTTTCTTACTAAGCTTGGTATATTCATAATTATTATCTGCACTAATATAAGTTTTCATTAAGTAATAAATAGTAAAAATTATAGTTGCAGTTGTTTTTGAAGCAATTAAGTTTTAGTTTTCCTCGTTTCAATTATTTAGTGGGTTTTTCACTTTTGTATTATTTTTTTTCTCTTATGAAACGTTACATTGAGGCAATAAATAAAATTTTGTTTTGACTAGCTTTGCATTGTGCCAATTTTTATTGATAATATTAATCCTACTCTCTGGCATTCCTTATCGCTGTTAGGTTGTGACGCATTTCGTCAACACACTGACATCATCAGACATCTACTATGTTTTTAGTAGTCATTTTTTAGTCAATGTTCCAGTAGTAGGAAATGAACTCCAATTTTTAACGGCTAATATTCAGTGCCACTTTGTCTCTCTTTAGCATAATTTTTCTTTGGTGCGCCTTTCATATAAGTGGTGTCCTTGTTAGGTTGCTTACATTTCTTGGATATAAACAGTGATTTTTAATCTCTTTTTGACAAAATACATAGACTAAGATTAAATTAAAAAATTTGTATCAATAGATTAATTAAAACTTAATATAAGTATAAATAGAGGTATATTTTATGTAGAAGTAAACTTGTATAATTAAAGTTTATTTTTTTTAGTTGAGAGAATTTTCGTCTCCTTCATTATTCAACAAGTAGGGTATTTTTAGATGAACAACAGATTTAATATACAGTAATTGGTCGGTAGCGTAGTTGGTTTAATCCCAGCTTCATGTGCTAAAGGTTGTCAGTTCGATCCCAATCAGAGTCAATACATTTTGAGAAGGATCAGCTGATAACCACCGGCTGTTCATTTGTCATTGGGCTATTAATTAATGACACTTTCTAAGGAATAGTCGGCCTTAGTTTGTAACAATGACTACATTCGCTCATCTACACTCATCACACTCAATCGAAATCCATATTCGCCCATATCTTGACGATCGGCGTCTTATGAATAAATAAATAAATAAAGTACTACAACTAATGTAGGTAGTTCTTCATATGAACTGTACTCACTGTTCTATATTGCCTTTGCATTATACATTGCTTCCATAAATTGTGAAAACAAAAATGCTAGTTCCAGCGCTACATGCTGTCCAAGAAATATTGGTGCTTTTCATATGAGTCTTTTTTTACGTCTTTTAAATGTAACGTACAATGTATTCTATGTATTCATTCTATGTATTCATTTCATACAATTATATTGATTTTACCATTTTTGTCCTAATATGATTATGTGCTTATTAGATCCCAACCGAAAATTCATGTTCCTTGTCAGCAAATATGAATATGAACGGCCAAAATCATTTATGGGTAAAATGCAAAGCACAGTCTACAAATATGTCGGCCCTAAATATTATTGATTCATTTCAACAATAATTGTGTTTGTTATCATCATACATTTATTTCTAAAATTTAATCAACTCTTAAATTACTTTGAACATAAAAAATTACTGAATATCATTAGAGGCTAGATGTAAATATTTTAAAAATATTTTGAATGTGTTAAGAGTGAATTTTGGTAGCTTATGAGCCTCATTAAATAATGAGAGGTTGTTTCAGTTGACAGACCTGCAAGAAAAGTTAAAGAGTGAGACAGAGAGTGCGACAAGACTGAGAAAACAAGCTGCAGAGTTGAATGTGGCGAAACAAGCCAGCGAACAGATGACGAGTGAACTACAGGCCATGTTAGCAAGTCTTCACTCTCAACGAGACTTGCTGCAGCAGGATGTAGCGACTTTGCAAGGTCTCTTGTCTCAAGAGAAGAGCTCGCGCAGCCATGCCACTGACTTGCATAAGGAGTTGGAAGGTAAACACTTGAAAACAAAATATTGTTACCGGTACTTAAAAATATTATTTATTAAAAATTGAATTATAATAGTAAGTTTAAAGAATTTATGATCAGATTTGTTTTTTTTAATTATCTGTTTCGCGTGATCTTGGATTGTTTTATTTCATCGTACTATTAACACTGAATAAAGTAATATAATTAAAAAAAAAAAAAAACAATTTATATAAATACTTAAAATGCTCTTTAAACTTTTATTAACATCACAAAATTATTTTAATGTTAGAATATAGAAATTATTGAATAAGACTACCAATTGACGTAGCCTGCTGTCACTTTATTACTTAATAACAAGATTACTTGTTGATTTATTTGCTCCCCAATGTGGTCAATCATGATGTCTTGTAATTCAATTGTAAAAAAACTGAATTAAGAGACAAAATCTATAAACCTTATCTAGTTAATGATAAATTAATGATATTCATAACTTCATAATTCATAAAAAAATTATGTTCTGGACACTATCATAAAATATTTTAATTGATTACCAGGCCGACTTGCTGCTCTCCATGCTGAGCTTGAGAGAAGCAACAACAGAGAAAGCAAGGCCTTAGAAGACAACAGGCTGCTTAATGAAAAAATCTCAACGTTAGAAAAGGAATGTGCATCTCTCGGGTTGGAACTGAAAGCTGCACAGAATCGCTATAACCAAGAAGTAAGGGCGCACGAAGAAACTGAACGAAGCCGACTTTTGACTAAAGAAGAAGCTAATATTGAAGTAGTTAAAGGTAAGTTACTCATTTTTCTACTCAGTCAGATATATCTACGAGTTTATTCTATTTAAAATTGTGTATTTTCATGATTTAATTAGAAAAGTTTATTGGGTTCAAAGTTTTTTACATTTTTAGTTTATAACTTTAAATGTCATACTTTGATTTAAATCTCTACCTTTAATCTTCACATTCATATGCTCATTCACACTTATCTCCTTCAGTTTTTAACTCTTCAAAACAGTGGTATACCACGTAGCCAGTCAGGGTTTGACTCCCGGTGTCACCATGTATATTTTACCCCTATTTTGCTTCCGTGGTTCAGAAGTTACATTAAGCCATTAGTTCAACTAGCCTTTAAAACAAAAATGATCCAAGCAGGTGAGGGGAAATGCGTCTTAAATGGGCATCTCTCCTCACTAAGAGCATTACAAAATCTTCTTCAATTATTGATTTATATGTGTAGCAGATACATTTTGATAGATCAAAACACATAAATCATGGTTTCAAATAATTGCTTTAAATACAAAGTTTTAGTTTTAGAAAACATTTTTTTCTCGTTAATCTGGTTGCAGTGGGATAAATAATGTGCGACCCCATGTTACGTGCCTATTTAAATATACCTAATAAAACTGTTGAACCACTAAAGGGCCTAACAGCTAACCCTTGTGTAAACATGACAACTGATAAAAGTCATTTAAAGTTACTTAAATTACTTGGAAAGGTCTGAAACTAAAAAGTGTATTATGTATTTTCAGAGATGTATAGAGATTGTTTTGGTTTCACCTTAATGACGATTTTGTTCCTTTTTAGTCGTTAAACCAAAAAAATATTTATTTTATATTCATTTTAGGATAAATTATGTAAATTATATATAATGTAACATTTTTGTTACAGGTTTACGGTTTTACACGAGGCAGGTTTTACTAAGATTCAAAGTGCAAATCTCTATCCAAGATTTAATTTTACATTTTATTTCTTCTGTTATAGTATCTGTTTTAATAAAATACTTGAGTAAATTAACAAAAAAATAAAAACCAACAATAAAGTGTAAATATTGTTTTATTAATTAAAAACCAGTTATTTTTTTTTTTTTTTTTGATGAAACAACTAATGCTTGTTTCTCCTCAAAGAAATACAATTTTCACATAGTATATCCTATTAATTTTATCATTTATAAAATATTGTACAACTTTTCACTTGAACCATCGATATAAAAACTGTGTTATATAGTTAAAAAAAATAGCATCCTTTTAGGTTAACATCAAAACGTTACTGTTTGACATAATAATAAATTAAGCACATTAAAATCTAAAACGTGACCAACTTAGATCTGGCATGACAAAAATAATAATCTACAATTAGTAGGAAAATGTAAAAAATAATTTTGTTGTAATGTTTACAATTTCTAAAAATTTTGTGTGATTATTTGTTATGATCACAATATTGATGTAGAATATATTTTTTCTGTATACTTAAAAATGTTACTTGTAAAGTGTGAAACTAATTTTTTAAATTGCTTTAGGCGTTATCTAAAAAAATATTTAGCTGAAATTATTATGTAAACTAAACATCCTGTCATAAATTTGTCATGCTCATTCTTAGAACTTCCAGACTACGTATAGGAAGAAGTTGTATATGGTTCGCTTTGAATATTTATATTACTATAAAAGAAAGATAAAACTAATAGTACTTTTTAAAATAAAGTTATTGTTTGTATATAACTGTATTAACAATAAAACATTTAAATTTGAGCTTTAGATGAGTTATCTAAATAAATATTATTTCAATTGATTTTTGGTCTTATTCTACATGATTAAACCGTAGGATGTGATCTAAGGTTCGGTTACGGGGCAGTAAACCAGAAACAGAAAGTACTGTAATAGAAGTGATAAGGAGAGCATCAGCAAAATTACCTGAGAAGTCCACTATCACAATAAATAGAAAAGCAAAGACCAAACACGACACGAATGTCAGAGTGTCGTGGAGATAAATTGACTCGGTTCAATCACTTTACTTAACATTAATACACATTCTCTTTCAAAAACAAAATTACACAGTAAAATACATTTTTCATCTTATTCGCTTACATGCTAAAAATAGAAATAATGATACCTCAAACATATTTGATAAAATATGAATATAAAATAAATTATACTGTACAGGGTTGAAAACTTAGTTAATTTGCTGCACTATAGAAGTAAAAGTTATCAATCGGTTACTATTTTGGTGAGTGCAGTATTTAGGTACTGTTATTTTATCAGATGCAAAGCCATGGTTGAAACCTAGATAAGTCCTTCTTAAACGGTTGGCATATAATATTGAACTTAGAATCAGCTGTTAGCTTACTACTGTTTGAATAATTATCAGATAAGTCAATGTTTACATGTTTTTTTAGGTCTATCTCAAGATTGTTTTTTTCTTTTCTTTCTTTTATGTTAGGCCTCGGAGTACTACGCTTAGTTCAACTGGGTCAGTGTGTTCGTCAGGCTTGATTAAAACATTATTCGGGTTGTCATCAATGTTATTGTCAAAGATGTCTTTATTACTTCCCATTTTTCTTTAGTCTTTGAAAGAAATATTATCATCTGAAGATTCAATTAGATAATCAAAACTTAGTTCACCATCATCTGCGGTAAAATGGAATATATAGTAATGAAAGTATATACTAATACCAAAACACAACAGCAATGATCTAATCTTGCTATGAACTAAAAACAACGCTAGCAAACTACAACTTACTGTAGTTTGTAAACAATGTTTATAAAGTTCATGGATATGCTTCTTTGGTCGTCACAACTATATCTATTGGCTATATATACGTCACAAATCTCGTACTTTTGACTTGGCCATCTGGCAGCAATCTGACGGTGTCAATGCTTGTAAAAGTTTTACGGCAATAAACATGATTTGATTTGATATAATTTCGTCTGCGGAATTTGACACAGTCGAATCCAGAAGACCAAGATTATAGATAAGATTTATAATGTTGCAAAAAACAATCATGCAATGCATACACAAAAAAAGTATTTTTTCTACTATGAACCCTGATAAATATTAGTTGTTTCAAAGTATGTGCGTGGTCAGAAAAACATAAAAAAACCCGGGTAAACATTAATAAGGTCTGGTAATATCAAACTGAGGCAACTATTGATGGTAAAGTGCGGTCTAATGTATCTTGCCGTACATAGAAAGGGAATGATGACTGGCTTTCAGTGGAAAAAACTTTTTCAATAATATAACTTTATATAAGTATTAGAATGTGAATAAGAAGTATGCCACATTTTATATTTGTATTAAATGAACAGTTGTATAAACTTATTATATAAATATATAATATTTATATATAAATATTATATTTATATTCTGTTGAATTTATTGTAAAATCAAAGATATTTTCTTGATTCATACCAATGCTATAGAGGACCTCCACATTTGAACATGGAGGATGACAGTTGAATTATTCTAATTGCTATTGTTTTTTATGTGCTGTGTCAGTGTGTTATACTGATCGTGGTAAGCTTATATATTTACTTATTTATAAATAAAATATATTTAACTCGGTTCATTTCCATGTGTAGACTAACACATTAAAACCTAATTCATTCGATAAGTAGTTTAACGATACATTGTTTGAATTAACATGAAAGGCAAGAATTTCATGATATTTAATTACTTGATGTAGTAAATTATTAAAAACTTACTTTAATTGTTTTAAACCTTTAGTTTTATTGTTTAAATAAGACTGTTGGCTGAGATTACCTTTATTTTAAAGGTAATCTAACAAGTCTTGCATATCTTCAGTTCTCATTGAACTGTTGACCCTTCACTCTTCTCCCGGGGAATTTTTATTAAGAATTTTTATATTTTTTAACATATTATAAGACATATATGAAAGTCACATCCAAGATTCAAAACCAAAACGATTTGATGAATAAAATGTTTTAAATGGTTTAGTTAAAAAAAAATGTTTTAAATGCTTTTCTTGCATATGCTCTTATGAGCGATTTACCGTGATCATAAAAATGGAATTCCTTGAAGATTTATATCATTTTAACAAATATCTACACTTCAACAAACAAATTAAATTACTTTAAAAAACTGTTTAAATACGCAAGCATTTAAAAAAGTAAAATAGTTTATCAAGTGGAAGAGAATGCCCAGCAGAAAAAGAATATCTATTAAATAATGTCTATATAAGAATCAATACAGAGGCATGCATATTTCTTAGACACGTGTGGACCATGAATGAAATGGAACAGAGCCAAATGCAGGCAGGAGAGATGATTCTTACATATGAGACGCCGACACAACGTTGTTGTTATTTTAAGGCGAATATGAATGGTTATATGAGTGTAGGATGAGTGTAGTCTGGTTACTATCTGAGTTCAACTGTTCCTCAGAAAGGGCAATTTATTAATAGCCCAACAGCCAGAGCAACTAAGGGACCTACAGCTTTATGTGGAATCCGAACCACGTAGATATTCTGTAGTAGCATGTATGGAAGAACAAGAAGAAGTAACGTTAGAAATTTAAGAGAGAAACTAGGAGTTAAAAGTTTTAAAAAAATCTGGATGTATTATGATGGTATGGTCAAAAGAATGGGAAAAGATATACTATCAAAAACTAATGAAGAAGAAAAAAAACTGTGGTCAGTTAACACGTTCACTGCTGACTAGATTTTGTTGCACTAAGCCCTGTGCTGAACTAAAAAAATTTGCTTACATATGTTTTACTCTTTAAAATATTGTTTATAACATCAGTCAAGAGGAATATAACACTTTTCAACGTAAACAACAACAAAAATAAAAAGGACGCAAAAACGTGTCCTCAGCACATAGCATCAAATATAAATGTGATGTGCTGAGGACGCATTTACGCGTCTTTGTTCCTATAGCAACAAATATTACTATATTATAAAATAAACATGCAAATAATTGCTTGATGGACACTTACCATTTATTTACATTCCTGAATGTTGCTAAAGTCCACAATTAACACTTTAAAAAATATATTATTTACACTATTTACACGTCTAACCCACTACTGTCTAAGCGTGGTAGTTTTCAAAGCATGTTTGAAGGCACAACGCTGGTTGACCCGGACATGCTTTGCACTGATAAGAAGTGTCTTTACGCATTCCATTACGTGTACACACTTTACATTTTTTCCGTGCCAGTTTCCCATTGCCACCTATTGGTAGTTTACTTGGTACGTGTTGCCTTCCCCTTTCTTCAGCGTCAAACTCTCTATCTGCAATGTTATTTTCTCCAAATGCAAGAAGGCTTTTGATTATTGCCAGTCTAAACTCAAACAATGTTAGTTTTTTCCAATAACATATTTATTGTAGAGAATGTGGGCATTTATTATTCCCATTTGGAGAATATGGATCATGATCTTCTTATACCAGCGAACGGTTTTCCGTTCGCACGGATAATAACTCATGAGCTGATTCTTTCGGTCTATTCCACTCATGTAGTTATTGTATTCAATAACTGGTAATGGCTTTTCTTTCTCCTTTCCTCGTCTATTCACTGCGACCTCCATGACGTTTTCATACTGGTTGCTTATGTAGGTGACATCCCTTACATCCTTCCACTTCCCTACCATCATGCCATCACAATACTTAGCGATGGTTTCACCTTTCTTCAGTTTGGTTTTTACAACCTCAGGAGAAACATCTTTTCTGTCCGCACGTAGGGTGCCCGTGATGTAGGTTTTCTTCTCGATTAGTTTTTTTGTCAAGGAAATGCTATTATAGAAATTATCAGCATATATCGAGTAACCTCTACCAAGATAGTCATCCATCAAAAATAAGACAACCTTTTCAGCATGCCCTTCTCCTGATAAAACCTCCATGGCACCGGCATACACTGTAAACCTTATAACTGGGCCATTTGGTTCTGTGAGCATGTACAGTTTTATACCATACTTGTGGCGCTTATTTTTAATATATTGCTTGAAAACAAGCCTGCCACGATATAAAACCATTGATTCGTCTAATGACAATTCCTTGCTAGGTGTGTAAATATTGCTCATTTTGTTATTGAGATACTGAACTGCAGGTTTAATTTTATGTAACCTATCATTGTCATTTTGGTCATCTTCTGATATGTGCAAAGCTCTGAGGATCAATAAAAATCTATCACGGCTCATATAATCCCTAAAACATGTGCGGAACAGTTTATCTGTACTCCAATAGTCTTGGAGTTTGGGCATTCGGACAAACCCAGTATGAAACAAAATACCCAAGAATATTTTGAATTCTGTCAAATTTAGGTCCTTCCACTGACAAATCCGGGATTTTTCTCTAGTATTTTCAGACAGGAATATTTCTTCTGCATACCTATTTGTCTCCCTAATAATATCTTCTAGAAACTGATCATCAATAATTAAAGAGAACCAATCTATTGGTTCGTTACCAGGAATTGGAACTCTCAGCCCCACTTGTTCATTGAACAGAAAGGTTTTTAGCTGTGGAATATCGTTCCAAGGCAACACAGGTCGGGGTACTCGTCTCCCGTGAACAGGGCGTGGCGCCGGTATCACATTATTTAGTGCAGGACTAGTACTTGGTGTCGGCGGTGTACTGGACACAGGCAATGGCACCGGTGTAGTGATATTATATAGTGCAGTACTGCTAGTAGGCCTACCTGGCGTCGCCGGTGTGCTGGATGCAGGCGATGTATTACTACTAAGTGTGTTTGAAGTGCAATCTACAACCAATGAACTATCAACCTCACCATCTGAGAAGTTATATTCTTCATCACTTGATTCTGTATCACTCGGCTTGTAACTGTCACCACTACTAAATACATCAGAATCTGATTCGTAAATCGCGTGCCTTTCAATCTCACTCACGGTTAAATTGTCAGGATTACGGCAATTATTAGGATTGTCACCACTCATTTTAATTAATCACACACAACACCACATACATCCGAATTGCAAACGAAACGTACTCACGTATAGGTTAACTCCCAAAGAACATGAGCATATGAGGTTATTTGTTCTTCATTAATCAGCTAGGCGGGAAAAGGGCGGGAAACAGCTGAGCGCCCAAGGACGCGTGAACGCGTCCTCAGCACATCGCGAGGCATAGCGAGGACGCGTAAACGCGTCCTCAGCACTGAACGTGTTAAAGAAGATGAAGTAGAGCGCTTGTCAACACCCTAAACACAACAAACTGTAGTGAGACTGGGACGTGTATATGTAAACCACATACAAAGACCTAGCTTCAAAGTAAAATAATTGGTGCAGCTATACCATCCATTTGCAAATAAAATAACTGTAGACAAAACTGTAAACACTGTTCTCATGAAAACACATCATGTTCTAGATGAAAGGTCTGTAACCACTGCATGGTTAAGTCACACTGGGTTAGGAGATTTCTATCTTCTTTAATAATCAAAAACAATTATCTTGACAATGTTGATAGTAAAATATGAGAACACTCAACCCGTTTGTCTGAACTCCTCGTCCATGTACTGACTGCTGTTAAGAATCCAGCTAATTTATCTGTTTTAAGCAACTGAGTTCAAAAACATATTATTATCACAGTGCTGTCATCGTGATGAAAACAACAACTGAAGTAATAGTGTAACCAAACTGTCAATGCAAGAGCATATGAAGCGTTTAAGTGATTTGGCCAGATTTTTTCAGACACCAACAATTATGGACAGAACCCTTTAATTGAATTCAACAGTCCCACAGACTACTCAAAGCAGAGGCCACTTTTTGATAGAAATCACTCTCAACAAAACTATAAAAGATGTCATCATACAGAAAATAAAAAAACTCATGCATTTAGAGAGAAAAAATGTTAGGTGAACAGTAGGAAGATATTATAACACTTTTAATCTGGTAGTAAGATAGCAGTCACCTGAAATTATAAATATAAAATATTCGAGCACAAACCATAGCATTGAACTTTATGCCATATTTGGCTGTTTTATTTTTCATGTAAAGACAGAATCTAGAATATCCCCAAAATGACTCGCCACAATTTTCCTCAGGCAAGATTTCTATAACTTTACTGTGTAAAGGGCCATGCAAGTGTAATATTCTGTATTGTTGTAATCAATCGCCATTGTCCAAGAGAGTGAGAGTTGACTTTTCAAAAACTAAATGATTCAGTACTGAATTACTATGCCCATTATCTTCAGTTGCTATATCAGAACATTCTAAAATATTCACAATTTTTCTTTTTCTGGAAATAACTGTATAACAAAATTCCCATGTGGTTTATGTAATAATTCCTTCTTTTTTTAAAGGAATTATACCAATAAGTTAAACATTTTAAATGAAGCCAAATTATTTTAAATTATTCTGCATTCTTCAAATTCATCCATTATTTAAAGTATCATAAACTTTCACTACATATACACAATAAACTAAAATAAATATCAAATATGTTAACTTTTTACATGCATACCAAACAAAAATATATTAATCACAATTAGGCAATCGTAGATTAAACCGCCAGGTTTAGTATAACGCAGTTAGGCAGTCTGAAGGCTACCTCCAATCAAGTACGATAGCAACGCTTGCACTGACAAAAGAGAACAATTTTGAAGAGTATACAGCTTTTTTTCTTGAGCGAGGCTCATAAAGCGTTGCAGACAATGGTCTGCAATAAAATTGTTCATAAAAAACTATGAAAACAGACATTTAACCCTCCTGGGTACTGCCTGATGGAGGGTTAAATGTGTGCAGCAAATATGTATTTGCAACAGAACTGCATATTACTAGTTTAAACATGTTAAGACTTGTTATTATAGAATTAGTCCTTTTTTAGACTTTCATTTTTCATTTAGTTTATTGTATTGTGGTGTTTGGTATTTTAAAAATATTGTATTGTATTTCTATTCATTCCTACAGTTTTAACAGTGACATAAGATAATATATAATTATTTGCATGCTTCAGATAGAATGGATTGCATTTTTCGAGGTAGGCGATGTTGAAAGTTTTGTATTATCAGTAACTTATAGTAAAACTTATAAACCTTTAGAACTCTTTAAGTGCCCATTGCCCAATGCTTGATTTTTTGAATTTTCAAGCATATTTATGAAAAGTTATATAAAATATTGACATCCTGTATGTTACAAATTCATAGATAGATTTCATCTAATAGGAATATTAGTGCCTGTAATTTTATTAGTTAGTGAAGTCTGCAACCATAGCTAGTTTAAACTGCATAACATTTACATGGGACTACAGTAGTTCTCCACAAAAACAGCTGATATTCTTTGAGACTCAAAATTTAACATTGGATGTGACATCTGTTTCTGTATAAAAACAATGGTCTGGATTAAAAATAGCTAGCCTGAGTAATATTGAAGCGTGGCATTGAAGGTTTTAATTGATGCACTGCAGTCACACAATATTGCTTCTCTATATTCCTACCAACTGGCAGCCTGGCGTGGCCTTTGGTAGGAATCCAACTAATCCATAAAGACTGTAAAATATTTCTGTGGTCACTGAGTTTTAAGAGTCAACGAAGAAATATTTCAGGACCTTTTAACGTTTTATGTGGAAATTTGTGTGCTGTGTCAAGAATGTACCTGCTGATCCCCTTGCATTATACATTCTCTGTAAGAAGAGATGTTGATGTTGCTAAATCTCTAGTACTGATCTCTAGTAGTAGACTAGGTAATAAACATTGCACACCTCAGTTAGTATGACACCATGCTCCATGGTTGCTACTAGTTTGCAAGTTAAGTTGCTGTAAGGAAGACCTCACAAATATCTCCTCTTTTTTATTTTTATTTGTAAAAAACATAATATATGCATGTCACGATCCCAATTTATATAACTGAACTCGATTATCATTCCTTCCAACCTAAAAAATTGTCTGTAATGCTTTCTTTAAAGTAATTTCATTGCCTTGATCAAAAGGTTTGTATATTCTAATTACAGTTCACCTTGTGTAGCAAAGTAAAGGCTAATTTTATATTTTTTTCTGTTTTATTTTAATGTCAAATTAAACTAAGATTTTTTAGTTGTGATCTGAACTAGGATTTTGTTAGCATCCTCTTACAAATAGACAAACAATATCGGTACAAAGATGCATGTTCAACATATCTCAGACGCTGTGAATATGTGCTTCTTGTTTTCATAATTGATATTAAACTGTATTTTATCTGAATTAAAAGTCAACTCAATAGTATTGTTGTATCCAAAAGATGTTTGTTTGAAACATTGCACTGATAAAATATGTGATTTTTTCATTGCAATTCTGGCTTTGGGCACTTATAGGGTTAATTGTTTCGTACTGTATCACAACTAAATTTAACAACCTCATAGGCATGCATTGTGAGTGTGATATCAAATATGAGGTTGATAACAAAAATAAAATTAAGTTTAACCTAGTAAGGTAAAATGTTGTTTCTCCTATAAGTATTAAAAACGTTTCTATTTTGTATAGCCTTACAGAAATTGAGAGTAGTCGTCTGTTTCATGTTATATAATTTAATTCAGTTTGAAAAAGAATATTTTTGCCAATTTCATTGGAAGAAAAATTATCCAGTAAATAAAATCTCTTACCAGTTTTCTAGTCTGATATTTCATATTTAAAAATCTAGCGATCAGTGGATCTACTGTCATTTCTGTTGTCACTGTTAGTTACTTTTGACAACAGTTGTTTTCTCTCATTTGTAGAATCAGTAAATAAATGACAAAACTTTATTACCTTACTGTCAGATACACATCATTGGTATGGTTTAGTGGACGAACCAGGTACATACAGTGATATATGAAGCCTGCACAGTAGGTTGGATCGAAAAAGTAAGATTTGGAATTTCCAATTGTAACAGGTCTCAAAAGTTGCGTATTCCTTACAGAATTGTAGGAAAATGGTTTTAAAAATCATATATTAGATCTTCAGTTTGCAAATTGATTCTGAAGTTTAACACGTGTGTACTATTCAAGTAAAAATATCTTTTACTCGTTTAAGAAATTTTATGATTTAATAAAAGATAAGTAAAAAGAATAAATGAAATTTGGTCACTATTATTAAATAGTTAAACTAGACTAACTTACTGTCATGTATTATTTATCTATACTACAATTAATAAATTTTACTATGACAATATTTATTATATGCAATTTATAATAAGAATAAAGATATTTTTGTGTAATACTCCGTAAAATAGCTGTGAATAAACCCAATACTGGGCCTTGTTGACTGAGCAAATGTTTTGACACTATGGTGAATAGACAGAGCTTTTCAAACCAATTATTAAAATTATATAAATTGTCCAGTTGCCACAACAGTATTGTTGAAGTAGTGGTAGTTGTAAAAGGGGAAACAGGTAAAGAACATTTTCAACTACCGTTAAGTAATAACACCGATGTGTAAGGGACAAGTTATATCACACAAGTTTTGTGTAATGGGACAACCCTGTTTGAAGAGCTCATTTATTTTATATGGTTAACTACAGGTTCATATAAAATAAATATGGGCCTGTAATCTTAAAATACAGGTTAAAAGCTGGATAAAGTTACCTTATCCACAGCTTCTTTTAAGGTGTTTTACATGTTCAAAACTTCAGTCTCAATACACACAATGGAGATCTTATATTTGATTTGTAAAATGGTTTATTTTTTCCAAATTCGGTGTGCAAATGCGCAACATTTGAAGCATATTACAATTAAAAATTCCAAATTTTTTTAACCCACCCTAATATGCAGGTATTATTGTCAGTTGGATATGCCTAGGTAACACTGTATGTGTATGGTTGGGTGGTTGGGTCAATAGCACTGTAAGTGTATGGGTGGGTGGGTGGGTCAATACCACTGTACGTGTATGGTTGGGTGGTTGGGTCAATACCACTGTATGTGTATGGGCTATATGTATTAGATAGCCAACTGTGATCGACTTAGGTATTCAACCATAATAAACTTGGGCAGCTCGTGATCAAGTTCGAAGCCCCCTGTGATGAAATTGAGTAATCAATCGTGATCTCTTTGGGTAACCCCCATGGTCATCTTGGGTAGCCCTCGTGATCAACTTGGCTATTTCCACGTAATGAACTTGAGTAGCCCCCTCGTTATCAACTTATTAGCCTCCGCAAGTAACTGAGGTAGCCACAGCTTCCCTATCAGCTTGAGAAGTTACAGTTCTAATTTGGCATCCCGAGATCATTAGGGATAGCCACTGACTTGTTTTGGCAGTCTTTAATTATTTTGCCTAGCCACCTGTGATCATTTGTGAAACCCCTCGTGGGTGGGTGCATTTTTTGGTAACGTGATCGACAGGAGTGGTCATTTGACTACACTGGTCGCCCATGATTATTTTAAAGAAATAATTTAGCTAAGCTGTCAACGGGGGATTTTCAGGTTTTCAAACGTTTTCTTAGGTTTCATCAACTTTGGTAGCATCCCTTAGTCAACTTAGGTAACCACCCTGATAATCTTAAATAGCCTCTCATGATCATCTTAAGCAACCTCCGTGATCAACTTGGGTGATCATCTTAGGTAGCCCCACATAACCAACTTGATTAAACCCCCTGATTAATTTTTTGTAGCCAACCATGATATACTTAGATAGCCTCCTATCTTAGGTAACCTCTGTGATCACTTTGGGTTGGAGATTAACTTGATTAGCAACCGTGATTGTCTTAGGAAGTATCTCTGATTAATTTGTGTAGCAATCTCCCGCACTAGCCAACCGTGTAGCTATTGATGCTTCAACCACAAGGGGGTTTGGGGGTGAAGCCCTAATCATTTGTGTGCGTAAATAAAGTATGACTGGCATGAAGTATGACTGGCATGATGCGTAATGTTAACCTTTCGTTCCCAAGCCGAGAAACAAATTTCACCTTTTTAAATTTTTTAAAATTATTCATCTTAATAAGTTGGATGGTGCCTGGTTAGGTGGTAAGTGTTAAAGACTATTGTAGAAATGAAATGGTGGACTTTCCGTTTCCCACGCCTGTTTCGTTATAGCTGGGGAGGGGGGAAAGCAGTGACTAAGTCTATACATCAACATAGTTGGCATAACTAATTCCTGTAAATGGGCAATATAGATGTTAACATTGGATTTTTTTATTCATATTTATTAATAAACTAAATCACTGTGGAAATAATAAGTTAAAGTTTTACTACAGTAAAAGATTTAAAAATCTACTATCAGTTTTTTTTCTGCTAAACAAATTTAAATATAGTAAAAACTGCACAGTATTTTCTTGATACATCCAAGCAGTTATTAAAATTACTTTTAACCAATTATAATACAGTAAAATTGCATTAGTATTTTCTTGAAACATCCAATTAGCTAAAAAACTACTTTTAATTCAAACCACATTCTTATGTCAACAAATCAGTATAAAATAAAATAGAATGGTGAGAAAAAATCTCAACTCAGGAGCAACAGTGTAAAAAAGTCAGGCGTGAGTAACGGCAGGTTAATGGTTGTATATTTTCCTTTTAAATTAACATGTATAAGTTTTAAATATACAACTAAGTTTAACTGTATAAGAGGCTTCCTCAGCTATAGTTGAATTAAATTTGTTATTATTAGACATAATTGGTTTTGGTTTTTCATAATTGCCTTTTAAATTAATATTCACTACATCATGTTGTTTGTATGCTAGTTTGAAAATTACACAAAATATTTAAAAATTTTTAAAACACGATTCATTGTTTTATAAATTAGTACTACATAATTTGGTTATACATTATTTTACCGAATTAAAGACAAGTTTTGATCAATATCGCTGTATATTATCAATAATTTCTTTTGGTTAGCTCTTCAAGCAAAGCTGAACGAAGAGAAAAGTGCGAGACAAAAGTCATTGTTTTATAAATTAGTACTACATAATTTGGTTATACATTTTTTACTGAATTAAAGACAAGTTTTGATCAATATCACTGTATATTATCAATAATTTCTTTTGGTTAGGTCTTTAAGCAAAGCTGAACGATGAGAAAAGTGCGAGACAAAAGTCATTGTTTTATAAATTAGTACTACATAATTTGGTTATACATTTTTTACTGAATTAAAGACAAGTTTTGATCAGTCATTGTTTTATAAATTTGTACTACATAATTTGGTTATACATTATTTTACCGAATTAAAGACAAGTTTTGATCAATATCACTGTATATTATCAATAATTTCTTTTGGTTAGCTCTTCAAGCAAAGCTGAACGAAGAGAAAAGTGCGAGACAAAAGTCAGATCTTCAGTCCCAGGAAAAGGAGAGGCAGATGTCCATGCTCTCTGTAGACTACCGCCAAATACAACAGAGGTTACAGAAACTTGAGGGAGAACATCGGCAGGAGACAGAAAAGGTAAATTTTCTTGCACTTAATTTAAGTAAAGTATATGAAAACATTAGAAGACAAGTCTTTAATGCAATAATATTGCAAGAAAGATTAGAAATATTAGAACAAAAGAATCAGTTAAGTTTAAGAAACAGCCTTTTTTTAATGTATCAATAATTTATAGAGATGCCAACCTATTTTTAACACATTCATTGCTGCTGGGCCAGTACTCGCCCAAGGCGAGCAGAGCGTGTCACCCTGCTATAAAGATGTGCCAAAATGCTGTTTGAAAGCTTAGCTAAAAGTAGTTGACATCACAAAGCTGCTTATTAAAAGCAGTTTATCTTAGCTACAGGACACGTATTGGCACGTTGTTTCTGTACACCGTTGTTGACTGAAAATTGCTTAGCCATCTTTAAACTTGTTTTTAATTAAATTATAAGATCAAATAGATTAGTTACACATACATATCAAACAGTTACAGCAAGTCTACAAAGACAAGACTATACAATTTCTTGGAGATAGTTTAATAACATTTGTGTATACCTTTTCATTTATAAAAAATTTAATTGAAAGTATATCGTACATATTAACAGTGCATCTCAACAGCACAAGAGAGCTGCAGACAGCAACTAACATAGAAAAGCGCTTACTGCTCACTGCTGTTGACCAACCTGCTTTCTGTAACTGTTGGACGAGGATAACTGCTGCCGAAAAGCAGGTATTCTCATTCAACTGTTTAGTGGCTGAGCTGCTTACTTCAATAAACCAGCTGCTTCAGCTTATTTAGCACATCACTAGTTCACATTTGCAGCACCGCTACAGTGCAAGAGAGCTGCTATATACCTTTTTATTTATAGAACACCTAATTCAAAGTATATTGTACATATAAACAGTGCATCTCAACAGTACAAGAGAGCTGCAGACAACAGCAGACAACAACTAATATAGAAAAGCGCTTACTGTATACTGCTGTTGACCAACCTATTTTCTGTAACTATTGGACGAGGATAACTGCTGCCGAAAAGCAGGTATTCTGTGTGAGAATACTGTTTAGTAGCTGAGCTGCTTACCTCAATAAGCTGCTTAACACGTTGATTGCGGGCGACGTTGATCAACGATGCGCCGCAGTAGCGTGTGTGGCGGGCAGCGTTGTACAAGGATCCTACAGTCCTTGAAATGTATTGACTCCGTGTGAGGTTAGCCATTGCCCGGGAACGTTGTGTCGCTCGTCGCTTGTTGTGCCGGTCTTTGTGAACATTTCGATGTACTTCGTTTTTGGATACCACCATTTTTGTGTTTGTGGTACCAGTTCTACGTTTTAGTGTTTTTTAGGATTGTTATAAGTAATGTTTGTGCAATGGATGATAGTTTTCGACAAGTTCCACGAGGACATTCATGAGTGAAATATAGTGTAACAATGGCTGTGGGAAGTTTTGTAAATAGTTTTTTATTTTTAGTATACCCATTTTTTATATTACCATACATTATTAGGACTAACTGTACATTCTCATGCCATTCGATAACATTGTGCGCGAACTTATTATTATCGTGACTAAACATTTTTTTTTCGACAGAAGAAGTTTTTTTTTGTTGTAAAACTGTTTATTTATTCTGTTATGGAATTATCAATAATGGGACTGTACAAAATTGTCAACAATCGCCAGCTGAGTAACGCTTACCGGCGCCCCAGGCGGACAACGTTGATCAACGCACCGGAAATGACGTCAATGGAATTGGCCTAATTCCATACCTGGACACCTTCTGACACTACTCTGGCTACAATGGGACTATTTATAAGTTAAATAAAAAATTATTATATTTCAGCCTGGGGCATGCACAATGTTGGGCGATTTCAGCAATGAACGTGTTAAGCTTATTTAGCACATCCCTAGTCAGTATAGTAACATACTATGCACTGTCCCTTTGGTGGCCAGTGTGAGTCTAACATCGTGAGAGAGCGTGTACGTCTTGTTGGCGTAGTCAGACGAGTGTAAACAACATTTCATTCCATTAGTTTTTATTTTTGTCCATCTATTGTACAAGGTGTATATTACTTTTCTGTAGATGTTAAGGTTATTTCTAATGTTTTTAACATGGCTCAGCCC
This sequence comes from Stictocephala bisonia, assembly GCA_035578905.1. Lineage (NCBI taxonomy): Eukaryota > Metazoa > Arthropoda > Insecta > Hemiptera > Membracidae > Stictocephala > Stictocephala bisonia. The sequence continues at coordinate 1,036,836 of JAQJVL010000039.1, forward strand.
TTAGGAGGGGTTCTTTTTAAGACAATATTAGCTCTGACAAGTCTGCAGACAGTGAGTTTACAGTTTGAGGTTGTAACGGGATATTCCGATTCGTCTATTTGGGCCTCTGATGAATAAATAAATGGAATTAACTGGTGGGTTGAAGGTGATTAAATATTGTAAATACCAAAATATGAACTAAAAATTATGTATGAATTGCACATAAATTGATTTTACTTGTCAAAATATTAGAGGTAATTGTGCGGCCATGATGACGAACCAGACAAGGCATCTCCATACTGTATGCTTGTGCGATGCCATGCAGTGGATGTGTTAATAAATTGAATAGGGCATTATTATTTGTTTAGGATATGTAAGGAAACAGTAAAAAGGCATTTAACATATCTTGCCCGTTGTCATAAACATAATTCAAAATGGAAGAGGAAGTCATCTAAAAAAAATATAAATAAAGATTTAGCTAAACTTAGAACTTAATTTTTTAGGTAGGGCAGTTGGAGATGAAATAAATATATTTCATTAAATTCATAGAGATATTTTTGTAAGTTCAGATAGTCAAGTGAGTAACATCATTGAGATTATTTCAGGCTATATAGAAATATTACATTTAGAGGTATACAAAAAATTTTGTTGAAATATCTTTTATGATATTAGCTTTTTTTTGGCAGTGGATTTTTTTCAAAATAATCGAGGTTCAAAATAATTCGAGTCTTGTACAGAAAACCTATTCTTCTTATTCTTAAATATTTAACTTAAATGTAAAAAGATAATTTTAAATAGCTCTGTCGCTAAAAAACTAAATTTACTTTAATTTATTTATTTATTCTTAAGCCAACCATCAAGATACTTGATATCATTCTTCTTCAATCAATCAATAATCTTTGTTTACAGTAACATTAAGAAACATTCTTAATAGTAATGTCATATACCTTTTGTTTAGACAAAAGCACTTCAGGCGCAAGTAGAGCAAGAACAAGCCAAGAAAAGTGCTCTAGCGTCAGAAGCAAGTCTAGCGACATCTGAAGTAGCTCATCTGCGAGCTCGAGAGGCACAGCTGACACGAGAGGTTACAAGTCTGCGGGAGAGCAAACGAGCTGCTGAGGAAGAACTGCATCGAGTCAAGACAGCACGCTCTGTCGATGACTTTCAGATGAAAGAGCTTCAAGACCAATTGGAAGCGGAGCAGTACTTTTCTGTAAGTTATAATGGAAAATGAAATCTTCGTTTTTCTAAAGGCTTTGAGTATATATTTATAGTTTTACTGAATAGTATGTTTTTGTTATTTCTTCATATTATCATCTATTTGTATAAAATTATTCTTTTTAGACCAATTTATATAAATTGTATTTCTTTCTGCATTTTTGCCTTTTCTACGAATAAATAATTTGAAACTGATGAATGTTTTTGAAATTATATTTATATTTCAAGTAAAACCGTCATATGCTATTCCAGGATTTATATAAGACTCAGACACAAGAACTGAAAGAAGAAATTGAAGAGAAATCCAGATGTATTCTGGAGCTGGAAGAGGAGAGGGGGTCATTGGCACATCAACTGCAGATAGCGCTGGCCAGGGCTGACAGTGAAGCCTTGGCTCGCTCCATCGCAGAAGAGACTGTCGCTGATCTGGAGAAGGAGAAGACCATGAAGGAACTGGAACTTAAAGATCTGCTAGCCAAACATAGAGCGGACATCGCTGCTAAAGACTCGAGTCTAAACATGGTTTGTTGATATTATATATTTGTAGATATGAAACAAATATATATATGGTGCTGGGTCCTGGAAACATTTTGTTTTTATAATCTAGTGTTTTTGGGTACGGAGTAATAAATTGTTGCTCACTACACTACTACAGAGAATATTTGGGGGAACTTGAAGCAAAGTTGTTTGACCTTCAAAAGCAAACCATCCAGTCCCTCTGCTGACTTCTCTTCATTGAACAATTTATTCAGTTTAATATTAAACAAACTTTAAAACTTCTCTACCTTCAAATTGTTTATCTTTAAATTTCAGCAGGCAACTGCATTTGCTTTTTTCTTTGATTATAAATAAGATAGGAGGATGGCATTTTTCAAAGGGATATTTACAGCAAACCAATTTATAAGCAGCAAATTCTACATTTATCTAGCTGGGATCACAACAGTACTAAACTTTGCCTATCCCATAGCGTAACCACTGTAGCAAATTTAATCGTTTCCTCAACTGGTAATGAATGAAATGTAATGCAAGAAAAATCAATAAATTGTTAATGCTTTTCAAAAGAGAGGTTACTAAAACCAACTTAACCACAAACCAAACCCAAGACAATTCTTGAACTGAAGACATTTCCAACTATTTACTCTTAACCCACCCTACTGTCCACTCATTCACATAAGGTAGTGATATATCCACTACCACCAAGATTACAAAAACTTATCTATATCCTAAAATGGAAAAAAAAAAACAGTTTATTCAAGACCAACCAGCTCATTTTAATATTGAGAATTAGTCAGCGTGCCACTCACGTTAGTACATAATATTGTGATTAGTAAACTTATATGTCAATGGAAAGTTTGCTGATTTAGTGTCTTCTATTAAAATGAATCTTTGTCTGCAAACCTAAATTACAATCGATCATATCAGTTAACTCCCTTTTATAAACATGAATATTGAAGGCACAATAAAATGAATTTTTTTATTTGTAGAACACAAATTGTGAGTTTTAGATTAACAGCTTATGGTTAATATAAAAGGTCAGTTACTGGACATTAAATTACACAAATATAAAACTGTGTCTTGTACAATTAAACATTTACTGAATTGTTTTGTTATACCTGAGTCAAATAACAATTGTAAATTACTGTTGTAACTGGTGCACTCAGATGAAGGAGAGAGAAATGGACTACAAGAAGAATTCTGAACAGTTAATGAAAGACAAAGAAGACCTCAGTCGACAAATGATGCTAATGCAAGAAGGTAATCTGTCATTTTTATTGTTTTGTAAGTTCTGTAATTGTTTATTATCTCATGATAAAAATTTACATCGATGATGCCTTACTCCTGATAATAGTAAACATCCACTATAAACTGTGTGCGGCAAATATCTCAGTGCCAATCAGAAAGTATTTTAGATAATTTTAGTCATTTATTTTGAAAAAAGTTGAACTTTTTTAGTTGCTATTTTTTAGCTGTAAATTATTGTTAAGTATATTTAAATTGCAATTATATATATATAAAACACTTTGTTAATTTTGATGTGGAGTTTCGCTATCATTGTAATTTTTAAGGGAAAAAAATGTAGTCGTCAGAGATCAGTGTTCCATTAATAGTAATGGAGCATAACTTGGTTTCTGCACATATCATTTATAAAAAAACAAGATAGAATTGAAAATTTTTATGCAATTGAATATGTGCAGGGTTTATAAATTTCCATTTGGATTGGCTAACAGAGTAATGAAGCAATAACTGAAATGGGAAGTTTTCTAGCCAAGTGAACTTCAGAGGCTTCAACTACTTACGTTTAGAAATGAATAAAGACAACAAATAGTTTATTTACAACCAAAAATAAGTTAAAACATAATTCCATTTAACTACTTGTCGGCACTGGTGGCGCAGTGCTGTAACCCAGCTACATGGGGACAAAGTGTTTGGGAGATTGTAGGCGATAGGTTGGATGCTCGGTCCTCTTAATACCGACATGGTGTCCGCTTGGTGGTTGCTATCGGTGTGGACACTACTAGAGAAGTCTGGGGTGTCCATGTTGGGTGGTAATCATTGTGCGGATGTTGTGTGGGGGAGATAACTGGGCATCAGGCTTGTCAATTAGCTGAAAATCAGACCAGCACTACGTGGTTCGGATTCCACGTAAAGCTGTAGGTCCCTTAGTTGCCCTGGCTGTTGGGCTATTAATAAATTGCCCTTTCTGAGGAACAGTTGAACTCAGTTAGTAACCAGACTACACTCATCTACACTCATCCTACACTCATAAAACCATTCATATTCGCCTTAAAATACGCACAACGTTGTGTCGGCGTCTCATATGTAAGAATATAGCAAATGTTGACGTACAATAGAGCGTCAAAAATCTGGATTAATTAGGACCGGACCCCTTTCGAATTTTCGAAATATCCAGATTATCAAAATTAACTCGTACAGTGGCCAGAAGATATCTTCAAAGTAAAAAAACTCTAAAATCGGCTGCTTTTCACGTTAGCGGCTGACGGGAAATTGGCACATGAATGAAACCAATGGTAAATTTTAATATTACATTATTTTACCTACAATCTTGTTAACTATAATGAATAAATATCATCAATGTACCAAATTGTTCTAACACTAAAGCATACTGTACTGACATACATGTCACTTAAAGACTTATGATTTAAATATTTAACCCTCTAAGTACACTATAATGCACAGCTCTAAAAATGTTATTGTAAATTCATAGTCAGAGGTTTAAAAAAATCCTTTATAGCTTGTTGCAATGGTTAAAAATGTGAGCTTCTTTTCGAACGAAGCTGTATTGGTCACAATTAACTTCTGTTGTAGTTCGTCTACCCAGGGTGGCTACTCAATCATGTAAAAAAAATTCAAGCATAATTCAAGGTTTTTTTCCAAGGAGTTTCAAACAAAATTCAAGGCGCACTTACAGAGAAATATATTTCTGAATCGACGTAATCACTCATTATAGTACAATATATAAAAAAGCAAATGTTTTATAGCTAGGCATGTCAATAATCTTGTAGGCCATAAAGAAATTGAATTATTGTATAAGTATCCTAGCTTTGAATTAGCAGTTACCTAAATTTTTATTTTCAAATCTAGTGATATGCCTAACTTACTTTAATAAAATTTTTACTAATAAGCCTACGGACTATTTGTGATAAGTCCAGCTTTAATGAATTACGGTTATAACAATAACACAATGAGTTGAAAACAAAACTAGTTTTTTATCTGATATGTGAAAAAACCAACATTTTTTTAAAATCGTTATTTTTCGACAACCTTTTTTCACTTTACATGTTTTGGTAACTATGTCGACTCGTGTCTTTAGTCATACGAAGATTGACGAGGTTTCCCGAACTTATCGCTTGAGTTAAACTGGAGCCCCGGAGTTCGAAGTCCGAACCTTGCTGACGTCACCGGATTACTCTCGTCTCGATCGACGAGAATTCCCGAATGTTACTGAAATTTAAGCATATTTCCAGGTTTTTCCAGGGCCGTAAAATTGAAGCATAATTCCAGGTTTTCCGAAATTCCCTAAACCATTTGTGCAGATTTAGGTTATGTTACAACTGACTGGAGACTCGGTCATCTTGTATGATTTCTACCTTTTCAACTCTGTTCTTCACTTTGAATTGAACTAATTTAAATCATAATGAACAAACCAGTTAACTCGTTCACTTAGCTGACTCGTTCATTTGACTCTGTCGTTCGTATTTTGGTATTTTCCAATCACATATATCATATGGCCTTATTCTGTGGTGTCATTCACACAAAGCGCATGATGTTCTTCTATTGCAGAAAAAAGTCGTTAGAACTATCTGTCAAGCCGGTTCTGTGGATCACTGTAGACCACATTTAAAAAATTTTAAATTTATGTATCTACCACATTTTAATGTATTACCAAAGCTAACTTTCATCTCTTCTCCACCAGGCAGGACACGCATCAGCACAGCACAGATACAAATATAGACTTGACATACCATAACACAGACTTGTTAAGTTTGGCTCGTGTCACCTGGTAAATTGTTTAACCTTTTTTTAGCAAATTGCCAGTTACTGCCAGAACTATACCTATAAACAAATTTAAGAATCAACTGGTTACTTGACAATCCAATGTTTGATATTGGCAAATTTTTTAACACTGATTTATTTTTGAACTTCTGAATTATGTGTTTTAAATTTTAATAACTTATTTTTACTATTCATTTTTATAATTAAGTAATTTTAGTACAATAACAATTGTAATATTGATGTTTCCTATTTCAACTTTGTTGACTAATGGAATAAAGCATTGATTGATTGATTGATCGCTAAGATACAGTAGTTGCGTAATTGCTGTTACAGCGCACGCCGAACTGTTACTGTTGAGTAGTGTTGAAACTTTAAATTATTGTATTAAATATTAATTTTTTAGTATGAATATTTCGCCAGAATTAAATCCGGATTATTGACAGTCCAGATTTTTGACGTCCGAATTATTGATGCTTTACTGTATTTTGACACTGCTCTCACATTATTGTTTTTTTAAAAAACTATTCAACTTTGTGTGTTCATCAAACTAAAACACTTTTTACATTGTTGACAGTTACTGTGGATGGCCAAACATATACCATGTTTTATTGTCATGTTATTAATGAACGCAATGAAATATTACAGTTTGTACTTAAATAACAGACAAAACAAAAAATATTAACTTTGTTAAACCTTATGTAAAGCAGTGCATGTACTTTAGGTTAGTAAAACCTCATTTTAAAGCTTCTGTAATAACATGTATTTTAAGATAAAAAATAGTTTTTTAATTAGCATAATACGTGTTGGTACAAATACAATACATATGAACGCCACACTACACAAATTTATTACAATATAAGCACAAAACACAAATATTTTCTGTGAACCACGCTCACCTTCCTCAGACCAGAGGGATTCACAAAAGAATGGAAAATGGTGTTCAACAATTCAATTTATATGCCTACAATCATGTAATCCTATTGGCTGGAAATGTCAAAATGGCGGATGCTGTGATATTATTGGCTAATTCCTATTGGCTGTTACTTCTGTTCTTTTAATCACTGAAAATACTTTATTAAAAACTATTTCAGAATCGAAATTAACCAGTTCATTCATTAGTTTATCTGAATACTTATATAACTCTTCCCATGCATTCATAATCCTACCCTTTTTACAAACTTTTAGAATATCTACATTTTCATCTATTTTATTTAAACTGTGTGTACAATTCAGAAGATGTTTTGCTACATTAGATCTTTCAGGTTTCTTATTTTTAAAAGTAGAAACATGGTTTTTATATCTTTTGTTAAAATTTACCGTCTGACCTTTGTAAAACATATTACAAGTTATTGATAAATTAAATTTATTAAATCTATTAGCAATTCTTTGTATAAACGGTCCATTGTAGTGGGGGGATGCATACTTCTTTTGTTCTTTATCAGGTTTTTATTTTTTAAGTGTTGTTCATTTATCATCTTGAACTTTATTTTATATTTTCATTTTTATTCAACTTCCAATTTCATCAATAATTGATGCCTTGTATTCATTTGCAATAGCTATTAATTTTATTACATTTATTTCCTGTTTTCTATCTGCAACACTTAATGGTATTGAATATACCCTATACAATATACTTCTGAAGCTAGCCGTTTTGTGAGATTGTGGATGGACAACTGTTATTTATTGTACAATTTGTTTGAGTAGGTTTCCTGAAAATTCTATATGAAAGTTTGTTACAATCACAAATTATCTTTAGACCCAAAAAGTTGATTTCATTCATAGATTCAAGTTCACTGGTAAATCTAAGCTTCTGGTGGTGACAATTAAGTATATTTAACATATTATCTAAGTCATTACATGATTTCTCATTAAATAAAACCATAATATCGTCAACATAACAGGTCTAAAATATGATATCATGTTCCTTTTTTAATTTATGAAAAATTGAGTCTTCATGATGCTGTAAATAAACTTCTGCCAAAATGGCTGACAGGGGACTACCATAGCTAAACAATCTTTTTGCAAGTAAATTTTGTTATTGAAACAGAAGTAATTTACAAAAAAATAAAAAATTGGATGGTAAGAGTGTTGAAGAATTTATCATAACCTGATATATTAATTATTTATATAAATATTTATTTAAACAATTAAATATCATGAATAAAATTTTACTTTTTATAGTTTTCATATAGTGTGGCCCAATATTACTTGACTCTTTTTAAACATCTGTTTATAAATTGTAATTTTATTTGCAGATGTTATTGTTGTATCATTTGATCAAACATGTTATGCCATTTAGTAAACATGGATCAGTTGACAGTTCAACGTCGTACCTTTATTATTAAAGTATTAAAAAAAAAATAATGAGTCTGTAACTACTAAACAACTTTTTCGTAACAATTTTCATGTTCCATGTCATTGTCCTGTCCCTTGTCAGAACTCCTTTAATAGGTGGGTTTTAAATTTTAGAAACACTGCATCTGCATTAAAAATGAAGCTAGCTGGTAGGCCTAGATCTGTTCGTACCCATGGAAATATTGAAAGAGTGTGTGAAGCAGTGCTTCAAGCCCAAATCGATCAGCTAGGAGGCAGTCTGTTGCATTCACAATTTCAAGAGCAAGTATGCATTGAATTTTACATCTTGATTTAAAATTCCATCCCTACAAGATACATTTTGAGAAAAAACTTAATGGCACAGATCCTGTGTTAAATATTACACAGGATCTGTGTAATATTTAACAGTCTACTCACCTGTGTTCAAAGACTACTGCACTCATCCATGAAGAAAACATACTGCCAATGTTTGGTAATGTCCTCTTCCCAGGACACCTCATCTTTCGCTTTGGTAATGTGTCACATGGCCTGCATATTCACCCGATCTAAGTGCTTATGATTTTTGGTAGTGGGGGTACTTGAATAAGTTTTTCTACAAAACCAAACACCATTTTCGAGTTGAACAACTGCATTAGAATTGAATTTGCTGCAATACCTTGTTAAAAGATGGAGGCATGTGTGGAGATCGGAGGAAGGCATCTAAGTGATGTTGTACTTCATGAATAAAAATGGCATCCATAAGTAAATATTTTGGTTATTTAAAAGAAATAAAATTATAATATGTAACATAGTCGCTTCATTTCAAAAACTGTCAGGTTTTTATGGACCACCCATTATATATTTTGTAAGTGCCAGACAAAGTCAAACTTGACCTCGGATGTGTGACTTTTTCAAAGCTCTGCCTTATCTTAATCACAAAACTCAGCATCACATAACTCTATTAGCTGAACTATTGTTACTTATATTTTTATAATTCAGTTTCTTATGAAACTTAAAAAAATGTTATATGTTTCCAGATGTCTGTGTAGCCAAAGGATCTAAGGAAGAGTTGGAAAAACTGCGTAAGCAATTGAAACAGGAACAGCTGTTGAAGGCCCAAGCTGTAAACAAACTGGCCGAAATAATGAACAGGAAAGATATAAACACAACAGGGAAGACTAAAAAGGTCTCATCTGCTGACTTGAGAAGAAAGGAAAAAGAGTGTCGGAAACTGCAACAGGAGCTGACACAGGTATACCTCAACTAACTCATTATCTGTTGAATGGACAATACCTTACTACGTTAGCCATTAACACTTCGGCAGGTTTTTAGCTTTGCCAACAATGCCTCTCCATTCTGTTCTATTGTCTACTATTAGTGTTTATACAGTACCCATTATAACAATGTCATTTCCAACTTGTTCCTCCCATCTCGTTATTGGTCTGCCATCCTCAAGAGTGGTGTTCTGCCTGGTAGGTGTCGCAATTATACATCAACATCATCACGTTTCTGTTTTCACAAGTCTCTCTTACACAACCCTCTCCAATTTTGTCAATTCCTCCAGGTTTCCTCTTCCTCCACTTTTCTTCTTTGAATTCCTCTTCTCTCCGCATCCTTCCACTCTTGGTCCTTCCATCTCCCTCTTGGTCTTCGTCTTCCTCCAGGGCTATCCTCGACAATCCAATGTTTCCCATCCTCTTCACATGCCCCATCCACTGTATGCTTATTCTTTCCATTGTCTCTTGTAACAGTAGCACTTTAAACCTTTCTATGGTTATTTTGTTCCATATTCTATCTCTTCCACTAATATTCTGTATTCCTCTCAAAAATCTCATTTTTGCTGCCAGTGAACTGCTTAAAACACCTTTTATCCGTGTCAAGGGTTTTGTTCTGTAAAATAAAATGGATTAATACTTCTTTCACATCAATATCTTTGTTTCCTTTCCAATATTCCAATTCCATAACGTAACATTTTCTCTGTATGTGTCATGAATATTGGGATAGAAAATGAACTCTTAAAACAGTTTTTGGTATAACAAATCGATGGTAAAAATTAGTTTTTATGATAACTTCAATGAATTTCAAAATGTCAAATATCATTGAAATTTTAAAGATTCTATTTGACATATACATTACAAGAAATAGTCTGTCTCCTGAAGACAAATAAATCAGTCATTGGCCCTTAGTATTGTAAAAATGAAGATTTGTAAACATGTTACAATGATTTCGGTAACAATTGTCTGTCATCTTTAACACGATTTGGTTAATTACACTATATCCGTAAAATATTAGTTTTTTTGCTGTACTAATTTTGCTTGTTTTCTTCATTGGTTAAAGTTTATTTAAGTTGTTTTTAATTTTTATAATGTTATATTTTAACTAAATCATATTGAATCTGGTGTAAATTCCTGAAATTTCACAATATTTAAGTAATAAAGTACTTATAAGTAAGGATGGTTGTAAATAATGTTCTACTTATTAATAATTTTTGTCAAAAACTGAAGAGATATAATATTTTCTAGCTTTCATGGATAGGCTTCCACGGTCGTCACTATCACTAACAAATTCTAGGTCTTCGGGGTTCGATTGCGTCAATTGGCTATGTACAAACATTGCCTTTTTGTATGTACATAGCCAATTGACGCGGTCGAACCCCGAAGACCTAGAATTTGTTAGTGATATTTTCTAGCTTTTATTTCTTAATTTTTGATTTAACATTTACTGTCCTAAAAGGAAAGAGAGAAGTATGGTCAAGAAGCAGTGAAATGGCAGAAGGAACTACAAGAACTACAAATGCAGGTTGTCGAGGAAAATACTGTTAAACTACGGCTACAGATGGAATTAGACTCAAAAGACTCGGAGATAGAGCAGTTACTTGGCCGATTGGCAGCCTTGGGCAGTGAAACAGCCTCTCTTAGTAGTGCTGATAACGACAACGATGAGATATTTTCTCAAGGTAAAATTTATTAATCCCTATGTTGTTTATTACTTTTACAACCAGTATTTGTTTGCTCTAGATAGTGTATCTTAGAATTTGTATGAATTTATTCATAACACGTTCCAGTTTGTACTAAATATTTGTTAGTCACATTTATTGTACTTCAATATCTAAAGTCAGTGACCAGTATGATCATGATAGCAAATTATGTTTTGTTTTAGTTTTATGTTTAACAAATTGTAGTAAGTAATTTTGTTAATTTTTCTAACTTTTTATTACTAATTATTATTCACAGTACAAGTAAACGTCACACAACACAAACTTATACAGTATAAGCACAAAATGCTCAAATATATTACAATACAAGTTCAAAATGCACAAATGTTATGGTGATCGATTTCGGCGAACCACGCTCACCTTCCTCAGACCAGAGGGATTCACAAAAGAAATCAGTATTATTCTAATATAATTATTGTTCTATTTTTAAAAATAATTCTATTTAATGTATTTTATTTTAGTGCAAAAGTAAAAATTTATGTGCTATGTTATCATGTCAAATAGGGTCTTTATTTTGGTTTAAGAACCAACTTTAGTTGTAGATAGTAGTATGTTAACTAGTATTGAGCTTATAGAAAAAAAGTTTACATTTTCTTTGCTTAAAAAAAAAAAAAAAAAAAAAAATTACTCTGGTTTATATGAAAGGTTTTAATAATTTTCCTTTTAATTTTGTCATACAAATAGTTTTACTTTTTTCTTATAAATATACATTTTCACTTTTTTACTTCACTTGCCAGGTTACTTGGGTCCTCGGGCCTGTGGCTGAACTTTGTTCAAGTTATTAGCTCAGTTAGAGATTCAAACCTGGGAACATGCACTAAACAATCTAAAATCTTAGCCACTGAGCTGCCATATAGGTTATGTTTATATTAGTAAAACAATTAACTATACATATGTTAAATGCAATAAATACTATATCAGATATTCTATTTGATTTCAGATAACAGGATAGAAGGCTGGTTATCAGTGCCTACTAAACAGAATATCCGTCGTCACGGTTGGAAAAAACAGTATGTTGTAGTATCTTCAAAGAAGATTATTTTTTATAATTCAGAAAGTGATAAACAAAATACTGATCCTGTGCTTATTCTGGATTTGAAGTAAGTTTTTGTTTTTGTATATCATCATAAGAAATAAATCCTGTTGTACTATTTTCATTTTATTAATAAAAAATCTTATTGTTATCTAATTAGAACTCTTTAAAAAAGTCTAGCAATTAAGTATAAATTCTTAATTTGAACGAGAAATATGATGATCGATAGGCTATCTTGGTAAAAAAAAACAATTGAATGTAGTAATAAATCATTTTTACTCACCTGTGGTTGTCATAACCTTAATCTTGCAATCAAATCAGCATGATGGTGTATATCCTGTGTTTTTAACGCTCCAACATGCTTGCTGGTAATTTATTTTTTATTACAGTCATGTCCAAACATACAAATCAGGTGCATGCCATGAAAAATTGTAGAGTTAAGAAGGTTTCAAAATCGGGACTCCTCGGTTCCTTAACTTCCGTATCAACAAAGGACTTTTTTAATAGCAAATTATGAGGTTAATAAATTCAGAAAATTTAAGCTGAAACATGTACTTCTGATAAACCAAGACCTGAGCAAAAAAGGGAAATTACTGCAAAAAATGGATGTGGATATGCTGACAAATCTAATTAAAACAGGTTGGTGCACAAATACGAACAACATTGTTTAACCGGCTTGTTTATTTATTCCCTAGCTGAGTGTACAATATTTGACTATGTGAGAGAGCCCTATCTCATTTGTACTTGCATATCTTACATCATTTGCCTTTAATGTTTTTATAAAAGCTTGTATATTTCACAATATTTTCCAATATATCTTTTGTTAGAACAGACTCCATACTTTTATTGGAAACGTTCGCTTATGTTGCCTCACATTAGGTAGGTGTCTCAATATTTTTTGTGATGGCATCTGTCTATTTATTTGGATATCAGACAGCCAAATGTGTTATTTAGTCCTTTCTGGAGTAAAAAGGTGCTCAGTATTCATTCTGCTCTTCATCAGCAGATTACTCGGTTGTTAAACCACTTTACTGAGCTGTCCTCTTATCATCTAAAGCAAGTTCGTTGGATCACATTATCACCTTGTCCGCCAATAAATAAATGAAATCTAACTGTTCTGGGGTTTACACTTCCCTCTTCTACTCTTTCCTTTTTTTTTCTTTTTTTCTTTTTTTTTTTTCGCTCAATGTCTTTTTAGATGTTCATTATATGTGAACATGGTTTTTTTAAGTAATATTTTATAGTTACACTATTTTAAAAAAAGAATTCACACTATAGTTCATAATATTGTGATGACAAAGCCTTATTGTAAAAGATAATTCACACAAATATTTGTACTGTACTAATACAAAAAAATGTTTTTTAAATTTTTACTAAATTATTATTTGTAATTTTAAAAAATAATTTGCCTTTATAAGTTAAAATATAAAGGTAAGAGGGCACTCAAGATCTAATTCATTGGTATGTAAGCATACTGAAATAGCCAGGGAAGGGAGTAGGCGATGATCACATGCTGGAAGAGTCCATTGACATCAATTACAATGGTGAAAAGTCAGATTGTGCTAAGTATACTAATACTGTTAATAAGCTTTAAAGTGGAGTCTGTTCATTAAAGTGTCAGTTTCAGAAATATAATTATTTGAGTTCCAGTTGACCCAACAAAGGTTATCTTTCAGGACATAACTAATCTGCCTGTATTTGTAATAATTAGGGATGGACGAGAGGAGGTTTTTAAGTTCGAGAGGGAAATTGATTTTCTCCCAAAATTCGGGAGGGAAATTAATTTTCTCCCAAATTTTGGGAGATTTACTCTAGCTAGCATATATTAATTTTTAAACTTAGTAGATACAACAAATAAACCAAATAATTTTATAGTAATAATAATTTATTTATTGGTACGTGATATAGTGAGAAATTGAACCATTAATGTTAATGCACATTTATGTACTCCTTATTTTAACTGTTGTTTGAAAGTTATTTATTAGCATTGGATTGTTCATGATATGTAGATAATATTTGAAGAATTCCAATGCTTCAAGTGTTTAGGAAACAAACACTCGAAGCATTGGAAATCTCCAAATATTATCTACATACCTCATTTTAAATTAACTTTATTATTTGCCTGTTACCTACAAAACAGAAAATAAATTCAAAAAGGTTTAGACTAAACAATAACAGATTTCATACTTAATAAAAAAAAAAAATTATCTTATATAATTCTTAATAAATATTTTAAGAGCCAACTTAATTAACATTGTAACAAGTGAAATATAAGAATGGTAGTTACTTATTACACACCAATTTTAATTAAAATCGCAACAAAAACTAGACATTGATGAACTCTTCAATTAATTAACTGAACTACATTACAACTAGGAACTGAAATTACACACAGAGGGCACTCATCATCTTGGCAGTCCCTTCCTTATTCCCCCAAATCCTCAAAGAATAAACGTAGTAATTATATTACTGCACATGTAGAAATGTGCATTTGTTTGATTCTATTTATTTAACTGCCACTGATGCGTTTGCTGCGGCAACCTCTGTTTCTTCTCTGTGACTGTCAACTAAACTCACAGACGGCTGATCTGGTAATTCCGAGTTCCTTCACAGTAGCTAAGCTTTTAGGCAAAAGCTGGATCATCCAACCTAAGTGATTCTACGATTCAGGCGCAGTCGGTTGCTTTAATAATTGCCTCCTCTCAACAAAAAATGGATTTTGTATACACCATGTAAAGTGGATCTGTGGTTATTTTATTTAGTAATAATGTTTTACATTCTTACATTTTTATATGTTTTACAATTAACCAGAAATAAGCTATGAATTATGTAATCATATTTGAAAAATCTGGATGCCAAAATAGGTCAATCGATCGATACTAATAATTGTGCACCTAAATCTAAAATTAAATTTTAGGATAAATTATTTAAATAGATTATGATCATCGGTAATGAAATTTGTGCAACTCGAAACCACTTCGATACATGAAGCCCTACTGAACAAAAGATAAATCATTTCATCACGAGCAATTTCTGACATATTGGAGTGAAAACCGTTTACGTAATCGACCAATAATGTAGGCCTAGCCAGACGAGATGCAATCTGAAAAAGTGCCAACTGGTGATACAATGAAGATATTGTGCAGCTAAATTATAAATTTATGAATTAAAAATGAGAAGTAAGATAATGTTTCAGTTCAATAAAAATTATTTTGTTCCGTGCTAAATCCGTCCGTAGTATAATCAGAAAAGGTTTGGATTGAATTATTTTGCATTTAACATCGACGTATTAGTAACAATTATGAGCAGGGAATCAGTAAGTGAGTTTACAAATAAAAATGATTGTATTGTACCATATTTTACACTCCATCTGTGTTACTTTTTAACCTAGTCAGGAAACCATTTGACAGAAAAAAATATCGTATCCCTGCAAAAGTTGCGTGCAGATTTAGCGATTTAATGTGTTCATAAACAAATAATTAATTGACATTCACCACCTATATATCTATTTATTTTCTATTCATTTTAAAATAAATACTAATATGTCGCACGATGCTAGAACGCCATCACAATATTTTGTATGATATGATACAATATTTTCTTTTGTCAAATCATTGGATGATTCCCTGCTCAGATTAAACACCAAAACGGATCACAGTCACCTAATGGGAAATATACGATAATTTCAGTTCCGAAACAAGCTGAACGGTTCATTGTACGTATAATATGAGCGAGATGGACTTTTGCTGTGGGAAGACAAGTTTTGTTCTTCACAGTGATCCAGATCAATCGGTTCTAGACAGTAAAGTGACCTGTTCTCGGGATCATTTTGATTCAACAATTTACGTTACTGACACGAACGAACATTGGAATTTAAGCTCATTCAGTTTTCGTTCATTCTCCATTCTCATTCGGGCCTCGGTCAGCGGTTCTGTCCTAAACCAGATTGGTTTGGTTTGATCATCAGATCTTGTCTTCAATAACAAGTTTGACCTTAACAGATCTCATTGAGCATCGTGATCCGGTTACCTCGTTCACTTGTCAAATGAACGGGTTGTGAGAACGTCACATTTACGCTCGCCCTGAACTGTTGACTGTTATTTCGTAAATTCACTGCCACAATATAAGCAATAAATTATATTCCACGCTAATTGAGACAAGTCTAGCATGTTGTAATATCCTTTATTTTTTATTTATATTCATTGAAAATCCGAAATTGACCATGAATGTCAATTAAAAACACGTTATTGAGATCGAACTATGTATTTAGTTGGTTACATCTTACAAGTAATTGAAAAAAACTCCCGAATGGAATTCTTGATCGTACAAAAATTTCCTTCTTGCAGGACGAGAATTATAATTTCTCTTGGAATTTCCGAAATTTCGAGAACTGTCCATCCCTAGTAATAATGAACTTATAGAGTTATTCACTCAAGGTAACAAGTTTTAGATGAGGTGAAATGTTATTTCAAAGTTGGGACATGGCAGTGCACATATCTCTTTCTCATTGATCACTTTCATAAATAATTCAAAGAAAATCTGTGGCTTCAGTGGAATTCAAACATAACATTTGATGAAGATAGTTTAACAAATTTTAATAAATATGTTGAATATAAAGTAAATTCAACCAAATTGAACGTTCAGAAATTCAAGAAACAACCTGGTGAACTTTAAATTCTCTGCTGTATGTCCTAAAGAAATAATGAATTCTTAATAAATTTTATTTTTCAGCAAAGTGTTCCATGTGAGGCCAGTCACACAAGGAGATGTAATTAGAGCAGATGCCAAAGATATTCCTAGGATATTTCAGGTAATATTTTATCATAAGTTCTCAATTTCTAACCAAATAATTTCAGCAAACTTACAAAAATGAAAACTTCACAATTCAAAGAATTGCTGGCCACACTTTTAAAGAATCTTTGTTTTTTTTTCATTGTGTAGGGGTAAGTTGTGTATAGTTCATGTAATTGAATATTTTTTATGTCAATGTATGTTTTAGGTCAACTGTAGATAGGATACACATGGCACTTTATCCAAGATGTTTAAGAGAGGTCTGTGTATATTTGAAGAATGGGATACTCACAATGATGAATATTAGATATTTTCTTGTCAAATAAGTGTATATCATTTCAGTTGTCTGGTGTGACAGTAAATTTAAAACTTATTATTTTAAGATATAAATTTTATATAGCAAGTTATAACTCCAGTAATTCCAACTGTGTAGAGATCTATAAACAGAAGATGAGATGTCGCCAAAGCAGAGCAAGCATTTTATGAGATCTGCAGACTTGATTGTGCTTAAGTTTTCTGCTGCCTCTTTAGATCACAATATATTGTATCTAAATGTTTAATGCATTCTCTTGGTGTCTATTTGTAATTCTCTGCATGAAGATGAGCAGCACATTTGATGTTTAGATTGTGTAGGCTTTTGAATTACAAAATATAAGCATATAAGTTAACACTTTTACTATTTACCATATCTCCATTTTCTGATGTTGTTATGAGTTTTAAAAATTGTGTTAGTTTTTATTTCATATTCATTATCAGAGTCATATAAAACATTTTCATACTATTTCTATTTACTCTCAGAAACATAGCCCATTACATTATATATCTGTCTGTGACAGACTGAAAATGCAAGTTTTGTGGGAACCGAGGATACTGTTCTTTTGATAAATTTTTTTACTATTCTAAAGATCTGTGAGAGTGCAATTTGAATCAGATCCATAGTTAGTACTATGTTTCCATAAAATTGATGATGACATTTATTTATTTGCTGGGGTTTTGGCTCAGTAAGTAAGGCTACGGACTGCAGAGTGCAAGATCTAAGGTTTGAATCCCCAACTGAGCTAACAGTCCATATCCTATTTCGTAAGCTTAAGCGGCTGGAGTCATTATTAACAACTAGTTCTTCCGGTGTCAACCGCGTCAAAGGACTATTTACAATATGTACAGTTCCAGACGTTTCACCCATGCTACGATGTGGCATCCTCAGTGGTTAGGCTGAAGTTGCCAAGAACATGGGGACCAGTTCTTAAGAAGTTAAAGATATCATAGCTTACGCGGAAGTGCGTACGTGACCTCAGACTCGGGTCAAGTTGGCCTACGTGACACATGACAGCTGCGCCATCGCCATATATTGGGCAGAGCGACTGCTGACCTTCACTCTCAGCCTAACCACTGAGGATGCCACATCGTAGCATGGGCGAAACGTCTGGAACTGTATATATTGTAAATAGTCCTTTGAGGCGGTTGACACCGGAAGAACTAGTTGTTAATAATAACTGTCCATACTTCACTTGTTGAAAAAAATAGAAATTATAGTTCTTTGTAATTAATAAATGACAAATAAATGATTGAGTATATTGGAGAGATAGGACATCAGCAAACTTAACTTAGAAGACAAGTTCACTAACACCTAAGGTAAGTTTGCTGATGTCCTATCTCTCCAATATACTAATTCCTGGCCCAGTGCCCTTTAACCTAACCTAAAATAAATGATTGATTGAATTCTTAACTTCTCACTATTATAGTAATTTCAGTAGTAATGAAAGGATAGGTAAGCAGCATACCTTAAGCACAGTGAGATCAGAGTTAAACCGGAGGGTTTCTGGTGGTGAAAGGGACCTGACAATTAAATTTGTTAATAATGTTCCTTAGATTGTAAAAAACCACAAAAATGCATAACTTCCAACTGTACACAAATGAAATTAGATTGTTATTTTTAAAATGTTAGTGGTATTAAGAACAAGCCTGTTGAGTTAACGAAAGCATTGGCTATTACTTCATATCATGTTATTGCTCTGGTTGAAACCAATCTAAACTCGGAGATTAATGGTTCAGAACTGGGATTTGTAAACCACAAGATATTCAGATGTGATAGATCCCCACTGACTAGTGCAAAGTGTAGTGGAGGGGGGGGGGGAGGCGCTTGTTGCCATACACAACTCTTTGCAATGCTTAATGATCTCATCTGGCTATTCTAATACTGACAGTGTATTTGTTAAGTGCACTTCAGTAATACCTCGTACAATAATTGGCTGTTTGTTTATTCCACCTAGTCAGGATGCTTCAGCATACCTGAATTTCATCGTGTCTGTTGATTATGCTGTTGGCAAAGGTGGGGTTTGTGGTTGGTGACTTCAACTTGCCTTGCATCGATTGGTCTGATGATTCAAGATATATTGATAGCTCTTCATGTTACATCATGAATATGGCTGCTCTCCATGAAATTAAGCAATTCAATTACATTAGAAATCAACGTGGAGTTGTCTTGGATCTGGTCTTTTCATCTGTTGCTGCCACTGAAGTTACCCATGCTATTGATGTCCTTATTCCTGAGGACAGGCATTGGATGTCACTCTATCCTTGGATTTGAGTTCACCATGTCCGAATACTAGAATCATCCCAAATTTTAGGAAATGTAATGTCGAAAATGTATTTTACCAATTGCAGACTCTGAGTCTCCTATGCATTGAGAACATAAATGAAGCTGAACACCACTTCACATTGTTTAGTCAGCATCTTTCATCAATAATTGGGCAAAATACTCCCATGAAGAAAATTGCAGTGACTTGTTCTCCTAAATGGTTCTAAATATAAAAGACTTGTATATCTTGTCATTGAAAAGAGGCGGCATATAAGAGATTTAAAACTACTGGACATTTTAATGACCAGGAAACCTTTCTGAGGCTTAAGCAAGAATGCAAGTATTTGGCTTCTGACTGCCATAGGAAATAAATAGCAAGAATTGAAGAGAGAATTCCTAACAATATTAAATACTTCTGGTCATATGTCAATAACTTGAAATATAACTCTTCCTAGCCTCTTAAAATGACATTAAACAGATCTGTGGCAAATGACCCCCGAGTGTCTGTAGTTTGTTTGCCCAGCATTTTTCATCAGTTTTTTCGAGTGCTGTAATTAATATACCTTCTTTTGACTTTGGCTGGAACAATTCCTTCTCTTGCATCACATTATCTGCCACCGATGTTCAGAGGAGACTTGAAGACCTTGATCACAACAAGAGTGCAGGTCCCGATGAGATTTCTCCGGCTATACTTAAGTACTGTGCACCCATACTTGCTGTACATTTGAGTATATTTTTTAATTCTTTTCTTGCTGCTGGTATTTTCCCTGCTTGTTGGATAAGTGGACATTGTTGTCCCAATTTTTAAGAAGGGTGTCCGTACTGTCATAGGCAACTACAGGGCTATAGTGATTCAATCAGCATTAGCAAAGGTGTTTGAGGCGCTGGTTCTTGAGCAGCTCTATTTTTACCTGAAACCCTTCATACATGAGAGTCAACATGGTTTTCTCCGAGGACGCTCTACAATATCCAATCTTTTACAGTTTCAGGAATTTGTATTGACCTCTTTTGTCGATTTATGTCAAGTTGACTGCATATATTTAGATTACTCTAAGGCGTTTGATAGGTTAAATCATGACTTGCTGGTCGCAAAACTTGCTGTATATGAAGTAGGTGGTCAGCTTCTGAGTTGGCTGTAGAGCTACCTTAAAGGTCGCTCTTTAATAGTAAAATGCAATGGATTTGTCTCCACCCCGTTATCTGTTCTGTCTGGTGTCCCTAAGGGTTCTCCCCTTGGTCCTCTTTTATTCATTATTTTTGTCAATGATATCTTCAAAAACATGTCAGCTACTTTTCTTCTGTTTTCGGATGACATGAAGATTTACACCAGAGTCCCTCTTCATCTGACCAGGAAAATCTGCAGAGGTCACTTTTCAACATCGTCCAGTGGTGTGTAGCAAACGCTATGGATCTGAACATATCCAAATGCCAAGTTATCTCATTCACACATGCAGCTATATCATTTAACTTTGATTATCGTATTGGAGGTGAGATCCTTGACAGAGTTGATCGAGTGAAAGACCTTGGAGTTATTCTGACCAGTTCCCTAAGCCCTGCTGACCATATTGCATTTATCACTTCTAAGGCTTATCCCCCTTTATTCGAAGATCAACAAGGAGCTTCAAATCGTACAAATCCATGCTGGTCTTATACAAATCTATCATGCGTCCTATGCTTGAGTATGGCACTGTGATTTGGTCCCCTTCCAACTTGGCCACATAGACGAAACAGAGTGCAGGCACGCTTCATGATGATGCTTGGAGTTCGTCTGGGATACACCTACTGGGAAACACCCATATCGCAGCTGGAACAGCGTTGAGTTTAACCTATGGAACCTATGTCCATTGAGTTAAAAGTTTAAGGGTTATTTATCTTGCAGTCATGTCTAAGTCCATTCATATGTTTACGGAGGGTTTCTGTGGTTAGGCCTATATATTGAGATGGGCAGAAATTACACTGGAGTTGATAAATAATAGTACTGGAGTCACAGGTATAATGACCATTAATTTTATATTGTATATTGAATGGATATGGAAGAGCTCATGAATGTAGTGGCTGGTTTATGGATAGTGCATGTTTTACAACTCTTTCTTGCAGGGAAGAGAGCCTTGAGAGCTGTGGATGATGGCCTAAGAGGTGTGGTGGAATCAGGTAATTTTGGGTGGACTAAAATCTGTTTCAAATTTTTGGACTGCCTGAAAGTAACAGTAGGAGGTTTGTCTAGAAAGTCTTCTGTATGAGGTGAGGCTGTAAGAATGTTGAAGCCATCCTTAAGAATAATATTTAACTTTTGTAGGCCATGGTGGTAGGTGGTAACAAGGGGTAGGCTGGGTGGATTTTTTCTAACTGTTTTTATTTTTTTTTTTTTTTTTAGAGGTTTGAGCCAATATAATCTGGTTTTTAACAAGGTTTTGAGGATAATCTCTTTCGAAAGCATTGTTTATATGTCTGTTGTATCGTTCTAAATTCTCAGGGTTGGAAATTATATGTTTCGTTCTTGTTGCTAAGCTGTATGGAATGGAGCGTTTAGTATTGTTAGGGTGGCAACTGTCAAAATGTAGATACTGAAGTTGATTAGTTGGTTTAATATGAATATCAGTTTGTAGAAAACCTTCCTCAATGTGAATTTCGATATCCAGAAAAACTATGTTGCTTTGAGAAATATTCCAGGTGAAATTGAGAGTGAAAAAGTGTTGTAGGCTCTGTAAGAAATTCTCTAGATTGGCTTTGGAGTCTGTCCAGATCATGAAGATGTCATCAATGAAACTTAACCAGCATGTAGGGTTTGATATTTGTTGTTTTAGAAAATGTTGTTCTAGCCTACCCATGAAAAGGTTTTCATAAGATGGTGCCATTTTTGTCCCATAGCAGTGCCTTTGACTTGAAGGTAGTTCTTACCAGAGCTCTGAAAATGGTTCTTTTCTAAGATGAATTTAATTAGCTGAAGTACAAAGGATGTGGCCGGTTTAGAGTTAGTTGGTCGTAAGTTAAGGAAATGTTCTATGGCGGCTAAGCCGTGGGCATGGGGGATATTTGTGTAAAGCGAGGTGACATCTATTGTTACAAGGGTGGCATCGGAAGGTAGAGGTTGAGGTATGTCATTGAAGAGTTCCAGAAAATGACTAGTGTCTCGGACATGAGAGGGCAGTTGGTTTACTATGGGTTGAAGTTTTATCATCCACAAAGGCAGATATGCGCTTGGTAATGGAATTGTAGCAGGCCACTATAGGCCTACCAGGAGGTGGATGTGTGCCTTTGTGTATCTTAGGCAAGATGTAGAATTGATTTGGATTAGGGTTCTCGTTGACTAAAAGTAGTCGGGTAGATGTGTTAAGGTCCTGGAATCTAGCATGTGATATAAAAACTATTTAAGTCCTGGTTGTATTCTTCAGTGGGGTCATGATCCAGAAGTATGTAAGTGGTGGAGTCTGAGAGATGGCGATCTATTTCTTTTATATAATCTACTTTGTTCATTATCACAGTAGTGGAATCTTTGTCAGCTGGAAGAATCATAATCTCTGGATTGACTTTAGAGACTGAATGGCTTTGTGTTTGGCTATTGAGATATTATGTGTTTTTGGTAGGCTGGAGAAAAAGTTGGGGTAGTCACTTTTTGGAGGATAAAGTTGACATAGAGTTTGATCGGGTGGTCGAGAGGCAAAGGTGGTGGGTTGAAATTGGAGGGAGGTTTAAAACATGTCAATGAACTGTCTGGGGTATTTGTAGGTGTGTCTGAACTGGACTTTCCTTGAAAGAAGTGCTTTAGTCTTTAAGTTTCGGCCAAATGACACTATGTCGGGGGCAAGGGCAAATTGGTCGATATGTGAAGTAAGAGTAAAACTTAGGCCTTTGGATAATACTGATTATTCATCTGGAGTTAAGCTGGGATATATTGCTAATGGAGTTAATCTGTTCAGAGGAATTTGTTTCTGCCTCAGTTGAAACTTCGGAATGAGTAACTGTTTTCTCATAAAGTTTGGTCGGAAGTACAGGGAGTAGTCTTGTAGGAACTGTTAATTTGAAAATGTCTGATAGGCTAGGTTTTTGAGCAATCAGTGGGGAGATATTGTCGGAAGCCTAACCTCAACATAGCCTATGGTTTTGATTCTAAAGAAAACAGTAGAAAAAAAGTCTTGATTCTTATAGACTTTATGAGAAAACACCTCATCCACCTACATCAAATGTGACTGTGTATCCAGTTGTTTAGTGACTGAAGAAGAGGCCAGTGGCCTTGAAATATTTCACTATCCAATTCTTTGTGATGTGATTGTGCCTCTTTCTACAGTGTATCAGTCTACCAAGTTTATCAGGTATGCTGCTTTCCTTTCCTTTCATTACTACTGAAATCCTAGGCCTAGTGCCCCAAATTTAACCTGTATTATAGTAATGTGCTATTCAGATTTTTGGCAGTTCGAATTCAGGCATAACCAAATATTACATTTAATTACATTGAAATGATTGTTAAATTTATATATTATTTAGACACGTCTTGTAAAAAAGCACAATTTGAATACTGAATAGTATATATACTTGATACTAAGAAAGAATATATTAATTTGAAATGGGTTGTATGGCCACAAAATGTCCACAACTAAAGCCATTTATAAGATAAAGCTGCCAACAGATTTTGAGATCGAAACAATAAACTATCAGCTTTACCTTATATCTAGACTCATATTGATGACATAGAGAATCAAATACATTATAAACCTCTACAGATTGACTTACCCTTGCCTTAGGTTGTCCTCCAGCCTCTATCCCCATGAGTTATATAAATTGGGCTACCAAGTTCCGTGTGGGTAAAAAAGGAATTGCCGATACAGAGTAACTTTAATCATAAACAAGACTTAAAAACTTGTTTGTATTTGCATATTTTAATTATTAACTATTTACTACCAAATTTGACTATGTCCATAATTTTTAATCAACGATAATAAATTTTTATTGAATAAACAATCAACGGTTTGTTTTTATTGACGTGTGTCGATTGTTGCAGTTATTGTATGCTGGTGAAGGTGAAGCAAGGAAGCCTGAGGATGGTGGTAGCCTGGACATCAGTAGAGTCATCGATGACAAACCAGGCACCATCATTCTAAAAGGTCATGAGTTCATCCAGATCTCTTACCATATGCCCACTAACTGCGAAGTCTGTCCAAAACCTCTGTGGCATATGTTCAGGCCCCCAGCAGCCTTAGAGTGTAGAAGTAAGTAATATTAAGTAAATTATTGACACGTTTCAACTGTAAATATATATTAGTCACGTCTTTTTTTTTTATTCGTGATGGAGAACTTCACATTATTGATGATAGTGGTAATGATAAACTTTTTGTGAGACAGTGAGTTCTTATTTTTAAAGAATTTATGTACATTATATACAGATGGACTGGGTTCTGCTGTTCTGATTCTCTGCTTAGTCCAATAAAACCCTCAAATCGTTTGTTTATGTATTTGGTTGCCAATTTACTCATTTCAGTGCCTGTCATCATCGGCAATCAAGACAGCAAGCTGTTGTCCAGCGCAAAAAATATACTGTGAGTGAATGCGTTGCTTTCAGAAAACAGTTTCTACTTTTAACAAAGCTGGTTGGAGGTAAAACCATTCGGTTGAACTTGGAGCTTCCAGGATAGTTTCTTCATTTGGAGGACAAAAACATGGCTGACTGACTACAGTCTTAGTGAAAGTGACTCCAGATATAAGTGTATTTTAGGTGGTAATTATCCAACTAATATTATTAACCTTGTGCACAAACTTACCTGGAACAACCGTAAGTCTTCTCACTAAATAATTTTTACCAAGAAACAATACTACACCATTATATTTTGACAACCTACATATGTGACACTCCATAAGTACTTTTAGTAGTAAAGGAAGGTTAAACACCAAGGATTCAACAAAACTAAAAGAAGAGATTTTAACATCATAACTTGACATTATATAGAGAACAAACACTTTATACTAACTACTATTATATTAAAAGCAATAAATTCCAATCATATGATGTCACAATCAAAAGCCAACTCAAACCTATCAGTGATGTAGATATATTCACCACGTCATTAATCAAGCTGTGTAAGAGCAACAACTGTGTCACACATCAAGACCGCTGACCTGCTGCTGCTGACAGTGCTACCAGACACCTGCCTTACATCAGCCTCTTGTATTAACAACATTGAATACTCGGTCTAGAGCAACCGTCAATTTTTTTCCCATCACTGACTACAAATTGATTTCTTTGCAAATTTGAAATATTAATATCAACTTGTTACTACATCAACTATAAAAATCCTGTAACTCAATAGTAACACCAGCTTATATCTAAATACATATTTTTACTTTTGGCACCCTTACTGACTACAGTACAAATATCCAGTTTTTGTACTGTATACACATGTGACAAGGTACTTGATTACCATTTAACCAAGCACATATATACTTTTTGTTTTTTTTCAAATTCTAAACCACCTGACTTCAAGAATTTTTGACAGACAACCAGCCAAAGTCATTAAAACTGATTTCATTTTTATTTTAAGCCATCTGACTTCAAGAAATTTGACAGAAAAACAGCCAAAGTCATTAACACTGATTTCATTTTTTATTTTAAGCCATCTGACTTCAAGAATTTTTGACAGACAACCAGCCAAAGTCATTAAAACTGATTCATTTTTACTTGAAGCCATCTGACTTCAAGAATTTTAACAGACAACCAGCCAAAGTCATTAAAACTGATTTCTTTTTTATTTTTAAGCCATCTGACTTCAAGAACTTTGATAGACAACCAGCCAAAGTCATTAAAACTGATTTCATTTTTATTTTTAAGCCATCTGACTTCAAGAATTTTGACAGACAACTTCAAGAATTTTGACAGACAACCAGCCAAAGTCATTAAAACTGATTTCATTTCTATTTTAAGCCATCTGACTTCAAGTATTTTGACAGACAACCAGCCAAAGTCATTAAAACTGATTTCATTTTTATAAATACAATATATAAACACAATATATTAACATAGAGAAACAGCCAAACTCTGCATAAAAAACTGTCTTCATTTCTTTAACAACAAATACACCAACATTTCATAACTCCAAAATGCACAGAACCAAAACAGCAGGCCCCAAATATCCCTGCGGTTCTTGTGGCATTGGAGTGAAATACTCATCAATTAAATGCACAGGCCCATGTAATCTATGGTTTCATGGAGGCTGTGTAAACATTACAGATAAGCAACTGAAGAAATTGACAAAGGACGAAATTAAAAACTGGCTCTGCACGAAATGCTTCAATATACCAGAACCACCCATGAAACCAGAATCCACAAAAACTTCAAACAACTCCTCAGATACCACAGAACTAAGAAACAAAAGGAATCTCGACAACCCCAAAATCTATGATACTGACATGATTGAAATCACAACCAAAATCAAAGACTTTGAAAACCAAGACAACACGGATCTTGAAACGTCACTCACCTTGGCAGCCGAAGTAGGGAATGCATTACTCATAGAAAACCAAAAACTCGAAGCAGACCTACACCAAATGAGTCTGGAAAACCACAAGCTAACAACAAGAATTCTTGAACTAGGAAGTAAAAATGAACTGATCTGTGAAGAACAAATAGCGCAACTGGAAATGGAAAGGGACCACACGCTAAACAGAAACAGCATTTTACAAGATATAATCCGAGGTCTAGAAAGGCAGCTAGAAAAAGAAAAAGAAATGCAAGAACAGTTAATACAAGACTTTGAAGAACACGACAAAGAGAAAGAAGTAATAATTAAGAAATTAGAAAAACAGTTTCAAGAACTTCAACACAAATCTAATACTAGAAACACATCAGAAAACCATACAATATACAAGAAAACACAACAAAATTCTGAAACACAAACAAGTAGTAATGGACTTCCTGATATGAATACAAACATGTACGTACTAACACAACTGGCTGATTTAAAACTACGACTGGACAAATTAGAAAAATTGAACACAATAAGACAACAACAAACTCAAGACAGGCCGCCTAAAAATGCTGAAGATCTGAAAACAACCACACCTGCAACCCCAATAGTCATAAGAATACCTCAAAAGACAGAACAAAAAAATAATCAAAAACATCCAACCACACACAAAATATTAAAGCCACAAAAAACAAGAAATGTCTACAGTGCATCGCTACAGGTAGAAAAATACAAGTTAAATCATGGAACAAGCACAGGGCCAAATAAGACAAACAACAAGTCAACAACTCTAGATCAAAAGTGCCCCACACCAAAATGAAATACAAAAAAATAAGTTCAAAGTGACAATAGCACCCCCCATCACAGCCACAAAGCGCAAAACTGGCGAAACCATAACTGACTTCTACTACAAACAAATTAAAAAAATAGAAAATGCAAAACAACATTTATTACGACCCCTCCCCCTTGCGAGCAACATTCTAAACTCCCAAACCAGCATACAAAGCCCACCCCTTGAAGACTCTAAAAACTGCCTTCAACAAAAAGACAGCCCTTTTTTAGGAGCAGGAC
Source organism: Stictocephala bisonia (assembly GCA_035578905.1). Lineage (NCBI taxonomy): Eukaryota > Metazoa > Arthropoda > Insecta > Hemiptera > Membracidae > Stictocephala > Stictocephala bisonia. Next base: position 1,064,780 of record JAQJVL010000039.1, read on the forward strand.
CAGAGGGGAAAGACCTCACATAACAGTAGAGCCAGAGACACAAACTACAGAGCCAGACATAAGCACTGGAGATGAAAATTTAAAAATACTCCACCAGAATGTCCGAGGACTTGCCAAGAAGATTGATGCGTTAAATCACTTTCTACACACCCTGAGACCAACAATAGTAATATTAACAGAACATGGACTAGAAGAAGAAAAATTACAAAATACACGCTTAGGTGGATATGACTTAGTAGCTAGTTTTAGTAGGGAAAACCATAAGCTCGGAGGTGTGGCTGTCTATAGAAGCACTACAGTACCACAAGAAAACATAAATGTTATGGACATAACTGAATACTGCCAAGAATCGGCTTTTGAAGCAGCTCAAGTTACTCTTAGAACAAAAAAACAAGCATATATTATACTAGGCATCTATCGACCACCTCAAGGAAAACTAAGTGAGGCTCTGGAAATGTTATCGAACATATTAGAAGAAAGTAAACTTGAGAATAAGAAAATAATAATAATGGGTGACATAAATATAAACAGTCTCATAAACGGTAGGGATAATTTCCTATTTACTGAAAACCTAAGAACTCATAACATCATCAGACATGCTCTACCAGCAACAAGAATTACACAAGAGTCTGCCACATCAATTGATTGTATATGCACTAACCTGCAAGATGACCAGATATCAATTGGAATCCATGAAGGTGGCATATCAGATCACATGGCACAAGAGTGTGTAATTAAGAACATAATACCAAAACCAAAACAAAACCTAATTAAAAAAAGAGTTTTCTCTACTAAAAACCTTGAAAAATTAAAGCATATTCTTGCTCAAGAAAACTGGGATTGTGTGCACAATGCTCTTAGTGTGGATGAAGCGTATAACTGCCTACAAAATATAATAATAATAGCAATGAATGCAACATGCCCCTTAAAACAAATTAAGAAACTAGGCCCTAAACAAAGGGTTGTATTCGACAAGAGAGCATCAGAACTTAAAAACCAATACCTTGAGACATTAAACCAATTTCATCTCTCTAGAAATACAGAAGACAAAAATAATATGATTGAAAAGAAGAAAGTGTATGATCTGTATCTGAGAAAAATTAGGCAAAAGTCGATCAGCGACCAAATTAATAAATCTGATAATAAAATGAAAACACTATGGGGCATTATTAATTCAGAAAGACAACAGAGCCAATCAGAAATTCAGCCATTGCAAATATTAGTAGAAGACAAAAAACTGACTGATCCTATAATGATAGCTGACCATTTCAACACTTTTTTCACAGAAATTGCTGAACTAACACTTAATAAATCTAAAGTTGCAAATTCAGCAAACAACAATCAACTTCTGACTCATACACAAGTTTTACCAGGAAACTGCTTAGAACTAACACTAACCAACAACGAAGAAGTAAAGTCTGTAATAGCGACAATAAAACCCAAGCTATCATGTGGAATTGATGAAATACCTTCGAAACTAATAAAAGTATGCTCAGAAGAATTAACACCACCTCTTGTAACTATTATACGAGGGTCGTCTCAAAAGTAAGTTACACTATTTTTTTAAAGCCGTTCTGTTGGCGCCAGAAGTCTGGGAGTCGCGGAGTATTTGCGTGCGTCGATCGATCGGCCAGTCAGACTACAGGCAATATGGAGACACCACTTGTTCCTACCGCCGATTGTGAAATTCGCGCTATTATTCGTTTTTTAACAGCAAAAAATAAAACCTACTGAAATTCATCATGAGTTGTGTAGTGTTTATGGTGAAGGTGTGATGTCAAGGCCAATGGTATCTCGTTGGCGTCAATCATTCATTGAAGGACGGACAACACTGCATGATGAACAACGAAGCGGCCGCCCCTCCACTTCTCGCGCGGCAACTGTTGTTGAAGATGTCAGAAAGGTCATTGACACCGATCGGCGCCTGACTCTTGACGAAATCCTTTGTGAACTGCCTTCTAATGTGGAAATAAGCCGTGCATCACTCCACAGGATTATTTCTGATGATCTTCATCTGTCAAAAGTGTGTGCAAGGTGGGTTACACGCCTTCTCACAGAACAGCACAAAGAGCAGAGAGTTGATGCTGCTTTGCAATTTCAACAATTTTTCGATGATGAAGGAGACAATTTATTCGATCGAATATTAACTGGGGATGAGACCTGGATCCATCATTGGACGCCTGAATCGAAAAAAAAGAGTATGGTATGGAAAGGAAAGGACGAACCAACACCAAAAAAAGCGAAAGTTGTGGAATCCGCTGGAAAAATCATGGCGACGGTTTTTTGGGACAACAAAGGTGTGTTATTGATCGACTACCTTCCTCGTGGGACTACAATAACAGCAGCACGGTATTGTGAACTTTTGGAACAACTGAGAAGAGCAATCCAGAACAAAAGAAGAGGAAAGTTGACGAAAAAAGTTTTTTTGTTCCATGACAACGCTCGCCCACATGCTGCTCGTCAGACCCAAGACCTGCTCACAGATTTTCGATGGGATGTTTTTGGACATCCACCTTACTCCCCCGACCTTGCACCAAGTGACTTTCATCTTTTCCCACACCTCAAACAACATCTTGGAGGTCGGCGCTTCGCAAATGACGATGAGCTGAAAGAAGAGGTTGAGAGTTGGCTAAGCAATATGGCGGCAGAATGGTATGATGAGGGACTGAAAAAACTGTTACCACGTTACCAAAAATGTTTAGAAAATCATGGAAATTATGTAGAAAAATAAGGTTAACTTGTACTTTTCAAAATATATCATTTAAAATATTTTCTGATGTTTTTTATACTTTTAATAAAATAGTGTAACTTACTTTTGAGACAACCCTCGTAAATAAGTCCTTCAGAAGTGGAGTATTTCCGTCTCAACTAAAAACATCAAAAGTTTATCCACTACATAAAAAAGGCTCGAAAAATGATTGTATAAACTATCGTCCTATCTCACTAACGCCAAGTATTTCTAAAGTTATTGAAAAAACAATGTTAAATAGGCTAATCAAGCATCTAAATGACCATGATCTTCTTACTCAACACCAGCATGGCTTTATAAAAAACAAATCTACAATCACAGCCTTAACCAGTATCATAAGTTTCATAGCTGACAATCTTGATGACGAACAATTTGTGACTACCCTCATGATCGATTATAGCAAAGCGTTTGATTGTATTGGACATGGATTGATACTGGAAAAATTGGAAAGCCTAGGAGTGGTAGGAGTTGCAAAAACATGGTTCAAAAGCTATCTTGAAGACCGGAAACAGTTTGTAGACATACAGAAGACAGAAAAGGGAAGAACAACCATTTATAGATCAAAACAACTTCCGCTGTCACGAGGGGTTCCTCAAGGTTCTGTGTTAGGACCGATTCTTTTTGTTTTGCTAACAAATGACTTTCCAACTTACATAAAAAATAATAATACTAATATCGTGATGTTCGCTGACAATACAACTATTCTCCTCAGAAGCAAACTTGCTGTTAGCCTACATGATCTTACCAAGGTAGCTCTTGATAAAACAATCTCCTATTGCCAAGCATCTGACCTTGCAGTAAACCCTGACAAGACAATCCAAATTAATTTTAGTAAAAAGAAAGAGCAGGTAAAGAAACATGATCAAATCATGCAAAGTGACACAGTTAAACTTCTAGGTGTTACTATAGATTCCAAACTCTCGTGGACAGCACACATAGATGCACTCATTAAGAAAATTAACACAGCAATTTACGTAATTATAAGAGTGAAATGGATAGCCAACCTAGAGGCAGCCAAAACAGCTTACAGCTCCCTGTTGGAAAGCCATATGCGGTATGGAATTGTGGTCTGGGGAGGAACATCAACTGGGAATATGACAAGAGTTCTTACTCAGCAAAAGAAGGCAGTTCGTATACTTGCAAACCTTAAGCCACGCGATTCCTGTAGAGAATCTTTTAAAGATTTGGGCATCCTGACTGTTGTAGGACTGTATATTGAATCTGTGATACTACATACACTCACCCTGAAGTTGCAAACAGGACAGGATTTTCACTCATACAACACTCGTCATGCATCTAACTATGCCCTTCCATGCCACAGAACAGCACTTTTTGAGAAGAAGGCATCTTACATTGGACAAAAGCTGTACAACCACCTGCCACAGTCTCTAAGGACGTTAAAGGGGAGCAAAATGAAGAAAGAGCTACACAGATGGCTGCAAAATAGGCCAATCTACACCCTAGAAGAATTTTATGACTATTGTACTTCTATACTGTAACTTTTTATGTTTATTTACTATGACGCCATTTCCATTCTTAATGTTTGTGAAATAAAGAGAATTTGATTTGATTTGATTTCACAGTGGCAAATGATGAATAATGAGATAAAAGGTAAGAAAAACAGCTGTAGTATTAAACTAATAGGGAAACTCTTTTAAGGCCCCTAGAAAATTTTGAATGTCTTAGCTCCTTTTTTTTGCCACAGTTGCTTAAAGAACACTAGAAGCAAATAATTTGGATAGTGCATCCACTGCATATAAAGGCATAAGCAGCAGTGAATGACAAATAGTAACTTCCAGCTTGCAATTGAGTGTGAGGTATTGAATGCATTAGACTCGCTGAAACCAAAAAACATCTTCAGGCATAGACGAAGTCTCAGATAAACTTATGAAAGTATGTAAAAAAGAACGTACAAATCCATTAATACCATAATAAACAAGTTTCTCCAACAAGGTGTGTTACCAACTCCACTGAAATTATCTATGGTCTATCCAAAACATAAAGTTGGAGTAAATAATGACTTGAAAAATTATAGACCAATCTCCATGGTATCAATTTTTTCCAAAATTTATGAAAAATATCATCCTAAATAGGCTACTACCCTACCTAGAAAATAACAATCTACTAACAAGCCAACAGCACGGCTTTATTAAAAGAAGATGGACGATCACAGCCCTAATACAATTGAAGGAGTATATAATTGACCAATTAGACAAAGGTCATCCAGTCATTAGCTTGTTTCTGGACTTATGTAAGGCAATCGACTGCTATAATCTTATCCTTGCTCCTATACTTTTAACAAATTAAAATCCTTTGGTTTTTACGGGAAATTATAGCAACAGTTTCAGAGTTATCTGAGAAACAGAAGGCAACTTGTGGAAATTGAGTATGAGAGACAAAACAAAGGACACAGAATAAATTCTGATATTTTCAGCATTTTAAGGTACCACAAGGACCAGTACTGTTTCTCCTTTTAACCTCTCAACTGCTGTAAACGAGTTAAGTCGTGCGCCGCCGTCTTTCCCGCTGTGCTACGCACGACTGAAGTCGTTCCGCCGAACGCGCTCAGTGTGCTGTACACGTATCAAGTCGGTATTGATTATTTCTCCACTTCAACATGCCCACGACATCTATGGATACTTTGTTGAACTACTAGCAAGCTCTTTACTAAACAGAGAATAGATGTTCATTAGTTCATTATGTTGTATACAGCTGACTGTTTTGGTTGTTTTGGTGACTACCACTACAAGAAAAACTTTTAAAACAGTAAAAAGTGTTGTAAATAGTGTAAATACATAAATAAATTCTTTTTATGGTAAAATATAAGTGATTTTGTAGGCTATAATGGAAGAAGACATCAACTTGTTTTGGTGAGTACATTATAATAAATGTTTATCTAAGCATGGGTTCAGGGTTTACTCTATCTGTATAAAACCCAGCACAGGGGGTTGGCATGCTACTGAAAACCCAGCAGTTGAGAGGTTAATAAACGATCACCCACGCCATATAGGGGAATTCTGCCAGTCAACAATCTATGCAGATGACAAATATACTCTTACCCATAGTAGAACTCTTAATAAAACATTTAATAAAATAAAAAAAAATTAATGCATCAGTAACAACCTGGCACTAATCACATGATATTATTCACCACCAAAAACAACAAAGCAGTACCACTCTCAATTCTAGGAGTAGAAGTTGAGACCCATCCCCCCACCAAAGCTGGTAAGCGTGCCAACCGGGGGATGGCTCAAAACAAATCGAGCGATGGGATCACGGGTGGCAGTTGGAGGGTCAAAATAACACTCGGCAGCTGAGCAAAACTAATTTTATTATCAAAAAAATCAAAATAATTCATTAATCAAAACGGCAGAAGGCCACAATATTAACGGGCAGAAGGCCGCAACAATAAATTAGCACTTAAATCAATAACCCTAAACACTAAAATAACAAGATACAACACATAAACTACAGAAACAACAAACTCCACAAATACCAAAATTTAACAATCAATTTTTGTATGGCCTATCTGCAGTTTGGCCTGAGACTCCCAAAACGTAAGGAAAATTTATTAACAAAAATTTAAAAGGTGACAAACTTAGAAACAAATTTAGATAACCCCAAATAAAAGTGAAAATTTAGAAAACGTCTGGAAAACAACAATTAAGCCGGCAATTTGGCCCACATCCCTTGATTCCACCGGGCCAGGGAGTAAGCCGGAATCCCTGGGCAGCTCCGAATTAAAAGTTAAGCAAAAGAACAATAATCCCCTTTTGGTGAAAGTTTAAAAATTAAATAATTTAAAAGAAAATATAACACGGTACCGTTCGAGTAAAAATTCACTTCAAAACCCCCCCCCCCCTGATACACTTAACAAAAAAATAAATAACAATAACTAGGCCTAAGCATATAAATCAATAATAACAGGATTTAACAATGGGGACCTAACAAATATAAAAATCTAAACAAATGTAACAAGAAAATAAACTAATTAAAAATAAATAACAATAAATATTAACAGCGAACGTTCTTTGTGTAATTTAAAGTTTTTCTTTCTTGAATAAATAAATATGTCCCCAATGGCTGTGTTGCATTAATCACTGTTCAAGTGTTAGGCCTAGGCCGCATACAGTTCCATAAACTTTTTTTCTTTTTATATAGCACTTGTTTTTTTTTTCTTTCTTTTAATCGATGCACCAACCAAAACCCCCAGCTCAGCCGCCGGGAAACCAAAATGGAATACACTGACCTGAGGACAGAAGACTTATGTATGTACCCAAGATGTAGAGCGGGTAGCTAGCGACTCCAGGCTTCAACATGGTCCTCAGGCCAGGGTAGCAGTGCAGATGGTAGAACTTTGCCCGGACGACCGGCTGAGGGTTGAAACGTCCTACTCAAGGACCCTGGAGTTTTAGTTTGTCTAGCCAAACATGGTAAGGAGGTTCGGCCGAGTAGAACTCTTCTAGAACAATCTTTAGACTGAACAGACAGGCCAACCTGACCGAAGCTGCTGGAACACGGAACGAAACGGAACTGGGCCAACGGCTACCAAAGCACGCAAATCGCCAGGCAAAAGCGAATCTCAGGCAGCCTGGCAGACAACAACGAAAAAAAGAAACTGTACCGGTCCAAGACCCGGTACAACCTCCCTCTGCAAACCTCAACACACCCAGGCAGGGGAGAACACTCGGTACCTCAGGGAACCAAGAGAAGACGAAGACCTCCGAAGAGTGGTGCTCCAAGGACGTCCAAGAGAAACTAAGAGGGGAAACCCCTCGAACAGGGAGCAAACTACCCTGACTGTCGGGCCCGACAAGAAAAAAGAGAGAGAGAAGACTCTCTCAGAACAGCCACCTAGGGCGCAGAGGTGATCAATCTCTTTGCCCCAAGAAACCCCCAGGAACACCAACTCCTGGACCAACCGTTCCCCGGAAAGCCTTAAGCTGGGACACATGGGCTTTCCTAAACACCCTGCCTGACTGGGGATCAACCAGCAGAGCAGTCACCGGTGACAAAAACCTGTCGATGCGGTGGGGACCAGACCACCGATAGCACAACTTTGCAGCTCTTCGTTCCGCGGCCGAACTGACCGGGTGAGCCTGACAAAGAACCAGATCTCCAACCTGAAAAGGGTTAGGAGTGCGACCCTTATCATACCTCCTCCTCACTCTCTCTCTCTAGCACGTAGCAGGTTGCGCCGAGCAGCCCGCCACGTGGACACTACGTCAGTGGCACCTGGCGTAGGTAGAAGATCCTCTAGCCTCCACAAGTTGGACAAAGGGTTGTTAGGAGGGTAGCCATGTAGAATCTCGAAGGGAGTGGCATTGTGACTCTCATGCTTGGAAGAATTAAAAGCAAGCTGGAGCCAAGAGAGACTCTCATCCCAGGTGTTCTGCTTCTCAGCATGGAAAGTAATAAGGGCAGACCGAAGATTGCGGTTGAACCGCTCTGCATGAGAAGGCTGTGGGTAATACGGAGAGGTAGTCACATGCCTGATACCATTGCCAAAACAGAACCTACGAAACTCATGTGAGGTAAACTGGCTACCGTTGTCGGACACAAGAGTGGAAGGCACACCAAAGTGCTGGAAGAGTTGGGACTGGAGAGCACGGATGGTGAGCTTAGCCGTAGCACTCCGAAGTGTCCGACAACGGTAGCCAGTTTACCTCACATGAGTTTCGTAGGTTCTGTTTTGGCAATGGTATCAGGCATGTGACTACCTCTCCGTATTACCCACAGCCTTCTCATGCAGAGCGGTTCAACCGCAATCTTCGGTCTGCCCTTATTACTTTCCATGCTGAGAAGCAGAACACCTGGGATGAGAGTCTCTCTTGGCTCCAGCTTGCTTTTAATTCTTCCAAGCATGAGAGTCACAATGCCACTCCCTTCGAGATTCTACATGGCTACCCTCCTAACAACCCTTTGTCCAACTTGTGGAGGCTAGAGGATCTTCTACCTACGCCAGGTGCCACTGACGTAGTGTCCACGTGGCGGGCTTGAGTGAGGAGGAGGTATGATAAGGGTCGTACTCCTAACCCTTTTCAGGTTGGAGATCTGGTTCTTTGTCAGGCTCACCCGGTCAGTTCGGAAGCGTGCTGGGCCCATAACCCAGAGGTCCGTGGATCGGAACCACGCTCTGCTACCAATTGAGACCCATCCCCCCACCAAAGCTGGTAAGCGTGCCAACCGGGGGATGGCTCAAAACAAATCGAGCGATGGGATCACGGGTGGCAGTTGGAGGGTCAAAATAACACTCGGCAGCTGAGCAAAACTAATTTTATTATCAAAAAAATCAAAATAATTCATTAATCAAAACGGCAGAAGGCCACAATATTAACGGGCAGAAGGCCGCAACAATAAATTAGCACTTAAATCAATAACCCTAAACACTAAAATAACAAGATACAACACATAAACTACAGAAACAACAAACTCCACAAATACCAAAATTTAACAATCAATTTTTGTATGGCCTATCTGCAGTTTGGCCTGAGACTCCCAAAACGTAAGGAAAATTTATTAACAAAAATTTAAAAGGTGACAAACTTAGAAACAAATTTAGATAACCCCAAATAAAAGTGAAAATTTAGAAAACGTCTGGAAAACAACAATTAAGCCGGCAATTTGGCCCACATCCCTTGATTCCACCGGGCCAGGGAGTAAGCCGGAATCCCTGGGCAGCTCCGAATTAAAAGTTAAGCAAAAGAACAATAATCCCCTTTTGGTGAAAGTTTAAAAATTAAATAATTTAAAAGAAAATATAACACGGTACCGTTCGAGTAAAAATTCACTTCAAAACCCCCCCCCTGATACACTTAACAAAAAAATAAATAACAATAACTAGGCCTAAGCATATAAATCAATAATAACAGGATTTAACAATGGGGACCTAACAAATATAAAAATCTAAACAAATGTAACAAGAAAATAAACTAATTAAAAATAAATAACAATAAATATTAACAGCGAACGTTCTTTGTGTAATTTAAAGTTTTTCTTTCTTGAATAAATAAATATGTCCCCAATGGCTGTGTTGCATTAATCACTGTTCAAGTGTTAGGCCTAGGCCGCATACAGTTCCATAAACTTTTTTTCTTTTTATATAGCACTTGTTTTTTTTTTCTTTCTTTTAATCGATGCACCAACCAAAACCCCCAGCTCAGCCGCCGGGAAACCAAAATGGAATACACTGACCTGAGGACAGAAGACTTATGTATGTACCCAAGATGTAGAGCGGGTAGCTAGCGACTCCAGGCTTCAACATGGTCCTCAGGCCAGGGTAGCAGTGCAGATGGTAGAACTTTGCCCGGACGACCGGCTGAGGGTTGAAACGTCCTACTCAAGGACCCTGGAGTTTTAGTTTGTCTAGCCAAACATGGTAAGGAGGTTCGGCCGAGTAGAACTCTTCTAGAACAATCTTTAGACTGAACAGACAGGCCAACCTGACCGAAGCTGCTGGAACACGGAACGAAACGGAACTGGGCCAACGGCTACCAAAGCACGCAAATCGCCGGGCAAAAGCGAATCTCAGGCAGCCTGGCAGACAACAACGAAAAAAAGAAACTGTACCGGTCCAAGACCCGCTACAACCTCCCTCTGCAAACCTCAACACACCCAGGCAGGGGAGAACACTCGGTACCTCAGGGAACCAAGAGAAGACGAAGACCTCCGAAGAGTGGTGCTCCAAGGACGTCCAAGAGAAACTAAGAGGGGAAACCCCTCGAACAGGGAGCAAACTACCCTGACTGTCGGGCCCGACAAGAAAAAAGAGAGAGAGAAGACTCTCTCAGAACAGCCACCTAGGGCGCAGAGGTGATCAATCTCTTTGCCCCAAGAAACCCCCAGGAACACCAACTCCTGGACCAACCGTTCCCCGGAAAGCCTTAAGCTGGGACACATGGGCTTTCCTAAACACCCTGCCTGACTGGGGATCAACCAGCAGAGCAGTCACCGGTGACAAAAACCTGTCGATGCGGTGGGGACCAGACCACCGATAGCACAACTTTGCAGCTCTTCGTTCCGCGGCCGAACTGACCGGGTGAGCCTGACAAAGAACCAGATCTCCAACCTGAAAAGGGTTAGGAGTACGACCCTTATCATACCTCCTCCTCACTCTCTCTCTAGCACGTAGCAGGTTGCGCCGAGCAGCCCGCCACGTGGACACTACGTCAGTGGCACCTGGCGTAGGTAGAAGATCCTCTAGCCTCCACAAGTTGGACAAAGGGTTGTTAGGAGGGTAGCCATGTAGAATCTCGAAGGGAGTGGCATTGTGACTCTCATGCTTGGAAGAATTAAAAGCAAGCTGGAGCCAAGAGAGACTCTCATCCCAGGTGTTCTGCTTCTCAGCATGGAAAGTAATAAGGGCAGACCGAAGATTGCGGTTGAACCGCTCTGCATGAGAAGGCTGTGGGTAATACGGAGAGGTAGTCACATGCCTGATACCATTGCCAAAACAGAACCTACGAAACTCATGTGAGGTAAACTGGCTACCGTTGTCGGACACAAGAGTGGAAGGCACACCAAAGTGCTGGAAGAGTTGGGACTGGAGAGCACGGATGGTGAGCTTAGCCGTAGCACTCCGAAGTGTCCGACAACGGTAGCCAGTTTACCTCACATGAGTTTCGTAGGTTCTGTTTTGGCAATGGTATCAGGCATGTGACTACCTCTCCGTATTACCCACAGCCTTCTCATGCAGAGCGGTTCAACCGCAATCTTCGGTCTGCCCTTATTACTTTCCATGCTGAGAAGCAGAACACCTGGGATGAGAGTCTCTCTTGGCTCCAGCTTGCTTTTAATTCTTCCAAGCATGAGAGTCACAATGCCACTCCCTTCGAGATTCTACATGGCTACCCTCCTAACAACCCTTTGTCCAACTTGTGGAGGCTAGAGGATCTTCTACCTACGCCAGGTGCCACTGACGTAGTGTCCACGTGGCAGGCTGCTCGGCGCAACCTGCTACGTGCTAGAGAGAGAGAGTGAGGAGGAGGTATGATAAGGGTCGTACTCCTAACCCTTTTCAGGTTGGAGATCTGGTTCTTTGTCAGGCTCACCCGGTCAGTTCGGAAGCGTGCTGGGCCCATAACCCAGAGGTCCGTGGATCGGAACCACGCTCTGCTACCAATTGAGACCCATCCCCCCACCAAAGCTGGTAAGCGTGCCAACCGGGGGATGGCTCAAAACAAATCGAGCGATGGGATCACGGGTGGCAGTTGGAGGGTCAAAATAACACTCGGCAGCTGAGCAAAACTAATTTTATTATCAAAAAAATCAAAATAATTCATTAATCAAAACGGCAGAAGGCCACAATATTAACGGGCAGAAGGCCGCAACAATAAATTAGCACTTAAATCAATAACCCTAAACACTAAAATAACAAGATACAACACATAAACTACAGAAACAACAAACTCCACAAATACCAAAATTTAACAATCAATTTTTGTATGGCCTATCTGCAGTTTGGCCTGAGACTCCCAAAACGTAAGGAAAATTTATTAACAAAAATTTAAAAGGTGACAAACTTAGAAACAAATTTAGATAACCCCAAATAAAAGTGAAAATTTAGAAAACGTCTGGAAAACAACAATTAAGCCGGCAATTTGGCCCACATCCCTTGATTCCACCGGGCCAGGGAGTAAGCCGGAATCCCTGGGCAGCTCCGAATTAAAAGTTAAGCAAAAGAACAATAATCCCCTTTTGGTGAAAGTTTAAAAATTAAATAATTTAAAAGAAAATATAACACGGTACCGTTCGAGTAAAAATTCACTTCAAAACCCCCCCCCTGATACACTTAACAAAAAAATAAATAACAATAACTAGGCCTAAGCATATAAATCAATAATAACAGGATTTAACAATGGGGACCTAACAAATATAAAAATCTAAACAAATGTAACAAGAAAATAAACTAATTAAAAATAAATAACAATAAATATTAACAGCGAACGTTCTTTGTGTAATTTAAAGTTTTTCTTTCTTGAATAAATAAATATGTCCCCAATGGCTGTGTTGCATTAATCACTGTTCAAGTGTTAGGCCTAGGCCGCATACAGTTCCATAAACTTTTTTTCTTTTTATATAGCACTTGTTTTTTTTTCTTTCTTTTAATCGATGCACCAACCAAAACCCCCAGCTCAGCCGCCGGGAAACCAAAATGGAATACACTGACCTGAGGACAGAAGACTTATGTATGTACCCAAGATGTAGAGCGGGTAGCTAGCGACTCCAGGCTTCAACATGGTCCTCAGGCCAGGCTAGCAGTGCAGATGGTAGAACTTTGCCCGGACGACCGGCTGTGGGTTGAAACGTCCTACTCAAGGACCCTGGAGTTTTAGTTTGTCTAGCCAAACATGGTAAGGAGGTTCGGCCGAGTAGAACTCTTCTAGAACAATCTTTAGACTGAACAGACAGGCCAACCTGACCGAAGCTGCTGGAACACGGAACGAAACGGAACTGGGCCAACGGCTACCAAAGCACGCAAATCGCCGGGCAAAAGCGAATCTCAGGCAGCCTGGCAGACAACAACGAAAAAAAGAAACTGTACCGGTCCAAGACCCGGTACAAAGTCCAGATACATTGGAGTTATACTGAACTCAAGACTTGCATGGAAGCAACATATTGAACAGCTGTTCAAGAAGCTTTTCACAAGTACGTTATAAGAAGAATAAAACAAGCGATTTAGGTACTGCAAAGACAGCCTACCACGCTCCTTTTGAGTTCATCTATGGAATAGTAACCTGGGTTGGAATATCTTCCACCAACTTTGATAGAATATACCAATATTCCAAAAAAGGTAGTGAGATTCGTAGGCCAAGGCGGGCTTAACTACAAAGACAGATGTTGTAACGTCTATAACAAACTAAAAATACTGCCAGTGTCAGCAATCTACTTTCAAGAAGTACAGTATTCACCAAACAAATCCGACTTAGAGATATCCATGAGCACAACACACGCCACGCCTCAAGCTTTACCTGCCAACTCACCACTTAACTGCATATAAAAAGGAAGTCGTCATATAAGGGAGCATTGTTTTACAACCATTTTTGTCAGATCAACTGATAGAAAAACCTGAACTACAACTCAAGACGGGCCTTACTCAACTTGGCTTCAAGACTCACTCTTTTTACAGTAAAAGAATTGTTTAGTGCAAAAATTTCCAATTAACCATACATTTGTTAACTTCTATGTAATCAATACACTGATAGTAGCTTTACGTTTTTAATATCCTCTTTTGGTTGTCGACGTAGGTACTAATAGTTGCCGCCGGCCCAACCTAAAACGTGTGTGCACGCTCTGCGACGGAAGTATATTTGTGTATGTGTGAAATTTGTAATCATTGTTTTATGTAGATATGTGTTAATCGTTTTGTGTTATTGTGTGTCTCAATTTTAATTCTACTATGAATCCCAACATAGAATGTATTTGATGATGTGGTAGTTTGCCACGAAACTGGTAGTACCTATGTCGACAACCAAAAGAGGATATTAAAAAGGTAAAGCTATTATAAGTATTTTGTATAATTGAATTAATATTCAGAAGTAGGCATTTTGAATTCTATGTATTGATTGACGCATTGTACTATTCTCCACATATGTCAATAGTCTATTGCCAATCAAATTGAATCTAGAATATGTATCTCAACCTAAATTTATAAATTACCAATTAAATAAGCTTTTTTAGCTCCATCTTATAGAATGTGCTTTAAGTTTCTGTAGTCCATGGTGGTAGTTAGTGATAGGTCTTAAGCATTGGGAACTATTTATACTTGGTGGAAAAAAATATGGAATCGCTCTCACAACTTTTGTATGACTTCACTTGTAAATGTGAAATCTTGTACATCATCATGGTTACAGAGAACATACTTGTTGACACCATTATCAACATTTAATTTTGTTAATAATGGACTAAATTAAATTACTGATTTTAAGGGAACGAGCGAGGAGTGAATGAAAATCTTCAATCAAAGCCTAGTCGAGTTTGGTATCAAATGAAAGGTCTATTCAAGAGAAATTCATTACCCCAAACCGAACTTCGAAAGTTTTATCTTTTCCAGAGCAACGGGCATTTGTATTTCAAAGTAACTAACTTGAACAATATGATTTCTCTGCTATTTTAACACTTTAAAATAAATTATTCTGATAAAAAATAATTCTTTATGGAACACAATTATTAAAAAAAAATATCAAATTATCTCTGGAAGAAAACAATGTTGTTGTGAAAGAGTTTCCATATTTCTTTCCACCCTCTATTATGCTGGATGGGGTTTGGGACTTGGCATAATACCCACTGTACATTTATGGGTGGGCAGGTATATTAAGTATTAATGAAAGCTTGAAAACAGCAGTGCCGTAAACAGTGTAACATTATGGCTACGATTATCATGAAAGTAAGGGAGTTATATACTACATTAAATATATCAGTACTAGTGACGCCTTGCTGTTACCCAGCCTGTATTTGTTTTTTGGGGTGGGCTAAAGGGAACGTGTTTTATTTAGGAAATTTTTATTCAATTTATAAAAAAGACATTTGTATAAGAAGGGGACACGTGATTCCCCAACTTTTGAATCAAGTTACCCATTCTTGATTCAAAAGAGTTAATGCTGAAACTTTGCAAATAATTTTGTTGGATTATGAACTAGAATCTGGTTTTGTTTTGTGAGGTGTACGTTAAAGTGCTCAACTGTAGCTAGGGGATTCACATTGGGTAAGTTGGTGTACAGGGAAGCACCATCAAATGTATTTACTTTAGTTATTAGGAAAGAGAAGTTAAGGAAGATTAGAATAAGAAAATCATTGGTCTCTTGAACATGATAAGGAAGCTGTTGTCTCAAATGACAAATTAATTTGGAAATAAAATGAAAAATCAGACCATGATAAAGAAATTAATCATAAATAATTCATTCATTGAATAATCGAAATTGCATTAGAACATCAACAAATTTGGAAAACCAAACATCTTGGTAAGGATTTTTTAATTGATGTATTATAGTTGAATGTAGATTGGTAATTTATGTAAAGAAACTAATTTAACTACATTACCTTTGTTGTTTTTTAAGGGTGTAGAATCAAAGTTCATCGAGACCACTTGGAGAGGAAAGAAGAAGCCATAGCTCCCTGCAAACTACATTACGACCCAAACTCAGCAAAGGAATTGTTAGTTCTTGCCCCTAGCACTGATGAACAAAAACTTTGGGTGCAAAGGCTCACAAGGAAAATTCAGAAGTGTGGTTACAAAGCTAATACCAATGTTGATGGTGCAAAAGTGTCACCTAGGTAAGAGAAACTGTTTTTATTACCCTAGTCACATTATTTTGATAGTTTTTAAGTTGAGCTTGATTGGAATCGATCAGTTGGCTGTCTAATTCAACTGAGCTATTTATACAGGAAAAGAATTTCAAGGTAAGTGTGAGTAAAAGAGTCAGTTTGTGGCCTGCTTGTTTTATCACCCCTTAACATCAAGTGTCAAAGCTTTCTGGGACACCAAATTATGTTTACTGATTCTCTAACTGAGGTTCAGCATTTTAAGACCCTGATATCTAGCTGAGATAATTTTATCAAAGTACGTCATCAATTCAATTCAAATTTTGGGGACACCCATGCACGCTTTGTGTGCCAACCCTGTTATTCGCTTGTGATTCTTGACCCCAGTACGTTTTGACTACAAATTTTAGTGGCTACACAGCTGATGATTAAATAAATAAAATAACTCAGCTAGAAGGCCAAAGAGCTCTACAGTTGGATGCCAATAAAGCCATGCTGAAAAACATTCTTTTTTTTTAAACATGTAGAAGAAGGTAGTTTAAATTCAGCGTTATAGACAGTGGTAAGTTTATTTATTATACTCTTTTCCATTGTTGTGAGGTCATATTAGTCTTCTCTGCCTTAAAACTAGATAGAAATTTTCTTTTATATGGATCAAATTTTACTAGAGTTTTATTTAATCCATCTTGAATAATACCTCTGTCACAAATTAGTTGGTGATAGATCGGTAAGGACTAATATGTTAAAAGGCCAAGTTTACATGCAGTATTTGTCATTACAATTTACACACAGAGTCATGCTGGCACATTTGATTGCACTGTGCTCTCGGCTCTCTCCACTCAAGATTCTTTTAAAATGAGGGTAGTATAAACATATAACTGGGAACTATAAATATATAACAAATAACACTTTTTAAGGGAAAAAAATACAAGTCTCAAGTGAATAATTTACTCACGAGACCTAATGTTTGTAGTGATTTAATCCATGCAATGGTAGTACGCAGGGATGATCTAGACATTGTTAGCTGCAATTTAATTGCTTGCCACAAAATGAAGTGTTACAATTATTTAGCTGTTAGTAGTGAGGTGATTTATTTACTTAATCTTAAGACGCCGATCGTCAAGATATTGGCGAATGTGTCATTGTTCCTTAGAAAGTGATTAATTATTACACAACATTGTTGTTAGTAATACTCAATACACACATTCCAACAGAACTGTGTTACTTTCCAATCTTCACACACATGCAAGCAGTCAGAAACACGTGTTTGCATACACCATTATTTGGAGGTAGAGAATAATATCCAGAAAGAAATTTCTGATGAAGACAGCCATTTTTTAATTTGAGTTTTTTATTATTTAGAGTTGTTTATTTCAGGGAATCTACTAGATCGACTCTTAAACCTCCGTTCCTCACAGTACAACAGAGATCGGCCACCTTGCCATCCAACAGCTCCAAGTGACACCACTGTATAGTGCTTGCTGTTCCTTCTTAAAACTGTACCTCTCTTATACCAAGGGCCAAGATAGGCTGCGTAGGTCAACGAATGTTATAAATAGGTGATATCGAGTTGAAATTGTGCTCAGGTTAGTGTTTTTTCTCTTGTATTGACTTTATAAAAGGGATCCTTAACAATTTATAGATTTATATAACGGCATACTTTGAAAGTATAGATGTGGTCAAAGTGTTTATCACTTATTATGATAAAATCATACAATTTTATAATATTCAAACCATTAGCATGGTTAGCTGTACGAGTTCTTAAATACATTGGTAACATTAAGAGTTCATTATATTTGTTTATATTCAACAAAATTGAACTATTACTTTAATTTCATCACATTTAAGATTTAATCTTTTTAATATTACATTTTCTATTTCTTCATTTTTGTATCTTAATTACACCCATAATATTGTAAGTAATTTACAATATAACAGATGTTATAAAAATTATGTTAGTAAACTTAGCGTTTTGTCGTTACAATGCTGGTTGATTCTAATAAGATGATTTGTGACAGCCATTTACCAATATAAGAGACCAATTTTCTTAATAATAAATAATTGTATCCATGTACTACTGTTATTTATTCTAATTTATGTAATAAAAGTTTGTTGTATATAATTCTATCAGCTTGTACATTTTGAAGTAAGACTTCTTGTGATTGGGAATACGCAGAATAATCCATGATGCTGTTCCCAAACGCCTTTTGCGTTCCATTAGGCTTATGTTGTACTGTCTTTTATAGTCATATGTCTAATTTTAAAGCATTTTATTTGTAAATAATAGTTTTAAAGTTAGGGTTGTACATTATATAGTTTTTACTTGTTGTAGATTAAATATGGCAATCACCAAAATGAAAAATCTAGTTCTAAGTTGAATCGATCTGACCTTTTCCAGCATTGGTTTTAAATAAAACTGATTTGCTTAAATTTAAATACTCGTACAATTTTAGTAATTATGAATTAATTAAATGGAGGGTGTTTGTAAACGTTTTTGGACCACAGAAGAGCATAACCAGAAAATAACACCTAAATATCTCTTCACACCATGAAAATGACATGATCCACTTTCACTCAGCTGTAACATTCACAGTGAACAAATTAAAAATCACAGATCCAAACCTTGAACAACGATATGCCTCTTCTCTTATTCCTGTACAGTAAACAGGCCAATCTCACAGCCCTTTTAATGTTTCTTAATTTTATTCCATTCCTAACATATTTCAAGTGGTTCTTGTTCTCAACTTTCCTCCCCTAGGATGTCTTCATCCTACTTTCATTTCCAAAGCTTTTCTCTTCATTATTTCTGGGATTTTCAGTCCTTGTTCTGTCTCATATTGATTATCATTACTTCTGATTGATTTCGCTAAAAGAAATGTTGCTGTTATTCTTTATTTTTTAAAGTAAGTATATTTCTAAACTGCTATTTTAAATTTGTTTTACTTATAATGTTTTTCAAACAATGTATTTACTCAGTTCTTCTTTGAGTTCTTTATTGGAAATTGTAAATAATTTTAAAATTTCTCATAAATTAATCATTTTATTGGAATTAATGAGAATTTTAAAAATTATTTGATGTGTTTACTCTTTCTGTGGGTGTTTACTTATTAATTGAGAATACTGTTTACAACTCAATAAACATTAAATTGAACACTGGGAGAATGCATATTGAATTTTGTCTACATGCATTTATGAATCTAACTCATTCAACAAGAAAGTTTGCTTCATTCATGTCTCAGCCATTGTTATTGTACATGTTATGATAAATATTTTCTTTATAACCACTTTAAAGTTTTCATCTAATACTTTTTTTTGTTAAAAAAAATTCCTGACTGACCTCCAAATTCATTTTTCTATACATTTAAAAGAGTTGCGTAGTTTAACACTTTTCTCTTCATCTTAAATATAGTCGAGTTCGAATTCAATATGGAATCGTGTACTGATATTATATTAAACTATGGACTCAAAATATGTAAATATTACTTATTTAAAGAAATATATATGTTCTTTACATTTTATGAAATCAATCAATAAAATGACACCAATTATTAAACTGTGTTTAAATTTTCGTCCCTGGTATAGTAAAATGGGTAACATTTATTGGAAAATGTCTAAGCTACAAAATGTTTGAAGCAACACAGTCATGCAAAAAGAGTTCTAGGTGTATTATTAATTCCGAACTGTATAGATATTGTTTAAAATGAACTCTAATCATGTTTTACTTAAAACCAATGCCGGCAAGTATGTCTACTGGAATGAACATCGTGCAGTTGGATTTTTTTTCACAGTTTGTTGGGCGTACTTAATGTTGGGATATCTGTGGACTCTGGAGTCCTGTTACCATGATAAACAATGCCTTTTTTGCAATAAAATGTCCGCTGTGTCTTAAATTGTGAATTGTTTCATAACTACTACAGTAATAAATCACCGATACATCCTTTATCTATCTGTCACACATTAAGAGTTATGCAGTTTATATAAAGGTAAATAATGATGTTTAGACTTAGCTCGAGATATTGGTCCTTTTTATGATAAATATTGATCTTGTTGTTTGACATTTTCATTACCATTAGAGCAATGTTATTATTTTGTTTCATAATTAATTCTATGTTGTTACTTTATATTGTGTGAAGTTACAGACACTCATCTCTGAGATAGGCAGAAAGTCTTTACTTCGTGATATATTTAATTCAAACCTCCGAGTGATAAAAGTCGAAGCATCAATAATTTTACAGAGTTAAATTAAAACAGTTTTACTTTGGTTTCTGAATGTAAAGCCATTCATTTTTTCTATGTGAATCAACGGTTTTCACAGCTTATTTGTATGCTCCGCTTTAATCGATCCTGTCAATAGGAACGAAATTAACAGCCAACAAACTTTATTACTGTCATTACTGTTGCTATTAATTGCATAGCAACACTAACAGTGGTTGTGTTTTTGTCAGTTGTTATTGCTAATATGTCATAATAATAATAATAATAATAACTTATTATATTGGGTCTGACATTATAAGAAACATATAAGAAAAATTCAATCGTGTTAGTGACACTGAGGACACTTTATACCACCTTTATGACCAGATAAAAAATAATGCATACAGTTAATTTTAGTGTTACATTTTTTTAAATTCTTATGATAATTGAATAAGCTTTTTTATATTCATGCAAATGCAATTTTGTAACATTTATATTTTTCGGAAATATTTCCGAGTTTACTGTAACTTTTGTGACAGTTGTCTAAACTTTGAAAACTGTTTGAAGGGTACAAAAGTGTGTTCAAAGACATAATGAACTTTTATCAGTTAACATAATATTTTTTCGTTAATGTATCTTTATTTTGCATTATTTTCTGAATTCAGGGATATATAAAACATGTCATATCTAATCTAATATTTAGTATTTTTTGTGCATTTTTAGGGAAATGCCCACAAAATGTTCCAAAAGCCCTTATCACTTATATTGTACACTTGGAGGGTTAAAATGCAACACTTCCGTGAATCTATGCTTTATTGTTAACTATAACTTAAACTCTCCTGTTTTTTCTAACAAAGAACCTTTGTCATTGAAAATGAAGGATTTGAATGATTGTTGAACAACTCACTAAAACGTATAACTGTTTGAATTTGACTTATTTAATTACCTTGGGCAGTTTGTCTTTGTAAAATAATAACAAAATTTAAGGTCTCAGCAATTTTGTTGTTCTGTAGTGGAAATTCAAATTAAGGAAGTGAATGTCTCTCATGTTGTAAAACTATACAAATCCAAAAGGGGTTCGTAATCAATACTCTAACTTAGTTTAAGTTTAAAATGAAATACTCGCGATCACTTTAAAAATGTTGTTGTTATTATAACTCTTGTTCATTAGATCCATTATTCAGTGCACTAACGTGATTTTTATGTTTTAATATGAATTAAATGTATATTTACATTAATCCTAGATGTGTGCTTTAACGTGAGTTCGTGATTTTATACGTTTCAATGAACTGAATGTAAATTTACATTCCTTTCGTGTAAAACCAGTTACTGGCCTTGAATTAATAGATCGCATTTTTGTGTCTGTATATATCTGGGGATTAACATAATGTCAATTAGGCCTACATTGTTTTCAGTTTTTATCCCCTTCAAGTACTCACGATTGATTGGTTAGATAATGATCTAGGTTTGAAAGTTTTTGGGTTAAAGTTGGTCGTCTTTTTGTAAACATTACATTTTCAATTGCAAACTAGCCACTTCCAAACAAGGAAGTCAATTCACAATATTCCTTAATTACCCTAGTGAGGGAGATACTCAGAATATGACAAAGAACCTGTTTGTCATGTGTGCTAAAACATTCCTAGCCATCGATTAATTTTATGGTTGAACACGAATTTATGTAAATTTCTAATAAATTCATGTTTTAACAAGAAAATCAGGTGTATGCTTGAAATTAAATTCTTTTAATGGAATCATCTTATAATTAATTCATCAGTTATAAATCTTAGCAACCTTTGGGCACAGCACATAACTACTTGGTCTTCTAATGTTAGTACACTAAGAAATGAAGCTGGTATTTGTTAAAATGTATGACATAATTTTTGCATTAAGGACTGTAATATTTTACAAGAACTATTTTATCATGTTTTTTTTTAAATAAAATTATTAACTTATAAAATCTACTGAAACTACCATAATTAACGACAGGTTGTTAAGTCTCTTCTTGTGTTTTAACATGAACAAGTTGGATGAAACTGATAATTCTCTTGGCTGTTTTACTTGAGTACAATTCCGTTAAGTGCACATTGGCAAAGAAAATTTAACGTATTTAAGTTAATATTTTTCTGTCACATTTATTTATCTTGAAATATGTCATCCTAACAACTTGAGTAACAGGTTTCGTATTATGTCAATCCGAAAATTCATAACTTAATACCCTATTTACATAAATCTTATATACCATTAGTTTTGTTTGTTTTTTTTTTTTTTTTTTTTTTTTTTTTTTTTTATTATTGTAATGAGACTTAAATTAAGATTAAGCTAGCTTCAATTGCTTAAAATAATTGTCAGTTATAATTAGTGATGGGTCGCTTCCAGTTTGGTTCTTTACTGAAACCGGTTCTCGGTTCTGAGTACTTTTTGAGAAAGTCTCAGAAAACTTTTCGAATACCTTTACACCAGTTAATCAACAAATTATGTGCACTCGGTCAGTAAAAACAGTGCTTAGTATTTCGGCGATTTCTCCAATATGAAGTACAATACACCCTAAACATTTCCAATAACTAGAGAATTGGTAATATTTTATTTATTCTCAGGGTATGATTGTTTACACTTTTTGCACAAAAAAGTATTTACTTTAAATTAAAAAAAGTATACAATTTAGTTAAATGGAATATAATGCTCAAATTAGTATGCAATTGAAATTTGCCTTGAGGAAATTACAAAACTTATAAGCCTAGAGAAAATTGAAAAATAACCTGCCATTTAAGGTCTGGTTTAGTATTAACATTTATTCAAAAACAAATCACAAGAATTGATTGAAATTACCATAGGTAAATTTAAGAGTTAATTGTAGTACATTTAAAATAAACAGCAAAAACAAATAATAATTAATTAAAAAACATTATTGTTATTAATTATTGGCAAAAAACTATTTTTATTAACTACTGGTTCTTTTCTCAATTAGTGATAATACTGAATTATGAAAATAAAAATGCTACTCACATTCATAAAAAACTATACAGCCAATAGTGTCATAAATGTTTTTAGAAATTACAGTACGGTATACATTTTGTTTTAAATTTAAGAAATAATAAACTATATTGGGTCAGTAAATGTTAAGTCAATGCGATTTAAAACATAAATCCAATTAAAGACTGTAAAAAAAATAATAAAAAAGTTTTTTATCAGGCAGGAAGTGATAAGAAAAGGTCACTATAAACTAAACAAGGGTGGAGCTCAGGCAAAAAGGACTGGACTCTTGAACAAAAACTGAATGGCTTTAATTCACTGCCTTTCATTAATATTATCTGTCTCTTTTCACAGGCTAATAAGAAAGTGGCCAGACTATGGGCGAATATTTTCTGACTTAAATATGTTGTTTATTTCATAGCCAAATCACGTACTGATAAGGAAGTGGCCTTCTATGAGTAGATATTTTCTGACAAAGATTTATTGTTTATCTTGTGACGGATGTCATTTGATTGTTCTGTTTATTAGCACATTTCACATCTGAAACATTTCTGATATGAAAGCTATAACTCTTTAATATGTTTTTCTAACCGGGACCGCAGAACCGAGATTTTCCCATAGGTTCTCAGTTCTTTTGTCAATAACCAATAGAACCCAGAACCGACTTTAGGACCGACTCATCTCTAGTTATAATTTAGATCCATCCCTAGTTATAATTTAAACAAACTATCGTTCAAGAAATGTTGCAGAATAATTTTTAACGTAGGTATGAAGGTAAATATTACTTTTTGTTAAACACAACATTGTTTAAAATTTCAGTGATGCAAACTAGATGCTTATGAATGTAATATTTAAATTATCATAAGTGAATTTAGAGTTCTGTAAATTGGGAAAGTCGATAAAACACTTTTAAATTGTATTCAACAAGTATATTTAACATATATTACCATCACTGAAAGCATTTTGTGCATTTTTATACAGGGTATCTTTATAAAGCTTACTGTAATTCGTATTTGGTCCATGTATGTTTTATACTTTGAAATTGCTCAGTAGAAATAAGCGACTATATGGTTGTAAAGGCGTTTTGACGTTTTTTAAACTATTGTATTTAATATATACAACTTACCATAATATTGGAGATACGTAGTAATCATTTTTGTGGCATTTGAATATTGTCAGTTTGTGAAGTGGGATGTGATCATAGGTTGTGAGGAACACTAAATAATAAATGAGATCTTGAAGTATAATAAGCTACTCAACACTCATTAAGAACAATTTCATGCTGTTAGTTGTTCTGTCTCCTTTCAACCAATTCCAACAAGCATTATTATTTTCCTGTGTATGGTTCTCACTATACATCCATAGTTAAGTGTTTTTGCATGGTTAATCAAAATATATTGTTGCCTTATTCAAAACCCACATGTTAAGACTATTAATAATTGTTGTATTAACTTGTATTCAAGGTAGATTATGGACACCGTTGTTTTCAGAAAAATATGTAATGAGAATAATGGTTTCTTTACAATTGTCAAGTTGTTTTGCAATTGTATCAATTATAACCTTTTTTAATAGTAATTATTATTATCTATTGAGTTTGCAGCGTGAAAAAATGTTTGTTCGCATTATCTAAAAAAGTTAACCTCACAAAACCTTGCTTCTCTTTTTTTTCTTTTAAACTCAACTCTTGATTGTTGTATTCAGATCAAGTAAGATTATTCTTTTTTAACTTAAAAATTTGTCATAAGAAAAGTAATATATGTGTATAAGTATTTTACAGTTTTATTGTATTAATAGTTGTAAATCTTTTTCCCTAACTGAAGGGTCACCTTAATTTCTATTTTATTTCTTTTTTTCAAAACTTGTTTTAGACAAAAGGATCTGAGAAAATGATATCAGCTATAACAATTCTGGTTATAAGAGTATTTCAAGCTCCCACCAAATATATTATATTTACTCAAGAGTTGACCATGTACTATCAGTAATTAGAGACAAAAGTACTAAATAAGAAACACAAAAGAAGTTCATTGGTATTAGCAATTTAAACTACAATTTAACATTGAAAAGTCTGATTTGTTCTATTTAGTAGAATTTTCTATCATAATTATGTTAAAATTGTTTCAATGTATTAACATTTTATCCAACGTTCCACTTATTAATTAATGTTTGATCATTAATTACATTAACTATTCCACTGGCATAAAACCTCTTTTCATAGTAATTGTTCCAAGTGCCAAATATTATTTCAGTTGTGAATTTGATTTTTGTTGTATACAATTGTAAATAAACGTTTTTACATTGTTAAACTATTAATCTATTGTTAATAATTGGAATAGGAGGTGCTTTCCCTCATGGTGCTTAGCCGAGTACTATTTCCCCATTTCCAAGATTATTGGCCAACAAATTATCCTTTAAAATTAATTTGGATTGTATTGATTATTGACACTTGGCTCTTTAGAGAGTTTGAACTATTATGTTTTTTAAAATTGTTTTATACACTAACCCTAGAACTGATAATGATAGCATTTAATTCACAGTAAGATGTAGCAAGTTTCACATTTTATATGAAGTTAAAAATCTAAAAAATACTATAAAGAAAAAAGAATTATTTATTTATTTAATTAGTGTGCTAGATAATGTAATAACATTAAACAAAATGTTTATTTCAAAGAAAAATAAAACTATTTTGTATGAAACTTAAAATAATTGTTATGTAAAGGTTTTTATCAACTTTTTATGATAGGTTTTTTTATTGAAATAATAAAAGTTAACAATAAACAATAGTAAACGAATAAATAGGATAACCTTTCATACAAATATTAAATCCTGTAGCCAAGTTACTTTTATGAGCGAGGAAATCAATTTTACAGCAAAAACTAATGATAATCATCAGAACAGTTAAGTAAATATATGTTAGATCACATAAACATTGACTGTTCAACAAATACAGCCCCTGGAGATTTAGGTACTGACATAACTAAGCAGTCAGCTGGGCTCACTTGGATTGGTTTTAGCCATTAAAAAACACTCCATTATGAATTTTTTATTACACTTAATTTAGAAAATAAACTAATAAATTGATTCATACACATTTTACCAACCCTAGGTCTTGTCTAAAGCTCTGTGAGTGTACGCAGTTCAATTATGAGTTTTAATTATTGATATCATGATTAAATTCTTGTGGAATCATATATTTTGTGTGTGCATTACATCCTAATTATGTAGAAGCATTCTAGCTAAGATTAATCTGGTTAACTCATAATACATACATAGATTGTGAACCTTGATCTAAAATAAAATATGCGTGATAAACTGTAGTATATATCTGTTGGAAGCACGTTAATTTTGCTATTTTCTACTCATATCAGTCTAGGGTTAAAATGGTAAACACCCGATAATTAGAGACAATTAAAAATTTAATATTTTGTAAATAGTTGGAACATAAAAAAAGAATAAAAATAATGATTTGAATGTATTATCAATACAAAATTTGCGTTTCATAGCAAGTGCTTAATTTTGCATCATAAGGATATGAAATTAACATAAATTTATGCCAAATTTACGTTCAAACCACTAAAACCAGTTCCTACTGAAGAGCTTGCATCAAGGGTTAGTGATAGATAGAGTCTTTGTCTGAAAATGTAAAATGGATATTTAAGAGTAGAACTTTGTCTGAAAATGTAAAATGGATATTTAAAAATGTTGTCTTGGTTTGAAAATGAGAGCAGCTCTTTAAGGCAGCTACAATATAGTTCTGTTACTCATTAACTAATAATATGATACCAAGGTTGGCCTGGAGCAAATGTAAATGATATTTATGGTTAATGTTATTATGTAATTCATAGCATACAAGTTATGTAACCATATTTATAATGTAATGATTTCATAGCAAAAGATCTCATTTGACAAATTTAACATTGTCGTCATTATTATTGAAGTTCTATTTAATACAATCATTAGTAACATTTCTTCGTCAAACAATTTATCAGCTTAAAATCTTTAGTAGCAAAAGAAATCTTAGTCAAAAATAGATAATGTATCATAAAAGTGTTCTTATTAGTAATAAATTAAAATACTTAATTTGTGGTTATCAAAAGACTCATTTTAAAAATAGCTTTTAATTAGATTGTGCAAAAGCCTTTAGAAATGTTCATGTGCAATACCTTGGTCCCATCTGTTATTCTTGTCGTACCTCACATGGTGAATAAGACACTGGACTGATCAGTCAAAATTGTAATTAAATTAACAAACATAAATTTGTATATACAGTTTGCTCTAGTCTTTCCTTGTAAGTACAAAGGACTGAAACTTTACGAAGCTACATACAGAAAATATGTGTAATTATAAGTGATGTAAAATTACTTTTTGTAAAGTTATTCTAGATAAGTATGTATGTAAACTTATTTTATGTATTTATTTCATATGTTTCTGCTTGTAACAATTATTATTTATTTTTGTATTTTTTCCACTGTGTTATTTTCTTCAGTTACATAACTCTTTTTGCAAGTAATCTATCAGTAAATGTGAAATAACAAAAAATATAAGAAATTTCAACCAATTTAGCTTATATTGCTAGTAATGTTTTGTTTCTAATTTAGGTTACCGACAATTTTGTATATAAATGTTGAAGTCTTTTTTTATATTCTTGTTCCTTTATTATGTTTGCTTTAAGAATTTGTAACAAACCAAAACCAAATTTACAACGATTATTTTCCAAAGTTATGTATTTAATTTAACTGTATTGTTTTATATGTATACATATTATTCTTTGTATACTCACTTATCTGAACATGTTATTTAATTTATATAATTGCATTGTAAATTACTATTAATTGTCATAAACTTATCTTAATGTGTTATCTGTGGGAGTTTTATTAATTGCCAAACCAATTGGTAGAGTTGTAAACAACTTTATGAAACTAGACAATAGTTAGTTATCAAATAATCAATTGCAAAAGCAATTAAAGATTGTTAAATGTAACTGTTGTAAGTTTATTTCTGATAATACCTACTAATATCAAAAAATATAAGACAAAGTTTTGGGTAAACTTTTTTAAAATCTATTCAGGAAGAAAACAATAAAGAATTAGTTATTCGGTAATTAACTGCAAAATCAAAATTAAAGATTGTTAATGTAACTGTTGTAAGCTTACTTCAAATAATACCTTTATTATAACAAATAGTACAAGATAAAGTTCTGCGTAAACATTTTTTGAAAAACCGTCCAAGAAGAAAACAATAATGGACTAGGCTCTTACTTGTCACAATTCAATGAAAACAACATTTATTTTGTCAGCTTTTAGCTGAATATTTCCAAAAAGTTGATTTTGTCCAAAAAGAATTATTTATATCTCAGTACAGTGGTGAGTGGGTGGACCTGCAATAACCATAGTGTTTGGAGCTAGTTGAGAATTGGGGCTCAGTAATTATGTAGGTATAGGCGGGTGTATTGGGAGCACCAGCAGCCACATCCAAATTCATATCCCTGCCGAACCAGTTTGATTTTAGTGAATATAATTTTCCAAATTGACACCCACTGGTCAAAAGAGATTATATAAGCAAGTTTTTGGATTTTACTGTACTTGCCTATCAAAACTAAGTTTAGGGCCAGCGTTGTAATTCCCTGCTTGGTCAAGCAATTCTTATACAGATTATAAAGGTTTATTAAATGTCTTGGGGGTGAAGCCTTCCTAAATTAACCTGTCATTGCACTTGGTCAACTGTTACTTGACCAAAGTTATGTGCACAATAACATAGTCACATAACTGTTTTAGCATATGTTGAAAACCTAAATCAACCAGTCAGACAATGAATACAACTCTTAAGGGGGAACTCCACCCTAAAAAATCGATTTTTCAAAATTTTTGTGAAAAAATCTTTTTTGGCTGATTTTTGTTGGGGAACAGTTTCTGAACATTTTGGTATATAATACATGCATATAAAGTTATTATAAACATGTTCTAATACTAAAACGAAAGGTATACAGGTCTAATTCTGCTGATTTCGAGGCTCAGTAGAGCATTGGCATTATACACAATTATGGCAAATTGAAAGAAAAAGAAGGCCTAACCTATGGGGCAGGACAGTTTTAAATTCAGTAAGTCTTCAATTATATGTATTTTAGTTAAAATAGATAGGTAGTATATGTTTTGTGAGAGTAAATCGATCAGTTTCTAAGAAAAATGCTATGTTTTTGTTTTATCGCGTTTACCAATAGTTCATTTTTTCCATGTTTCAAAACACGGAAACAGATTTAACTCAAAAAGTACTATAGCTAGAACATTAATTTTTTTTTTATTTTAAAGGTATATAGATATTCTACAACCAAGAGTATGGGTTTTTAGAAATATTGTTTAGAAGTATTTTTTAAAAAATCACTTTTTATAACAAATTTAAAAATTTATAAGAAAAGTTAAAAAAAATTATTGCACCAAAAGTAAGAGGACAATGAAAAAACCCATACTCTAGGTTGCACATAGGCTCATTACCTATGACAAAAAATTAAATTTACTCAGATATCTTTTATGGTTGTGCAGTTCTATCTGCTGGGGCAAACGACTATTTTCCGATAAAAAATCCCCCCCCCCCCCAAGGAGGGCGGGATGAAAAATTTTTTTTTTTTTTAATTTATCAGTGACCTTAGTAAAACAAGTAAAAAATACTTAAATTAATTTTTTTGCAAAAATAAAAAAACTTTAATAAAGGTGGAGTTCCCCCTTAAATTGTTGAGGCCCATAAGGCCCATAACTATACAGTTGATGGGTTATTAGATATGCCATTATGAAGTATTGCTACTGTACTGTCATTAAGTAAACAAAATGAACATTATAGTCCTGATATTTCTGATGTCAACAACTATCATCACATCAGTTTACCACTCCAGTTGCCCAGAAATGTGGTTGACAATTCTCTTCCATTCATTTCAGTAATTATATAGTCTGTTGTTTTCAACTTCCTACTAACTAGGCCCTCTTTTTGTTACTTCTTTCACATCCTCCATCCACTTTCTTCTTGGCCTACCTTTTGGTCATTTTCCTTGTATATCAAAATATATTCTAGCTGCTCTTGTCTCTTCCATTCTCTTGATGTGACCGTCTCAATTGGGAAGACAACTGAGTGTCAGACTTGTCAGGTAGCTAAAAATCAGACAACACTATGTGGATTCCATGTAAAGATGTAGGTTCCATAGTTGTCCTGGCTATTTGGCTATTAATAAACTGTCTTTTCTAAGCAAAGTCAAACTCAGATAGTAGCAATGACTACACTAGTTCATCTACACTCATTCACCCCTAATATTCGCCTATATCTCTTCAATCGGCATCTTAGAAATGAAAATTACATTTTCCTATATGATAATCAAAGGTTTTCCAACTTTAATCAGAATAAATAAATTCCAGTAGAATTTAGCTACACCTTGCGCTCAGCCTAAACAAACATTTTAAAGTTCATGGATCAAAACTAGCATTCAGTACTTTCAAACATATCAAGAATATTGTGAACATTAAAACTAGTAAAGAAGATTGTACGGTAAAACTTGTATTCATAAATTTAAATGTGTTTATTGCCCTTGTATCTATGTTGGTAAAACTGGACTATTTTCATAATGGATTAAAAATAAAACATCACCCAAATCATACAAACAAACAGAAATACACATTTGGTAAATGTTCAATTGAACACAATCATTCAATTGGCACTGTCAATGAATGTCTTCAAATTCTGCATGTTTGTAACAAAAGGGGAAAATTAATACTTGTGAGAGTTTAAAGTTTATAAATCTTTTATCAATAGTAACCGTGATGAAATGATAATCAATGAGAAACTGGACTTCAGGTCACTTGCATTTCCAACTGTTATAGAATGCAATAATCACCAAGGTTGTTTTCTGCCTTGTTGATAACAAAGATATGCAGCTCTTTGTCAGAATACAGTATATCTAACAAACCTCCAGTCATGTCTGTTGTTGCTGGTGGGACATATTATTCCTGGTATGATTCGACAAGTCCGTCAATTGTTTAACTTTTAAATTTTAATGTTATTTTTTTAGTTCTGTGTCATGTTATAATTCAAGACAAAACCCATGAATGACTTCAGCTTCATATTTGGTAGCTGAAAATGGCGAATAACTTCTTATACCGAAACATGTAATATTAATCAGGGGTGTAGTGTTAAGTTTACCAGTGCCGGAGCGCATGAAGGTAATTGTTTACGGTGGTTCGGAGTTACAGAACCCCCCTCCTCACACGTAATGAAACATTGGAAGGAAGACCAGCTGGTCGGAAGATGTTTTTAAATTTAAAGCCTTGGAAAGTAGGGCTTTTCCGCTTTTTAACTCATAAAAAATACCATAGGGGACTTGTAATGATAAACCAAATAATAAATCGACTCTAGTCTGAAACATAAATCTTGAATTATACGTGTAACAAGCGTAAATGTCACTTTCACTTTCTATCTAGTATTGTTTGAGGGTGAGTTTTAACCTTAGAATACTCACTGGCTAATTGGGTTCATCACTTTTAACGTATTAAGCCTAAAACTTTGACACAATGCTTGAAGTTCTAAATCACCATAACCAAAAGGTAAATCTGAAGGCAATTTGTTTGGTTCCTGAACTGTTCTAGCAGTGTCTCGTAATTGTCTCTTTCACCTTCACACAATTTTGAGGTCTCGTGGATACCAAAGGTAAGTTTTGTAAAAAAACGCAAAAATATAACAGTCTGTAAGATCTGTTGGTATTTAATGATACAGTAATGTATATGTAAATAAAGTTTTAATTTATAAATAGTGTTCAAGTAAAAACATTGTTTTAAATAAATTAACAGTACAAGTAAACGTCACACAACACAAATTTATTATAATAAAAGCACAAAAATATTGCAAAACAAGTACAAAATGCACAAATATCATGATAATATTTATTGTGATAATATCATAATATTTGTGCATTTTGTACTTGTTTTGTAATATATTTGTGCATTTTGTGCTTTTATTGTAATAAATTTGTGTTGAGTGATGTTTACTTGCACTGTATATGTACCAACACATATTAATTAAAAACTATAAATAAATATGGATATTGTTCAACTTATCAACTATCATTCTAAGTAACTCCTTTGTACCTGAAAGGAGTGAAAAACCAGTAGACTTCACTTCTCTCTTACTGAGCACTAGGCGATTGAGTCACAGATTATCAAATTGATCTTACATTGAATTTGTGATGTACCATCTTTATAATTTACAATTTTGTCGTTTCATTTAAGGTACAATGGGCATAGCTTAACATAGAGATTGTATTTTTCCTTAAAAGATAATTTGCACTTCTCAACACTTGTAAAATATAAGGCAACATATAAATATAGAAAAACTATTTTATCTGGTAGTTATTTGCGAAATGGTTGTTCTGTTCCACACCATTTATTACATGCAGATTAGGTAAAACAAGAATAATTCATTTTTGTAAAAATAAATAGTCTGATGATACATGCTTATTTAATGATATTATGGATAAGAGCCAGATGTCTTTTTTGAGCGATGACAGAGCTCAACACCTTGTTGCACACATGACATCGAGTTTCTCCGGTGTGAGTCTTGAGATGTGCCACCAAAGTGCTCTTGTGTTCGTACTTAGCTCCACACTGCATGCACACATATCCATCCTTCTCAACAGAGCTATAAACTATACCTAAAACACACACAACAAAAGACCTCCTAGTGAAATTAGGTACTTTTTTACAGTGAGAAAATAGGCTAGTAAACAATATCTCTTTTCAATGGAATTTACGTTTCCATTTGATTTGAATTTAATAAATTGGTCGTTAGCTTAGTTGGTTTAAGCCTAGATTCATAAGCTAAGGATTTTCAGTTCTATTCTTATCAGGGAAAACAAATGTTAAAAGGTCGGCAGATAACCATCAGCTGTTCATTTGTCATTGGGCTATTAATTAATGAAATTTTCTAAGGAATAGTAAGCCTTAGTTTAACAATGACTACATTTGCTCATCTACACTCATTTAAAATCCATATTTAACCACAGGGGTCTAAGAATACTAATTTTAAAACACTGATAGTTCTTAGTTTTTTTTATTAACCATGGTTAGCCCTAGTAAAATACCTGAAAAAGTTGGCCTAAGCTGCTTTATCGAACCTTGCATATAATTTTAGGATAAATATGGTTAAACTCTTAAATTAGTAAATTGTTCAGTACACACTATAAAATATTTAACTAAGTCTATAAATAAAACACCAGTAATGTTACACTTCAAATGTAAAACAATAGACATGAGTTTTTTGTTTATCCATGTAAATAAACATGAATTGACGCAAAGTTTAGTTTGAGTTCTACCATTACAAGATTGACAATATTATAGTAACAGCTTATGGAGTGAGTTGTTTTATTTTATGATTTATAATTCATTAATAGTTCATGACAAACCAGTGGTCTGAGCCTTTTTATAGTACAGCATAAAACAAAATCAGTGTCTCTAAACAATTTTTCTTCACTATAAAAATTTACTATGAAGTATTTTCCAAGGAAAATAACAATTAATTAAGGTTTAGTGTCCTCTCAACTTTAGTTTGGCTTCAGTTTATTGGTGTGTAATCTCTTTGCTTTATATAAGTTTACAAAATGGCAGCCTAAATTAGTTGGCGATAATTCATGTATTCTAGTTATTTTCATTTGATTTGAGACACAGCTTGAATCATATTTTAAGGCGAATATGACCTATTCTTATTACATGAATATGGACAACCTACGAGCCTGGTTATTAACTAAGATCAACTTCTACTCAGGAAGAGTCATTTATTAATAGCCCAATAGTCAGAATAACTAATATCTATAAAAAAACTTCTATTTGACACCATTCTTCTGGCTTTATATGATTAAAGCTACTTCCGTTTGTATCTTTATAATGTTGACAAAGTAATTATTAAAAAATATTACAACTTATGGATTACTATAAACCTGGCAATTTTCTTAAATCCTATTATAAACTCATTCAGGTGCCCAGTTGAACGCTCTAGAGAATTTAGTTTTATATTTTACTGCAACAGTCACTAGTAGTAGCAAAGATCTTACCCCACTAACCTACTTAAAATCTGATTATGTTCCTCACTGCCCTCTTTTTTTTAAAACTACATTATTCCCTCATTTTTAGTAAACTCTAGTATTAAAGTTTTTGTATGTGTAATAATCTACTCTCTTAGACAAAGATAGTTACTGTACAAATTGCAACTAAAAATTTGTATAGATGTCTTTCATAAAAAATATTATTGGTTTATTTATAGTGAACAGTCTGCCTTAGTTTGTAACAATTTCTCATCTACACTCATTCGAAATTCATATTCGCTCATACCTTGATGATCGGCGTCTTGCAAATAAATAAATTTTAAAAGTTTTATTTTAACACTAGATCGATTAGTACCATTTGTCCACTATATTCTCAAAATTTTAATAAATTATATCGCATGGTTTCTTAATGAGTTATGTACCTAGAAAGGTAGAAGTAACCACTTGGGTAGCCATATCTCCATTAAGAATTTTTTTCAATTTTCCTCCTAGCACATTTATTAAGAAGACTAACATTTTTATTAGAAAATCGTTTTAATAATTTCTGATTGAGCACCCTTAAACCTTCAAATTTTTTTATTTATTTTGTTTGTTATCCCTATTCTAGGAATAACTTGTCCTTTGAGCAAATAATTTGTTAACTACTTCCATATAGGATTAAAAACCTTCAATTTAAACTTGATTATGGTTTAAAATTAAATTTAGTAAGGGAATCAACACAGCATTTATATGTTGTACATAGTTTATTGAACACCTTTTCATATAAGTAAACTCTTAAACACTAGGAATAACTCCATGAATCATTATAAGGTGTCTCCTAAACGCTGCCTTACAGCTTAACATTTTGCTACATAAATGGCATGAAGTTTCTCCAGTATGACACTTCATGTGTGCGTTAAGATTTCTCTCATATTTATATTTTGCCCCACAAACATCACAGGTGAACGATGATACACTGTCGTTAGTTAGTCTTCCACCTATAAAAACATTAACATTTCAATTTATTAGATATTTTGTTTTAAAATTGACTACCTAACTGAGTTCTACCGACTAGTGATCACTAGTTGACACTAACTTAACGAATAGAATATTTACCAAACTGCATCGGTAAATAAGCTTCTCACTTGGACAAAATATTCAATATTTTCTATAACATACTTCAATAAATATATTTTATTCGCTGTCTTATGAATTGTTACTAATGTAATGATTTTGATTGCTATTTTTAATCTAGCAATATAGATTACTTTTGCAATATAAAAAACTTTATAATCCTGCAAAATTATAAAGTTTTGTATACTATAAGAACTCGTGCATAAAAAATAATTAGGGTAAATGACAGATGTCTGATCAATTTAGTTCTGATCACAGTAGAACATTTGTTTTTTCTAATATCTTGAAAAAAATGGAGTATCTGTAAAAATCATATTTTTTTAATGTTTAGAATTGTTACTCAGAATTTTGAATGATTTTAGAAATGAATTTCTAGAACATTCAGTCAATGTTTAGAGTAAAACTAACATATTTAAATGTAGTAGTTATTATATAACTTGATTATTAAAAATATAGATAATAAAAGTAAAGAATGAACAGATTTGTTTCCTTCTAAAGAATTCATCTGTGCTATTTAAAGCCTTTATCATAACTATCATATCATTGATACTTCTTGTAATTTCACACTCATTATAAAATGTTCCCTTTAATGTAAAGTTTCTTTTTAACCTTAAAACATGAAAATGAACAGCTGAGAGAGAGAACTGCATTAAACTTAATGGCAGCAAAATCATCTTGGATGAATAACAATCTCTGCACCCACTTACTGGCTGAGCAAATAAATAATAAAACTTTTTTATAAATCTAACAAGGCTTGTGAAAAATATTCATTAAATTATAAGAAATAGTCAGTCCCTTGAACTGAAGACACTAAACTTTATAGCAAATAGTTTGCTGTGATAAATTGATTCAACTATGCATTCTATTATGATCGGACTATGTACATCTGAATGTCTTTGAGCATACATGTTGTTATAAAATGACATGTATTTTTAGGAGAATGACACATTTTTAAAAATGCCATTGCAGGTCCAAAAGCCCTTATGAAAAAATTGTGATGGGAAACGTTTTTGTTAATTCATTGGTTTTTAATACTAACATAAAAGAGATTTATAGGTCCAAAATTGATCTGTTGAGACATACTAAAGCATTGTTTTTCTCAAGTTCGTATCCCTTTGAGTGTCAAGAAAAAGTTACTTAAAAATTGATACCAGAATTTTTTAATGCAACTGGAAAATTCTGAAACTTCGTATATGGGGTCTCGATTTTTAACAGGCTTTAGCGGGGCGTTGCCCATAAGCAGGGTATCAAGGCAAATTACATAAAATAATAGTTATGATGATGGCTGGATATAAAATTTTGCTTCTATAACACTGTTATTATTTTTTATCCGCCCAGGGATTTTTAAGCACCCCTGTAGTCTATATATACTAACAATTTTAACAATATTAAGTAAATTTGTAACAGTTGAGACACCTTAAAAACTAGAAAACGTAAAGGCAAGTGTGGATTGCCTGTGTTAAATTGGTAAGCATTTATTTACAAAAACAAAGATGGGTCATAAATGTAGCCTTGATGACAAATGAACAGCCGAGATTATATTTTTCAAAATTTGTTTGATTAGAACGGAACCACGTACCGCTGGAATATATTCAGGTATTTTATGTTCAGATATGGTAATGGCCAATTATATATGCTAGAAACTCAATTAGCTGCAAATAAGCTTACAAAAACTAAAGCATCGTGTTTACTCATTTTAAGACACATGCTCTCATTCTGGACAGTGCTTAATATAGTATACGGTAATAATATATTGTGTATTATTTCAACATTTAATTTGGGATAAGTTAGGTTGGAACAGTGGGAGTAACTGGGCATTATCAATTTACTATCTGAGAATAAAAGCACTGAAGATGTCAGCGATGAAAAAAATGTGCGACTTGTTACATTGCATTTTTCATGAGTTTGCTGTTGAGTGTTGTAGATCATCTTTTTTTGTGGTTTTGTTAGTAAGATATCTTTTATTAAATTACACATAAAGCAATCATAAATAATATCAAACTATGAAGGAATCTTCAGAAAAATTCTTCAGGTGGTATGAAGATTGAGGAAACTAGAGGAGTAAGGTGCAATTTTCTTTACTTTCAACACACGTATCCACACAAATGAATTATAAAGTTAACTAATGCTAAAATATTTACTAAGTGTTTAATAATTACCAAAAACTAATACCATCTTCGTTGAACATTAAACCAACCATGAATAACTTTCATGTGCTCTTTGAGGAGATGAGCGCAGAAGCAAACACACGGGCAAATGGGGCATTTATGTGTTAAAATCACATTGAATTTGTCCACTGGTTTAGAATCTGCTTTGCAGACCTCACATCCAAAATAATCAAACTCAGGTTCTACTCTATCTTCTTCTATGACAATTTCATCTTTTTGAATATCTTGATTAACAGTTTCATCAGAATTGGTCTGAAGTGTTTCTTCAATCGTTTCAGGTTCTTCTGATTCCGACGGCTTAGGCATGGTGTTAGTATTACTAATAATCTCAAGCAGTTGTTCTTGGTTGGAGAAACACTCTACTTGTACAGGTGTTGCGGCTTCTTCAGACCTTAAGCCAGTTTGTTCTTCTGTTTGGTTGGGTTCATATGTTGGGGTTTTCTCCTTCATGGTTATGGTCAGTCCTTTAGGCAAGTTTAATGCCTTGGGTTTGGAAGAGTTTTCAACCGATGTGTCAGAAATAGTCTTGTTTTGCTGGTTAGGAGATTTTATAATATTTTTGTTTGCTTGTTTTTCATCTACTATTGGTTCAACGTTTGTTGGAATCAAAACAAATTCAGTTCCCTCAACTATATTTTTTGATGATGATGTGTTTTTTATTTGATCACTTTTAACAGAAAACTCATTTCCTGTTGCCTGAACATTAATTTCTTGAGCTGTAAAAAATATGAGTCTTTAATTAATTTACAGTAAAATTTGTAAATACTGTAGTATGGTTATAAATACAGAAACAATTAGGATGTGATAAAGTTTACAGATTTGGTCTTTACTTGTCACTACTTTAATAACTATATACTTATAATACTTCAGAACTATGTTACAAAAATATCGTATTACATTAATAATTAAATGCTTTATATGTTGTTATATTTTAGCTATTTAATTTACAATTATTCTTCATTTCATATGTAATAAGCTCTAATCACCTTTCTTTTTAATACTATACGCTGTCATATATGGTTTTGGTATTCATTTTCTTGCAGGCAAAATGGCTAAAACAGAAGAAGCTGGATTTTGGAAAATTAACGTATTAATAAACAAGTTCAAAATTCATTAAGTTTCTGTATAAATGGTGTATAGAAAACAAAAATTAACTTTCAATGCCATATTTGGTGTAACAAATTAGAATGTTAGGAATTATGAGTAAGCGCAGGTTATCAAGTGTCATAAAGTAAGGAATGATGGAATGGTCATATAAGTAAGTCATTATGAGCTATTTTCAAATAGCACTAGTAATTTTTTTTTTTTTTTAGATTATCAATTTTTACTTACAGTAATTTTTTCAGGTAGGTTGATTTTAGGGCACTAGGCCTCGGATCTAAATAAAAAGTGAAAGGATCAATGGGCTTGCCTTGACCAGGTAATGGAATTAAAAATTTTTCCTCCTTTACAAACTCTATTTGTCCTAATCCCGATGTATTTATTGACCAGATAGGGGGATTGCTCCACCCAGCCCTACACGTAACATGGCAGCAACCCACCCGCCCTCCCCTACACATGCAGTGGTTGTGACCACCCACCCAGCCCTACACGTACCGTGGCAGCAACCCACCCCTACACGTGCAATGGTTGTGTAAATCTCGTAAACTGTAGATAGATACTCACACAACACAAAACTATATTAATTTGTGAAATATTTTAGAGCCAATGGTCCCTCTTCAGCCACTATCTACTGGATTCACATTTAACATAAGTAGGTGAGATATTGCCAACTGTCGAGAGCACTTGAACACTAAAATTTTTTGCTACTTCTGCTTTTATTATATAGTATGCTGCTTAAGTGGGAGAAAAAGAAGCTAGGAGATTTGGGGGTCTATAGATTCTTTTATTCACTTAAGGGCAATTTCCATTCTTCTGAGTTAAGAGCTGTTGTAGTTGGCAAGGATTGCTTTATAACATTCTTTTACTTTTTCCATCAAAGAAGACACAAAATAAATACAATATAGACTGATTGGCGTCAATTAATACTAAATGATAACTTACAAAAATTGATCCCTATGTACACCAATTCACAATAAATAAATGTGGTAAACCATTTCAAAAAGTCAAATTGGATCCCAAGTTTTTTGTTCTGTTGTTTTTATTCTGAACTGAGGAAGTTTGTCACACCTGTTCCATCCAATCAATTGTTCATCTATTTTCTTTTTTCAGAGTAGTTGTACATATTATTAATAAAGCTTACGCAGGAAGTAATTTGCATACAGGAAAATGTTTTATCTTAAAAACTGCTGTCCGATCGTCCTTATTTCTATCCTCCATGTCATGAACAATGTTGACATAGTTGTCAGATAATTACAAAAACACACATAAGATCTTTTCCGTTAATTCACTACCGCTTGATAAATATTCTATAGCTCTAAAAACTGTCCACAATTATTTTTACGTCCACTGTTGTATTCCTTATCCGCTAGTAATCCGATATCGCTGGCCTTATCTTATTGCTTTCAAAGAACTTACACACAGAGAGTGCATTCAGCGTAAGTCAATCATTGGATTTACCAATTTGTGATCAACTTTAGTTGCCATCTAACCTAACCTGACTTGTCCTAACCGTAATTACGATAAAAAATATAGTGGTTGAGAATTAACGTAAAACGTAGTAGTAGTGAATTAACGGAAAAGGCCCCACACATATAGTGTTTTATTACTAACGAACTTAGTATTCATAAAGTTTACAGGAAAACAATTTCTTTTATATTATATCTCTTACTGATAAGAGCCATAATAAAATAAAACACACACCTTCCTAGAGAAGTAAGAGAATTTATGGAAATTGCTCTTTAATGTTGTCTCTCATTATACACAAATCACAGCAAAGAGAGGTTTTTCCTATTTTGAGATATCTAACCCCAGTAACTAGAAAAGATGGTAGGTAACATGTTCATCTAGTGTGAAGGCACAAGGGCAAAATGCCATACCAGAGAAAGAAAAAACTTAAAATAAACACAAAACCCTAGTTCTAATTCAAGCTGATTATTGGTAAACAGCTGACTTACAGTAGCTTCCATGTGATTGGTAAATTTAGTTATTGGTGTTGATAGTAAGTCACACTAATCTATTACTTACACTTGTTGTGTTTCTTACCCTACTGTTAGTTACTGTGATATCTACCCCAATAAAAGAGACCAATTCTTAGAAGAGAGCATGGATTCCTTTGACCACTCTCTTAGCTCAACAAAGTCCGTTCCAAACTGACTTTTGGCTGCAGTTAAACTGGTATTCTGATGCAACACTAGAAAGCCTTGTGTTCTTAAACTAGCTAGATTTTCTCTGAGTGCCAAAATTGCGCAGTAAATCTGTACCCCAAAATTTATACATTTTCCGGTTTGGACATAATGTTTTGCTTTACTTTTTCACAAGCTTACTATCAATAAAAATGTATATATATATAGCTTAAGAATTGCACAGCTTATGAAATACATCTATAATTGAAACTCTTTATGCATTTAGTTATGTTAATTTTCAATAAACTTCTCTTTTCTTATTTATGTTTTTATACTAATTGTTTGTTTAGTTTAGGACCAAGTTATCCTTGCGGTAATACTATGTAGCTATGTTAAAGTTTTTCATATTTATTTAACTGCTACAAAACAGCTAAAGCCTATTACATTATAGCACTAAAGAGGAAAAAAACATTTTTATAACGAAAAAAAAGAAATAGCAAGATCTTGTCAGATGTACCACATAACATTGCTTTTTTTCAATTCTAAGTCTTAATATTCACTTCTTTCAATAGAATTCTCAAAGCCAAAACAAATCGATAAAAATGTAATACATATGAGATTGCTTAACACGTTCGCTGCGGGTCACTGCCCGGGCGGTAGTGCCGGAATTCGCTGGTGGCTGCGCGCAGCCCGGGCGGTAACTGCGCCATGCCAAACTAATTCAGTCCTCGTGCGGCAGCACTCTGGTGTAGTCGGGAGCTACGTTGTCCGTGTTTCGTGAAGTATAGTGGCTGTCTTTTTGCGCAAACCGTTCTCGATTATCGTTATCGGTTCTGTTAGTGCTTCTGGTGGATTTTTACTCACTTTTTGCTTATGTTTAGTGTAATTGTTTGTTATATAAGTGTGTTTTATTGTTAAATAATGGCGTCTACTTCCCAAACTACACGTGGCACACGATGCCAACGGTCCCCAGACCCTTTTGAGGATGAAGAAGGAGCTTCAGATTCATCGGAGGATGTGCATGGGCATACTGACGATGAGTATTTTTTGACGGATTCTGATGATGAAATAGATTTAGATGCCAATCCCCCTATCTGGTCAATAAATACATCGGGATTAAGACAAATAGAGTTTGTAAAGGAGGAAAAATTTTTAATTCTATTACCTGGTCAAGGCAAGCCCATTGATTTTTTTAAATTTTTTGCTTGATGACATAATTCTTGAAAATATTGTGAGATTTACCAAGCCAATTCCATGCATATTTTCACACATTCCAACACCTTGACACGTGATTCTCGAATACATAATTGGAAGGACGTTACTGCAAATGAGATGAGAACATTTATTGGACTTTTCATACACACAGGAACAATAAAATTGAATCGCCTACAAGATTATTGGAAAACACTGGTTCTTTTCTCTTCCATGTTATGCAACTTACATGCCGTGGCAACTCACAAACCTCGTGAGATAGGTTTGTCAATATTTTGAGGTGCTGGTATTTCAAAAATATAAATGTACAGTACTCTAATGAGAGATTAGCTAAGATACAGCATTTTGTTGACTATTTCAACTCTAAGATGGAAGCTACGTTTTACCCATAAAAGGAACTGTCCTTGGACGAATCTATGATTCTGTGGAGGGGCCGTCTTATTTTACGCCAATATCTAAAAGGGAAGAAACATAAGTATGGTATTAAATTATACACATTGAGCGACCCCCATGGGCTAATTTTAAGATTTTTGGTGTATTGTGGGGTTGAAGATGAACTAGGAGGGAAAGGCCACGCTGAAAATGTTGTGTTGAAACTAATGCAGCGGAAATTAGATGTCGGCCACAGTCTTTATATGGACAATTATTATAATTCGTTCAGGTTAGCTAGCAAGCTGTTATCTAGACAGACATATTGTACAGGGACCTTACGTATAGACCGTAAATTCAGTCCGAATGATGTCAAATCTGCTACGCTGAAAACGGGAGAGACCATAGCAAGGTACGCTGATGGTGTGTGCATCCCAAA
The DNA here is from genome assembly GCA_035578905.1 of Stictocephala bisonia. NCBI lineage: Eukaryota > Metazoa > Arthropoda > Insecta > Hemiptera > Membracidae > Stictocephala > Stictocephala bisonia. The sequence continues at coordinate 1,107,543 of JAQJVL010000039.1, forward strand.
GTGGAAAGACAAGCGGGTTGTTGGTTACATCTCGACAGAATTCGAGAATGACATGGTTCAATCTACGAACAAACGAAACATCGTACGTGACAAGCCTCTTTCTATAGTGAAATATAATGGTTTCATGAAGGGGATAGACCGAGGTGATCAAATGATGGCATACTACCCATTGGAGAGGAAAACACTCTGCTGGTATAAGAAGCTTGCGGTGCACATCATTCACATGCTCTTGCTGAATTCACATACTTTGCACAACATCTACACTGTGGGTGCAGCAGAAAGGAATAAGTGGACATTCTATGATTTTCGTCTTGCTGTCCTAGAAAACTTGCTGCCGAAACCTGTTGATCCACTGCCTATCATGCCCCTTCGAGGAACTCCACACACACTAACAATGAATGGACCTCGACCTGATAATCCCAACAGGATCCACCAGAAAGACTGCTGTGTATTTAGGGTGAATAAAACCAGGAAGAAGTCAAAGTATGTATGCAAGGCCTGCCCAGGTGAACCAGGACTCTGCCCAGGAAAGTGTAAAAACACAAACATCCAGACTGTTGTAAATATATGTAAATATCTTTTTTATATACTACAAACTATTATTTTGGTAATTTATAAGTCATAGGCTAGTTTCAATGGACTAAAGTGAAGTGAAAGTGGATCGGTGATGCAGTTGGCAGTCGGTGGAGGGCGCAAGGAGCTGACTACCGCCCGGACGGTAACATTTTCAAAATGGCGGCAGATACGGAAAATGCGGCGGAAACCCAATTTGAAGACTTGGAATCATCTTCGGGCAGCATAAAGTATGTTTTTCATAATAATATTTTTTAGTATTTCGGATAGTTATTATTACATATAGCCACAGCGAATGTGTTAACAAAAAAGATATAACTTAAACAAATATATTATTATAACAAACAAATAGCATTTATGCACACATAAATATATGAAACAAGGAACTATATCAACAGAAAAATGTAATAACAAAAGTAAATATCTAAAAATATCATATTATACTGGGCTTCCCATGCCAACCCCGTCACTTGCTGTGCTTGTGACATCTTGGCCTTTGGTCACGGCATGTTCCTGTTGACTACGTAAATTTATTTACAGTAGCTCACTCACTTCACTTGAGTTGAAAGTTATTTATAGTATAAACCTGAACACCCAATTTTATCACTTAGTTTTCATTTTATTTAACAGCTGACTCTTAATTAAATAAATTTACTCCATTAAAACTGTAAAGGACAGTGAGGCAGAGCCCTACAGTCAGATGTGAATAAAACAATGCCTAAAAATCTTGCCTGAGAAAAAATACATAACTTCCTAAAGTCTCGTGACGATAGGATAAATGGTGTAATAATGTATAAAGGATGCACAATTCAACATGCAACGCTTTTTATATTTATAGATCAAACAAAACTTCCATTGAATTAATAAAATGTACTCTCTCTAACATTTACAAAGAGACTTTCTCAATATTATAATTGGTCAGTAGCATAGTTGGTTAAAGCACAGGTTCATAAAATAAAGGTTCTCAGTTCAGTACCAATCAGAGTCATAACAAATTTTGAGAGAGATCAACTAATAACCAATGGCTGTTCATTTGTCATTGGGCTATTAATGACACTTTCTAAGAAATATCTGGTCCTTGTTTGTAACAAAGACTACATTTCCTCATCTACACTCGCTCGCAATCCATATTTGCCCATATATTGACGAACAGCTTCTTATAACAAATAAATTATACACACGTTTTAACAGCTATTACTTTTTGACTAATTTGAAACTCTCTCTATGTGTTATTCTTATGGCTGACAAACATAATTTGAGAGATTCCCGTGTCTTTCAGTGTAAAAATATGAGCAATGAAGACCTTATTGTACAACTAATACGTATGAATTGTACAACACTGTTTTAGCATTTCAAAATGTTCGCACTAAAACCACAAAGAATTGATCAAATCCCTTATTATTGCAAATCCTTCAAAATTAAGCCTCAAAGGTTTAGTAATTTTTGAGGTACAGTGATGAGTGAGTCATTGATATTTGACTAGCTAGCCGCCATTTTATATTTTTACTTTTGATCTATAAAAACCGGAATGACTTTAAATTCAATTTTGCACACTAATTTAATTGATATTATTATCACCTAATAAAATACAAAAAATTAATTTGATATGGTTATAATTTTCAAAATGGCCACCATTTTAAATATTAAATGGACACTAACTCCATAACACTGGTAATTTTTACAATTCATTGAAAGTATAATGTTTTTAAACAATTTTAATTTAATCAATTTAAAATAGTTTTAAATTGATTTAAATCATTATAATATAACTGCATTTACTTACACATATGAAAGTAATGTATCGTAACTATACATGCAATAAGGAGTACAAGACCAAATAATTAATTTTACAACCTCTAGAAATAAAAAAAACAATGTATCAGGTAATTGATAGAACTTTTTTTCTGGACAAGATAAAATTCTAAACTTATAGGAAACATTCCTAGCACATATTAAAATAAAAATGCGCTACATGAACAGGTTTTTAAATAATAACAGTGTTAATTTGAGGTGGAGTGAAAACAATATAAAATTCTGATACTTTTTCTCTTCCGACTAAGATAACAATTATTTTAACTTAAAATATAACAAGGAAAACAATGGTACGTTTGGAGTTGTCATAGGCCTCTTAGTTTTTCAGAAAACAATCTTCAAACTCAAGCGCACATAATTAACTTATTATATTATTAACATAATTAACTATTAGTATTTATTAACTTATTAAAGCTAAATAATAAAACAATAAAATAAAAGAACTTACTTTGCATAATGTCTGGTGACAGTTCAATTGATGAGCCAGGTTCTGGAACATGTGCAGGTCCTTCAAAACAAAATAAAATACTCCTTTAGAATGTTGAAAAACTTAAGAGATTAATACAATTGCAACTTAAAACTCTGTTGCAATATTAGCTTTATGTCTCTGCCTGGTATACATGTAGTTTGGAATATAATTTATTAAGTCTCCAGTACTGAATTTCTTATTTTTTGTTTGATTTTGTGTTTCATTGAGCATGTATGACATTGTCAATACTTTGTAAACAAAGTCTAGGACAAATAAACTATTATTATTCCTATTATTATTGTTAGTATTGCAGTTTGTACTTGGTAATGAATTATTGCAAGTTTCTATCTGGTTGCTGTCCCCAGACCCCCAGATAGAAACTTTTTTAAATAGTGTTAAATTTTAGCTATAATTTTTTCAAATGTATAGACTTAAAATTTAAGAATCAAAAGAATTATTTTAGTATTTACATGGTTATAATTTTTTGTCAAATTTATTCTTTGCGTCCATGTCTAATGTATCTGAAATAACTCTAAACAGTTTTAAATTGGAAAAAAGTTTTGTAAAATATGTTAGTTTATCTGAAATTGAAAATAAGTGTGACAAACTGGGTTTATTGACACGTAAAACAGTTTGTGCTACTCTGAAATAAATTATTTAATAATTTTAATTTTATCACAATTTGAAAGTATACTGTCATTTGAAAATAAACTGTAAAAATGTTCATCCAAGTTCTAGACTGAAAATAACTTGTCTACAGTCCACACCAATTTATAGCATTTCTGTAAAAAAAATAAAAAGGCAGAGATCGGCTGTACTGTCAGCTATTTTGGTGTTATTGCGTCTCATCTGGTGCAGATAGACAGCAGGTCTCAGCTGTTACTGTACCATGGCTGATCTATATCTATAAAATCCAATGTACGTTTGTTTGTCTATCTTTTATGCGCTACCAAACCGTCCAGTCGATTGCCATGAAACTTGGGGAAGTTGTTCTATATACCCCAGGGAAGGTTTCTGTCCTATTCCCGTTTCTTTAATCCCTCAGGGCTCCATCCCTTGGACTTCTTAAGTTTCGATGTTAATCAAATAGCAGGATGCATGAAGGTATAATAAGTCAAATATAAAAAGAATATCAGCTGTGGGTTTTAAATATGTCAAAATTAAATTAAACCATGTGTTAATTTTTTAAACTGTTTATATTTTTATCTTTTGATTTCTTGTGAAGCTATATTAATTGATTGATTTATTTGATTAACAGCTGTTAAATAAAAACAAATAGAATAAAATTGTGGTAGGCAAAACTTTCAAAATTAAAAATAATTGAGTACAGTAGTAAACTACACAAAACATCAGCTGTTGTAAATTGGATACTGTGTAAACTGAAAGGTTGTTGCACATTTCAATGATACAATCAAAACTCAATATTATGACCGGCGAAGCGGGCGGGTACAGCTAGTTTTAAAATATAGAAGACTATTGTTCAGAAGCTTTGAAGGATCACATAGCCAGCATTTAACTTGTATTTCTTGAAGTTGGGAGAATAAAATCGACTATACAAAAACTTCCTCTAGGAAAAAGTTCTCGGAAGTACAACTTTCTGGATCCAAGTACCAACACAAGACCTGCAAGTCCTAGATATGTATTTAACTTGTTGTAAAATACATATTTGAAAATATGTATTTTACAACAATTGCCTTAAGTTCATGTTCAAATCAATTAGTTCATGACTTATGTACATCAGGTACATGCCAAGAATTGCAGATCTAAGAGCTGCATACATGTATAAATATATAAATCACATATATAAAAACCATAGTCCTTAATAAGTCTATAGTTAAAATGTAAGCCCAATCAAAACCAAACAAATGTGTTATATAAAGTAATGGAGCATAATTACATACTTTTTACATATAACAATAATCAAATATAACTTGTAATTCAATAATAATCAGTTGGAACTAATCAGAAGAAAGTATGTTATATTTTTGTAACTTAAAAGTTTTAAGAATTACTTAATGAAAAATTTGAAGAGAATTATTTACTATAATAATAACAATCTAACCATAATAATCATGGATCAAAAAAAAACATTGACGTGGGAAATTATAGTTTCAAATATTTGTGACGTTATAGCACAAATTAATCATGTTACAAGTATAAAAGATTACACATGAATATTACCATAAAGACGGATCATGTCTTTTGATGTGACCTCTCCTTACCTCATCAACACAATGACACGGTTACTCAAAACTTTACTTTCAGCACACTCTTTAAACGATTAACATTTATTGGCAGCCATAAAACTAACCTTAAATACGAAAGAAATGTACACCATGGGAATTTACGAACCAGATAAGGGACTTTCAAAAGGCCCTAGGAGGTATATCAGTTGTTCTCGAAATACTGCCAACCTGGAAAATGTCCTCAAAATACTGCCAACCTGGAAAACCCCTATGATCATTATGGAAGACATTAATATAGACTGCCTCAAACTGAGCTTGAGGAAGAGTAAAAAACAGGAACAGGAGATCCAAGAACACAATCTTACAATTTATCACGTCAATACCACCGTACAAACAGAATGAACTTAAAGGTACAAATATATGTCATGCTAAGAATCTCTCTTTGTTATTTGATATTAATGAACATAATTGTTTTGAGTTGTCTTGTGGTCAGCAGCTTAATAATTTTGAGTGTGGTATATTTACTCTGGCTAATCTTAGAATGATTGCTAATTTTTTTATACCCGTATGCAATGATGTTGCATTTGATGTCTGGTACACGCAGAATTGCTGTTCTCGGGGTTTGGTAATTGCTCCTACAATTCAATCCGCGGGTCCTGAGGTCTCTGCTGTTAATGTCTCACAGTTACAAAATACCATCCAGACTCATGATATCATACCAAAAATAACTTTAAGTAAAAAAGATACTGGTCAGTGGAGGCTTCAATCATCCAAACACAACAATAAGAATAGAAAAAACTGTCTGAATTCAATATAGAACTTTACAATTCTTATTCTGTACTTGAAAATGAAGGATGGGATATAAAAGAGAAAAAAATTAAAATTCCAACCTTTCAGATTTTAAAACAACAAAATTAAAAAATACAAATCACCCTCCATTTAAATATAATTATAAGTCTTCTGTTGATAATAAACTAGATAGTAGGTCTGAATCTAACAATGTCAATGGTAAAAACAACAGAACTGATAAAGAAAAATAAATCACTAACGTCTAGTCCCAAGTCTAAAAGTAGTAAGAATTACGTTTCAGTTCATAAACATTGTAACTGTCGCAACTCTCTCATGGTTCCACTTGCGATGCACAATTGGCTTATGACATGGCTCCATTTTCGCATTCTATTACATATCGTCCCTCAAGTTTACGGACAAGAATAGTTATTCTCAAGTCAATGAAACAAGTTTGGGTGAATACAACTTTAAAGACCATTTATTGGAAAATCTGTCTCGTAGGAGAGAAACGTGACATCTAAGTATTTGGCACCCCATACAAATAAATCAAATGAGAATCGTTCTTTGTCAGTCCTCCATCAAAATATTTGTGGTCTCAAATCTAATTTTGAGATGCTACAGATTTATACTCAATGTGAACAACCTAACATCTTATGTCTGTCTGAACATAACTTAACTCAAGAACAATTCAATAGTTTCATTCTTCCTTATTATTTCAGGTTTCAACTTTTTGCTGCGTGTATAGAAGTAAGGGAGGTGTTTGTATTCTAGCAAGGGATGGTATAAGGCTTGAAGGCGTCGATGTGTCTGGATTCTGTTTAGAGGATTTCTGCTATTTTTCGGCAGCATTCGTTTACTGTGAAGACAATAGGCGTCTGTTTATTCTTGCAGTGTACAGACAACCCCTTTATACGAGGGTGTTGTGAAGAGTTCTTAGACTGTATTAGTCAGTGTCTCGAAGCAAATCTTAATACCCTAGAAACTGTATTAGTAGTTGGTGATTTTAATGTCAACATTTTAATCAATAAATTGTCCAGCAGAAAGTTTGTCCACTCCTTATCCTCTTTTGGCTTACGTCACACAATTACATCATTCACAAGGAAAGTAAAAAATTAAAAATCAGTTATAGATAACATCTTCGCTAACATTCCACAAATTGCAATAAAAAGTAATGTTGCAGTGACTGCTCTGTCTGACCATCATGGCCAAGAAGCTATTATAAACTATCATACTCCTATCACTGTCCCCGTCCCCACACTCAAACTCTGTCGAAATGTTTCACATATTTAAGTCTTTTCAATACTGTTTAAGAAATAAGTCATGGAGTGACATTTGCGAACTAGCCAATCTGTATTAGTAGTTGGTGATTTTAATGTCAACATTTTAATCAATAAATTGTCCAGCAGAAAGTTTGTCCACTCCTTATCCTCTTTTGGCTTACGTCACACAATTACATCATTCACAAGGAAAGTAAAAAATTAAAAATCAGTTATAGATAACATCTTCGCTAACATTCCACAAATTGCAATAAAAAGTAATGTTGCAGTGACTGCTCTGTCTGACCATCATGGCCAAGAAGCTATTATAAACTATCATACTCCTATCACTGTCCCCGTCCCCACACTCAAACTCTGTCGAAATGTTTCACATATTTAAGTCTTTTCAATACTGTTTAAGAAATAAGTCATGGAGTGACATTTGCGAACTAGCCAATCTGGATGAAAAGTGTTCTTCATTTATGGACAAACTAAAGAGCTATGTTTCAAAACCAAGTCTTAAGTGCTAATATTTTGAAGCTTGTGAGGATGTCCGTTATATGTATAAATCAAAGATTTGAATTCCAATCATCCACAGCATATTTATTTTAGAAAGTTAAAAGGTGAGTTTACAAAAATTAGGAAAGCTAAATTGGAAGCTATTCTGAAGAAAATTGATTGTTCTTCTAACAAAAATAAATCTATTAGGCAGATCATAAGTGACCAAAGAAATATTAAGTTAAATCATGTACCCACATTCTCTTTGGTGAATGAAGATGGCAAAAAATAACAGAACCCTTGGCAGTGGCAGAAACTTTGAATGCTTTCTTTTCTAATTTGGGTAGTCAACTGCAGATGCCATCTATCAATTTGTTTCCTCTATTGTAAAATCTCTGGACCAATTCTCTATTGCATAGGAATCTCCTTTGACTTAACAAAGGCTTTTGACCTCATTGACCATGATATCCTTCTAAACAAACTTGACATTTTGGGTATTAGAGGTGTGGGTCATTCATGGATTTCCTCCTACCTAAAAGATAGAGAACAGGTTGTCAGCGTTCCATTTCTTGATTCCTATGGATGTCAAGGTTGGGTTAAATCCTCTGCAGTTAAAATTACCAAGGCAGTCCCCAAGACTCTGTCCTGGATCTGATTCTTTTTTTGTTTTTAATAAATAACTTACCTTTAAGCCTCAAAACCGCAAATCCATACCTTTTTGCAGATGACACCTCCCTTTCTCTTGGTAATGAAAATCGTGCTGATCTAGAAGTGGAAGTTTATACTGAAACCAGCTCCTTACTTCAATGGTTCTTTACTGACGAGAGTTTAAAGTTTGACATTCACATTGATACCGTATGTAAGAAGATTAGAACAGCAATTTACATTTTAAAGAGTCTTTCGAAAATTGCTAAGTTAGATGTTCTTTCAGCTTCCTATTATGGTGTAATTTATCCGTTTCCTTGTGGGGTCATGAGAATGAAAAACAAAATTTTTATTTAAACAACAAAAACGTGCAGTTAGGTTAATTAAAAAAAAACTGTCTACTTCTTCATGCAGATCTCTCTTTATAAAAAATAAAATGTTAACTTTTCCTTGTATTTATATTTATGCAGTCCTTGTTTTTGTTCATAAAAATTTTAATTTATTTCAAGATATATAGTTAAATAATAGAACATGTAATTCACTTAGGGAAAATAACAATTTAAAAATCCCCCCCCCCACAGAACAAGTTTTAAAAAAAATCATCTATTTTACAATGGCGTTACCCTATTCAATTCACTCCCACCATCACTTAAAGTTGAAAAAGATAGTATTTTTTTTTTTTTAGGAGTGTCATGAAAATACTGCAGAAAGAAGCTTTCTAGATTGTTAAAGAGTTTGTTTCATTTACTAAAACTATGTAGTTATACACATAGGCTGTAAGGAATGTATTACATTTATGACGCTATTATACAATGTACTTATTGTAAAAAATAAAGATATTTGAGTTCTGAGAGCTACCTTCATTTAAATCTGATCTAGTTAGGACAGATTAAGGGTTATTGCAATTTGAATAGTTGTGAGGCCACTTTAAATGATTAATTATGGATCAGTGGCAACATGTATAAAAGTGCTTTGAAGCACTCATTTTATAACACCAATTGCTCATTGAAATTGACCATCTATACTATTACGATTTCATTAATATTGATGCAATATATTATCAGTATCTGAGGTAAATGTATTCAAGTCTTCAACTATTAAGAAAGTCATCAAGGCAGTGATTAGTTTGAACCTTGACTTTGTCACAATTAAGTCACCTTGAAAATCAAAAACCTTTCTGATTGGCCATAAAAAAGACATACAGTCATAATTTCAAGATCCTTGATCTTGTTATAAGAGTTCAGAGCTTGTCTAATTTGTTAGTTATTGATAATGTCTTATAAAATCTAAGTAAATAAGACTCTCATCACCGTTCAACTTATTAATTCTACATTATAGCAATGTTATGGAATTATAAAAGAAACCAAAAAACTTACTAATAAATTTTGGTTTTTTTCTTTAAATTTGCATGATATTTTATCAGTCTTACAAATAAGGATGGGTCAAAAGTCATGTTTACTTTGCATATTTTACATTGGTTAACATTTTTCGACATCTGTCATAAAACTAATTTGCTTTTACTTTCTATCTTAATTTTACATATTAAATTGAATCAATAATTTTTTTAAATATTGTGCCCTTTTTTTAACAACTGAAGGGTTTTCTTTGTAGAAGAACTTACTTCATAAAAGTTCAAATTCACAAATAAGAGTATAGAACAATTCAGTTAAATAAAAAAATGTAGTTTCTCCTGACAAACCATAAAAAAGTGAAATCACAATTTCTCGGCACTGAATAGTGTCACAAACATCAGACAAGTCTTGTCATAAATAATTCGAATATGTAATAATTTCTATTGTATATGCGTGTGATTTTATATTAATTTATTATTGATGAAGGCGTCAAGATCACCGAACCGCGAAATCGCTGCCAGCCCTGGTATCTTGTTGGCAAAATGTATGGGCACATTCAAACTCTGGCTGGCTTCTTCCATTCCATTACTTAAATTAAAATTCCTTAATGATAAGGAATGCTTTTTCCCTTTAAATGTATATCTACCTCAAATTGTCTATTTAACAGAAAAATAACAGTTTTATTACTAAATATAACTAATTAGTCTCATTATACTAACAAAAATATTCGCTCATTTTCTTACTTGTCATATTCTTAAGGCCAACTCACAAAATAAAATCAGTTTTAGTAAGTCACCAGGTATCACTTTGAAGTGCGGTCATAAAGAAGAGAGCTATACTGAAATATTTCCATTGGTCATTATGTGGAACTGGTAACAATCTAAGGACTTTTCAGTTGGGAGGAATGCCGAAAGTTTTACCTGCTTAAACCTGACCTTTAGACTGTGAGCAGGCTAGTAGTTCTAGTACAGAGTTTGTCAAAACTCAGGTTTCCATAAATTTGAATCAGACTGTAAGTTTTTAATTCATATTTTCCAGTTTTTATGGTGAGTTAATTACCAGGTTCATGTTTCGTGTTTGGAATGAGTAAAAGACAATATTAGGATTTTGAACGAACTGAGTTGTATCTAACCACATAATAGTTTGATGCAACTCGACCTAACCACATTGTTCGATGGCCCAATACTTTAAACCAAAGATAACCAAACCGTACTCGTATTAGGGGTGGGCTGGTGTGACAATGCCACTGTGCGTGTAGAGGTGGGTGGGTCAATACCAGGCGAGATCTTTCTTCAGTATTGAGGCTGTCAAGGATGACAGAAACTGTCTCCACCTCAGACAAGGTTAGCTGAAGCACCCGACTTGCCTCCCGAATAGCCCCCACAAAAGACGCTAGATCTTCGTCATACTGCTTAGGTCTATAAAATTTATTGAAGGTGAGGCGCTCACACAACCTATGAGACCCATCCCCCACCAGAACTGGAAAGCGTGCCAACTGGGGGATGGCTCAAAACCAGTCAAGCGATGGGATCACGGGTGGCAGTTGGAGGGTCAAATCACAACTCGGCAGCTGAGCAAAAACTAACTTTAATTTCAAATTCATAAATAATTACGTTATAATCAGAACCGGCAGAAGGCCACTACTGAAGGTGGATGGTCTTTGTGAGAGAGTAAGTGGTGGTCGGAGGAATTATTTTATAATTTATTATTGCAATTAATTATAAAATAACTCTGTGCATATTTAAATTGGAGTGTTGAGAGTTTGAGAAAACACCAGCTATAATAATTAAACAAAACAAGTGAATTTAGCAGATTGTCAGGACACATCGTCGACTAGACTAGCATCACTATGAAACAAGGAAATGAGGGCTTGTTAATCAAATTGTGCAGTTGTACAAGTCTTACTCCTAAGCCAGCCAAAAAGTTAAAATTTGTAATAAGCATTTGATGCAAATCCATTATAGATATTTAAAATATCTTAACAATTTTAATAACCAAGTAATATAACATTTAAAAAAAATAACTACTTAAAGAAAAATTTCAATTATAAAAACCGTTCAGTATTATATGAAACAAACTATAGCCTAATGATTGTCATCTTATACAAGAAAGTTTGGTGTCCTTAGAACTTCACAGATACAGGGTTTTTATTTCCTACCTTAGCTTTGCTTGGACTCACAATTAATTTTGCTATTCTACATTTTACACGTATTTAACACTCTGGAATGAACAAACAAACAATATAGATGTTTTATGATTTTAAGAAAGTTTATTTGTCAATTTTAGATAATACAGTACATTATATTATTCATCAACATGGTAATTAACTTAGTTTTAACTTCTTAACATATTCACAAAAAACAGACAATTAATTAAATCTTAAACCAATAATAATACAAAACTAATATTTCTAGGTATAAACAAAATCAGGAAAAAACCTTAAAAGATAAAAAAAGATTTGTAAGGCAACACAACTTGAACATGAGTCTATCATTAGGATGGACTTACAAATTATGGCAATAAATTACTTATTCTTAAATTGTAGTAAGGTGTGATACCTTTGAAAACATTCTCCAGGATGGATACCTGGTTTGTTTGGACATGTTTTACAGTACATCTGTGTACGTTTCCTGCCTCCAATTAACCTGTCACTGCACACTACACAGTCTTTACTTTTCTTTCGAGGTAACAAACTTGGTAAATGAAGTTTACCACTGAGTCTTTCATCTTCCACGTAACTTATAACATCTAAAAAGAGTGTAAGAGAAAAGAAATGTTATTTACAGTTTACTTAATAATCACTAAAAATGCACTTAAAATCACTAATGAAGATATAACATTGCTGCAATATTTTTGTAAACATACATGATCTCCTAAACAACGAATACTATCTTTATTTACAGATGGAAACACTATGTCCCGATTGGTATAAAACAAAAACCTAGCATTTTTCTCCTTTTTCCCCCAACAAACCCAAATCAACAAAAGACAGCCCTTAAAAACTACATGCTTTTACTTGGTACTTTTTTTTGGTAAAAAGCTACAAGTGAAGTATGTAGCTTTTTAAGAGCTTTCTTATATTGATATGTGTTAATTGTAAAAAAGGAGAATGCAAATGAATTAGTTTTAAATGTAAGTTAAGGCAGTAAGTCAGACATGAAGATGTAAATAGTGTAAATATAAGTCTGAAAAACAATGACGAAATCATTACTCACCCTAATAATGTAGCAAATATTTTTAATAATTACTTTGTTACTGAAATTGAGAAATTGGCAGGATCTGTTACGAGACCGAACCTACTCTCCGTTCACACTTTAGTTGAGACTGTGTGGGCTATGGACGGTCGCCGCGCTACTGTCTATCCTAAATACATCACATATAAAAAAATGACGTTTTATATCGCTCTCAGTGTAACTGTCATAGATAGAGGGAATCATAATTCATGTAAAATGAATTTAAAATTAATTAATATCGACAGCAGAGTATTTATTAAAGCTCAATTAATATCTATTACAGTAAATGTATTTAATAAAGGCAACATAATTTGTCATTAATTTATTAAAATTGAAAACACTAAAAAATATGAGCATAAAAAATCTCAAACAAAAGAATATACACGTTATAAAATACTCGTAAGATTGCTTTTATTTGAAAATGACGAAGATTTTTTTTGAGTAAATATTTTTTGTAGTTATAATCAGCTTTGTAAATTTAAACATTACTGATTTATTTTATATATTTTTAATTTTAGTAATTTATTACAACACACAAATTACTAACAAAAAACTACTTAAAACTAACGTAGAAGTATGTTTGTCTGATATAAATTCAGAATCTGTGAATGTTTTGTACTTGGCTAGTAGCGCGGAAGCTCCATTACAATTGCATGGGCAATGCAGCGCCCACAGTCTCAACTAAAGTGTGAACGGAGAGTAGGAACTGACCAACCTATTGAGAATACTGATCTTTGCTTGAGGCCTACAAATGAGAGGGAAGTTTTGGAGGTTATCCAAAAAGTGAGTGCCAAAAGCAGCTCTGGGGCGGATGAAATCCCTTGTAAGTTACTAGGAGCGTGTAAGGATAAAATAGCTAAGCCTCTTGTCATTTTAATAAATAAATCTTTTGAGCAAGGTGCTTTCCCAAGCCAGATAAAAACTTCAAAGGTTGTACCAATCTACAAAGCAGGTGAAAAGGACTTGGTAAAAAACTATAGGCCAGTGGCCGTTCAAAGTGTATTCTCGAAGTTGTTTGAAATTGTATTTTTAAGAAGATTGCTACCCTTTCTGGAAAGTAAGAACCTATTAAACGATAAGCAATATGGCTTCAGGAGAAATATGTGTACAATTGATGCAATTTTTGACTTGTTAATAAATTTGTATGAAAATCTTGATATCGTTGGAGACCAGTTATGTATTTTTTATGACATGACCAAGGCGTTCGACTTGATCTCTCATGACATACTTCTTAATAAGTTGAAGACGATGGGCATAAAAAATGAATCTCTAAGGTGGATAGCCTCATATTTGAGCGACAGGAAGCAAATTGTTAGTGTTAGGCACTCAGGACAGGATGGTTTGAGTCGTCATTATCGTTCTGTCATCTCAACTTCAGTTAACACAGGCGTACCGCAAGGCTCGAATTTAGGCCCGATCCTGTATTTACTGTATGTGAATGATTTACCTGATTGTATATCGACTGGTAAAATTTGGCTATTTGCAGACGATGTCAGCCACCTGGTACAGAACAAGGACAGTGAGGCGCTAAGGCTACAAGCACAAGAAGGCATAAATGAAATGAACAATTGGTGTAAAGAAAATAAATTAATATTAAATAGAGGAAAAACAAAGGCATTGAAATTTCATAATAGAAAAACACCAGATTCTGACCCCCTGCTACGTTTGGAAGGATCAACTATTGCAATAGACACTTGTATAAAATACCTAGGCCTAACCATCAGCAATGACTTGAGATGGGAGCAGCACATCCAACATATTTCATCACGACTAACAACCGTCTGTTACATGGTACGACGCCTTAAATCTGTTGTTGATATAAACATATTATTGAAAGTTTATTTTGGGTACTTCCAAAGCATTGTAAATTATGGTATTGTCTTCTGGGGAACCAGTCCCATGGCGCAACGCATTCTACTGTTGCAAAAAAGAGTAATTAGGCTAATGTTTAATAAACCATATCTTGCCCATTGCAAACCATTATTTGTTGAAGCCAAAATTCTTACTGTACCAGCGCTTTTCATACTAGAATCTGCTGTGATGGTCAAAAGGAAACCAGAAGTATTCAAGAGAAATCAAGCCTTTCATAGCTATTCAACACGACAGAGAAAAAACGTTCATATGCCCCAAGTAAGCTCTAGCCTGGCAAAAGGTGGCCCTAAATATTTATGTAGCAAGATCTTCAACTCAGCACCACCTGAGGTCAGAAGCATCGAAGATATAGATAAATTCAAGGATAAGTTCAAAGAGCACCTGTTGAAGAGGCCATATTATTCTGTGGAAGAATATTTTGAAGATGGATAGGCCAATAACATGACGACCATGGCGCAGTTGCGCTTCCAGTGGGAGGATTTCAAGTAACCAAGTAAGTAAGCAAGAGGACAGAGTTTTATACCTGTTGAAATGTGCTTATTTCTTATATGACTTGAAAAGTTGGAAATCTCCGGATAATCTTGAACAATCTAATAGCAACAAGTAACTTTCAAACGCTGTATCCTCTGACAACAATCAATAGGTAAGGTTAGAACAAGGGACCAAAAGCAGAGAAAAATAGAGTACTTTGAAAAGCAAGCATACTGATTGTTGATATCCAGCTGCGTCTTTAAATCCCAAAGTTCTTAAGTACATGTACTCCTACCATCGAAAAATAGACTGAGAAATAATCTCCGATATCTAAGATAAGCGCAAACCTCTTGACGAATAATTGCATGTTTACCACCCAGCCCACTCTTGTCCTACTTGGTCAGCTAAAATCAACTTCTGTTATCCTACATAAGAAACCAGTAGACTGTTCACGCCGTGGAAAGTTCACAATGATTTCAAAATTTATACATTGATACCAATTATATAAAAATACTATAAAACATGATTACATTAAAACCAAGTTTAAATTTGACAAATTGTTAGGTATATTAGGTTTTGTAGAACTCTAACTCAGAATAAAAATTTGTGAAGCTTGAAAAATATTAACATAAAAACTAGATTCACGCAAAGGTTCTACTTTTAAGCTATACTGCAAAAACAGTCATTAATTACTTTGGTTGGTGATGAAGCTGTTGTAATTGCTGAAAATTTCCTTTGAAAATTTCATTCTACAATTTTTTGCACAAATTAAAATGATGCTCTCACATAAATGCTAATATATTGTAACTTCGATTATGCAATAGCTTTGTACCACTACTACAATCCTCCTTTTTTCTTATAAAATGAATATAATAATTTTATTTTCTCAAAAACACTACATATTAACAAAGATTATGCACAATTACAATTATGTCCTATACATATTCGTACAAAAATGCACGTCTTATAAATGATAATAATATACTACAATGGTAAAGCTGATCTAAAAACTAATCTATAAAAATGCAATATTTTTTAGGAAAAGTCCTCCAATGCAAGCAAACATATATAAAAGTACCGGTATTGAAAGGGCGGATTATGTATTTATTTTCAATACATAGGAACATATAAATATTATCAATTAAAAAACTACAAATCTTCAAAGCAGTTTTATCATATTATTTTAATCAATATATGTACATTAAAATTAATTTTCTTCCTTACAAGGCTGTTGGTGCGAAACGAGTTTACAATCCTATTCTTATACAGATGTCAGATATTTACAAGATAAAAAGATGTTTCGCCCATGCTGTAATGTGGTAACTGGTTATTATATAAATAGTGTAGATAGCGCCTTGACCCGGTTGTCACCAGAAAATATAGATTTCAGTTAAGACACTGGCCACTTAAGTCTACTATCTAAGATTACAAAACCAACCATTCTATTCAGAACAAACATCTAAATAACCACAAGAATATACACTGTTAGCAGAATATTTTATTTTTATGCTACTGATGAAAAATGTACTGATTACAGGACAAGCTTTTCATTAACTGCAATATACGCGAGTATAAACAATATAAAAACATACGATGACTTTAATCATCCCCATTTAAAATAATCTTAGACCTTAAATATTAAAGCTTCAACTTTTAACGTGTTGACTATTAGCAGTAAAACAAAATATTTGCTATGACAGCTAACGTGACATGTCAATCATACCAATTTTAGCTTTTAATAAATCGTTATATTGGTATTTTTTAGCTACTTATTATTTCGTTAAAATAAAGATTAATTTTAATTTTTCTCTCAATATTTGAAGAATAAAAATATAATGTTCTAAAGTGGTTTAAATGAATATAGATTGATGTTTTAAAATTTTATTTTAGATTTATTATAATAAAACTAAATCTTCAATGTCAGTAACATTTTTATATAAAATGTTATTCATTTTTAAGCGTAGAACATTTGTGGCACCAATACATTTTTTCTGCTGTATGTTCCCCACAAATGGATCTCTCACAAGAACAGCATTTTAATGATGTGAATCTGTTTTTCCTTATTGGGCAGTAATTACACCTTGGCTTCTGTGCTTTGACATCTGCGAAATCCACATTTCAAAATATACAATCAGTATAGTACATATAACAGACTAATAGGGGCTAAAGGTTGTCCGTTATAATAAAAGTTGCCTTATTACAACAGTTGTAAGGGCTGCTACCTAACGACAGTAAGTAATTAATATAGTGCCTCAAACTTTCTGTACCTCTAAACTAAAATAATCCTCAAATACAAATGTTTAAACAATGATTTAACTCACAATAACAAAAATAAACGTCAGGTTAACAAATATATTGGTACGAGTCTTGTAGTGTGCTGTCCGTTATAAGTGAAATCTGCTATAGTGAGGTGCGTTACAATGAGGTTTTACTGTTCTCATAGATAAATATTTCCATATATGTATTTAAGTGAATGTGAGTATGTCTGTGTTTGCTGAAGGCATAGCTTTTTCAGGCTCAGCTGATTGAGCCTCTAAAGGTACAAAAGATTGTACTCCTACGGCATCTATGGTTTCATAAAGTTGTGTTGAATGAAGGTTTGTTATTATCACTGGCCTCAGATTGCTCTGCATCTGTATTGTGTACTAAATCTTCCAATGGCGCATCTGACTCACTATCGTTACAATTACCCGTGTGGAGGCTCAGTGGCTATGCCAAAGGCCAATCCTCACTGAACTGACTCACTATCGTTACAATTACCCGTGTGGAGGCTCAGTGGCTATGGCAAAGGCCAATCCTCACTGAACTGACTCACTATCGTTACAATTACCCATGTCTAGGCTCAGTGGCTATGGCAAAGGCCAATCCTCACTGAACTGACTCACTATCGTTACAATTACCCGTGTGGAGGCTCAGTGGCTATGGCAAAGGCCAATCCTCACTGAACTGACTCACTATCGTTACAATTACCCGTGTGGAGGCTCAGTGGCTATGGCAAAGGCCAATCCTCACTGAACTGACTCACCGTCGTTACAATTACCCGTGTGGAGGCTCAGTGGCTATGGCAAAGGCCAATCCTCACTGAACTGACTCACTATCGTTACAATTACCCGTGTGGAGGCTCAGTGGCTATGGCAAAGGCCAATCCTCACTGAACTGACTCACTATCGTTACAATTACCCGTGTGGAGGCTCAGTGGCTATGGCAAAGGCCAATCCTCACTGAACTGACTCATTATCGTTACAATTACCCGTGTGGAGGCTCAGTGGCTATGGCAAAGGCCAATCCTCACTGAACTGACTCACTATCGTTACAATTACCCGTGTGGAGGCTCAGTGGCTATGCCAAAGGCCAATCCTCACTGAACTAACAGTTAGTGGTTTACTAGTTGACTTACTTAATGTTCTACCTGTATTTAAAAGATCCTTGGACATTGGAAACTCTACATCTACATTTGGTTCTTTCTGGCAAGTCAAGTTTACAATATTTATTTTGAAAAAAAAACTTAACTCACCAGTTCACATGGGTCTGTGTTTGATCTTTATTCAACAAGTGATGAACCAAGTATTAGCTCATTTGGGGATTTGAACCTTGGACATGGCCTCCGCAGTCTAAAACCTGAGCCACTTTGAAATGAAATGAAAAACGTCTTTATTCACATTACAAGAGGCGAAGTTAGGGCTGCAAAGCCCTCTCTACCACTTAACCTCATCATACATAATAAGATATTATTTCAGATATAAATAACAATTTACAAGGGGAAAATATAGAAATTACAATGTACAAAGTAAAACATATAGTCAAAAAAATATGAAATATTATATTTAAACTTAAAAATATTTTGGCTATCTCAAACAAAATTACAGTTATTCATTACATTTATTCAAAACTACATTCATTCGGCACAAACACTCATTACTGCCACCACCAAGCCAAAGCACCACCAGCCACTACTCCCGCGAGGCTCGCAGCAGATAACAACTCACCTCGGCCCCAAACCGAGTGCGCTTATCGATGGATCTGATATTATCAGGCAGAGCATTCCAGAGCCTGCATGCGGATTTGTTGAAAGTGGTGGTGCGGTGAACTGGAATAGCTAACATTTTCTCACCACGTCTAGTTCTACGCACACCAACTTGTGACAGTTAAACAAACTGCTCTGACAGATAATTAGGAATTTGGTTTTGAAGAATACTGTACGACAAAATCAGGATATGGAATTGTCGAAGAGAGTTTAACTTTAAGATGGATAATTGGTAGAAAAATGGAGTAACATGATCCCTTCGCCACAGGTTGAAAATAAATCTGATACAGTAATTTTGGGCACGCTGTAATCTTTCCGCGAGCTCAACAGACATGTTATTGATTACAGTATCACAGTAATTAAAGTGAGTGAAAACTAGAGTCTTTACTAATAACACCTTGACATTGAGAGGGAAAATATAGCAAATATTTTCAAAGTAAGTATAGCAGCAAAAACTCGATTACACATTACAGCAACTTGATCAGTAGTTCAAGTTTTTGTTCATAATAAGTCCTAGGTTTTTAACTTTGTCACAAAACGGTAATTCTGTATTGTTAAGTTTGAGTTTTGGCATATTTGTCAGGTCAATGTTAGAAGTGAGTCTAGTAGAGCCCAACAATATTGTTTGGGTTTTGGCCTTATTGAGCCATGCTTGACAGCCCAATTTGTGATAGACTGGATATCACAGTTGATGTTAGTTACGGCAGTAGGCAAGTCTTTCAGAGTGAAGTAAGTATAGATTTGTAGGTCATCAGCATTTAAGTGGAATTTGCAGAAAATGATACAGTAGTAACATCATTAATGAAAAGTAAGAATAAGAGTGGGTCAAGCACAAAACCATGGGGCACACCTCTGGTCACCAGTTCCCAGTCAGAATCCCTGTTGTCTGCCGACGGTCCGTCAAGTATGACCTGACCCATTCTATACAACCATCAGAAAAACAACCAGAGAGCATTTTTATATAATGAAGGGGATAGTAAACGCAGTACTAGAAAGCTTTAGAGAAATCAAATAGGGTCAAGATGGTAAGTAGGGACTTGTCAATAGCAGAGCGGACATGGTCAGTAATTTTAAGAAGGGCAGTGGCTAATGCTAGGCAAGGCTAATGTCACGTGATTAATATCAGACTAATGCATATAGCAAGACCCGAAATAATTTGTAAAGTTTGTTTAGCACTTGAGTAAAGAGGAGTTGCTAAGATTGCGACGTATGAATGCACCTTCTCAACCAGGCACATTGGCAGAGCTGATGACAGACCGCTATGTAACCAGTCGCTGTCACAGATATTCATAGCACCTTCTCAACCAGGCACATTGGCAGAGCTGATGACAGACCGCTATGTACCGGTCGCTGTCACAGATATTCATAGCACCTTCTCAACCAGGCACATTGGCAGAGCTGATGACAGACCGCTATGTAACCAGTCGCTGTCATAGATATTCATAGCACCTTCTCAACCAGGCACATTGGCAGAGCTGATGACAGACCGCTATGTACCAGTCGCTGTCACAGATATTCATAGCACCTTCTCAACCAGGCACATTGGCAGAGCTGATGACAGACCGCTATGTAACCAGTCGCTGTCACAGATATTCATAGCACCTTCTCAACCAGGCACATTGGCAGAGCTGATGACAGACCGCTATGTAACCAGTCGCTGTCACAGATATTCATAGCACCTTCTCAACCAGGCACATTGGCAGAGCTGATGACAGACCGCTATGTAACCAGTCGCTGTCACAGATATTCATAAGGTAGTAGGAAAATGAATCTGTAACTTACTTAAATGTACTTACATCCGGATGGAAAAAGTTTGATAGACAACAGACAGTAAATGATCTTTATTTGCAGTTCCTTTAATAAATACAATTGTTTCATTATAAATTAAGTATTTATAAAATGTAATGATATAAAAAATAAACTTGATGCTTCTTCAAGTCGTTTCCTCTCATATCCTTGAGATCCTGTGGTAGAGAAATAATGTAAGATTTTTTTCTGGACTGTGTGGTGCTCTCCTGATATGTGTGGTGGTCCTCGTTTTTGGGTAGGTCTAGCTGATTTGTGTACTTGACAATTGCATGGAAGTAAAGACCTTTGATAGTTAGCAGCTTTAGTGATTTATAAGCTTATCTGAAGCTGTCTCAAAGACGAAGGTCAACTGCTTTTTTCTGAAAGACCAGTACTTTATTAGTCTCAGATGTTCCTCCCCACACAATCAATCCATACCTGATAAAGGGCTCTATTACATCATAGTATACAATTTTTGCTGATTCAGTACCTCCTATCTACCAGTATTTTTACTAGATAGACTTCCAGTTTTTTTACTAGATGAAGGTTTTTTAGTTAGGTTGTGGATATGATCTGCCCAGAGAAGGTCAGCGTCAATTGTTAGGTGCAGCAATTCAGTTTTTTATTTGTACTGTCCTATTAGAAATGTCTGGAATTTGATCATCCTTCCTGCTAAAAGTTACGGTTTTGGTTGGGTTTATCCCAAAGTCATTTTGAAGGCAGCACTAGAGGGCTTTGTCAGTTAATGTTAAAGTGATAGAGTAGGTGTTCTGTCATTTGTAAACAGAAGGGCAGTATCATCTGCATAGAGTGAGTTTCAGCATGGCTTTCATTTATAACATTTGAGAAGTCATTTGTAAGTAGGATAAAAATAAGAAGGGGCTTGAACCTTGAGGCACCTATCTGCTTGTTGAAAGTTACCTAGATCTGAACACACATTTCCTCCCATTGAAATTCTGTTGTTTCAACAATTAATTCTGCTTCCTGTCAAGTAGCTAGCCACCTAATCTTTTGCCAGTCCATCAATTCCTAATGCTCCGACTAGGAATGTATTACGACATGTCCTAGGCAATCCAGCGCCTTACTATAACCTAGAAAAATTGCTGACACAGACTTGTGGTTACTAAATGATCCACAAGGTGTGTTCAAACCTGTTTGTAGTAGAGAACCTCTCTTTGATGAAGCCATGCTGGATTTTTACCATTAGATTGTGTCTTTCCAAGTGGCTTAACAAACATGACATTGGAATTTTCTCTATTATTTTTTAGATGGTTGATATTAATGAAATAATGAGATATTTTATGGTGTGGTGAGAGATTTCTTTTAATGCTTAGGGTATATTTTTGCTATTTTTAAAGTAGAGGGAAACTGTCCTAGACTGAATGATTTATTTATTACACAGACAATGGGGTGCCAGTTGTTTAGCAGTGTTTTAGTGCTTTTGATGGCATTTCATCCGCTCCACATGACAGTTTACATTTAAGTGAAGTTATTGTCCTCTCAAAGCTTCGATGACTGTTTGTGGTAAATTTAATGACTGTATACTATTTTTATTGATGGATACATTGGATACATCACGAGGAATTATATGGCTCAGTTGATCTAGATTTTTCTCTAATGATAAATCTGCTATTTGTAAAAAAATATTTGTTAAAGTATTCAACAATTTGAACATGCTCATCTATCATGTTTTGTTCTGTTTCTATGTGCAAGTTTAATTCTTTATTTTCTTGATTATAAGTTAGTGGTATATTAAGAACGTTATATTTTTTTAAACCTGCATGTTTATTTTTATTTTTTTAGAGCAGTATACTATACACTTGTACATAGTAGATTGGATTGTTTTTATGGACTGGAACTTTGGAACTTATTTGAAATTCATGCCTCGAACATGGTTCTCTCGGCTTGTGGTTATCCAAAGTTCCAGGATATCCGAAATACATTATCAGATTTTTTTTTTAACCAGTCAAATGGTATTGATCCATTTCAAAATATAAAAAGCTAATTATCTAAAAATTTGTATGAATTGTTTCATATATTACTACAGTGTGAAAAATATGCTATCTGATTATAAAATATTTATTGCGAATGTACGAAGGATAGTGCAAGATAATTATAATAGGCAATGCTCCGTTAACCTTGGCAGCCTGAATTAACCTTGTTATTGTTAATAGATAAATAAATAAATAATTGCTATGTAATTAATAAATGATACGTTTAACTTTTTTTTAAAATTTGTTTATAGATCTATTGATTATATCCTAATTTGATTTATAAGCAAAGTAATGTGCCTATTTCCGGAGCAGACTTTGCAAAGGCAGCATATGTTGTTTTCATTTGAGCAATAAGAGGTTTTAATTCAAATTAAAAATGAAAACAACCTTTCTGATCGGTTGTTATAATAAATGTAAACAAACAACAAAGGAGGCAAAAATAAATTAATTCTTTTCCACTCAGCGCAGCTTGACCGGCAACACAGTAACTAAGAGATCAGTTGCATGGTGGAGTTTCATAACAGTGGTGGGACTCCTAGTGTTATTCCTCTCAAGCGCAGGCCAAGTGCTTCGGTAAGCCTCGCAAGTTATACTTGTAATGATATGCCGTAATTATCAAAAATAATCAATAACGCCTATACAGGCATAGTTGGCTTACATCATAACAATTTTGTGTAAGTCCGCTAGCCACAAGGTGCTAGGCCCATGGGCGTCAGCCGCATACAGCGTGGTGATACCACAAACTCATTGGCGTTATCCACACTGAACGTGTTAATTAATATTTGTCCATTTTAAGCTAATTTTGAGCAATCCTTTATTTCCTATTTAACACTATTTACTTGTTTGTACATACACATTACTATGTTGCCAAGTTTAACATTCGTAAGGAATTTATTAGTCAATAAATAGCATATGCTGACTCTCGCTACAGGCATGTCCGGGTGTGCCTAATGCCTATTCTCTGTTTTTTTTGCCTTTAAACCAACGGGAAGCATTTTAATAGCGAGCCATACTATTCAAACATGCAACTATCCAAAAAGGACATGGTGCCATTGAGTAAAGATAATCGCATTCCTAATGCATAATAAAACAATGACAGTTTTAGGCAATTTAAATTAAATCATACTTATCTATAAAATATAATACAAATTGTTTTATCTATTATAGACATAGTTTCCTTAAACAAAGTTTCTCTTTTATTAGTTCATTATATATATTTTTATCTTATTTTTTTAAAACCTTTTTCAACTATCTTTCCACCTTCACTTACACGTTTAAAAATCTGTGATTTTTTTATAATAATTTTAGTTTTTTAAATGAATTTGACAAACACAGTAATTTTTATATCAATTCTAGTCGACTGCCCTCGCTCCGCTACGGGGGGGGGAGGGGGTGTCTCTATGCTTGCTTACCCTTCCCTCTGTGGTTCTCTCTAAATCATCAATATAAAATATTAGCCCTCTGTCATTCTCCTAGATAACAAAATAACAAAGTGTTAAGAGTCTTTAAACCCCTATAGGTCTACTTAAGGGGGATGCAGAGGAGTGCAATCATGTCTGTCATACAGAGGAGTGCAATCATGTCTGTCATACAGAGGAGTGCAAACATGTCTGTCATACAGAGGAGTGCAATCATGTCTGAGTTAGTAGAAATTAACTTAAACATTTCACAATGACAACCAAATTAGCCAGGCTTTTATGTCTTTTTTGTAACCTGTTCAATTATAAGTTAAATTTATGCCAATTATTCTCTTATGGGAAAATGGTAACGTTTAGAGGCTGTTTCTACCCCTTAGGAATAACATTTTAAGAAATCCTTTCTCAGTTGGTCTAATGGTACAAAAGTTAACTTCCCTCCGAATTGCATCAAAATCTGTTCTTAGTTCTGGAAATTTTGTGGTGAGTAAGTACACCGTTTTTGGATTTTATAATTTTTAGATATTGAATTTCCACACCCCTAGATAACCTCCATTAGCGTTCAATTGTGTTTCAAATTTTAAAGTCGTATTTGTAGCCAACTTGACCGGTAATTCCAAACCTACAGGTTAAATTATAATAACGAACACCAATAAAAATCTTGTAAAAATCAAATATTTTATTGCCAGAGATCCTTTACTCATGATGTACGGCATTAACATTATACAGCACTAAAATTAAACCATAGTAATTTTGTTCTTACATTGTACAAACAATACCAGTCATTTAAATATCTAGCTTTTAGTTATTAAATAGTTCACGGTAAATGAACATTGTGGCATGTTCAGATCTATTAGTTTTGGTTGAAGTAATATTTGGAAAATATAAATTTGACTATATTTAAAACAATGTCAAATGCAAAGAGTTGTGTAAAACATTAGTAGATTCAATGTTAACTTGTAAAATTGTTTATTGTGGATTTATACAGTCAATACTCTAGTATAGCATTGCTGTGTGGGATTCATTAAAAGATTTTGATAATGTATTTAAATCCCAAAGACCCTGAGAAGCAAGTTGCTGACCCTTATTATATAATTTAGAACTATTAACACTACACAGCTCATATTTATTAACATTCTGACACATTCAAATAATTTAAATTAAAAGTATGGTCTTATACTGAGCTATTCAGTTCATCAATCACAATTTGAAAACAAACCCCTCTTTATACAGGAATAAAATATACGAGGGCCGTTCGGAAAGTAACCTCCGGTGTGCTTTAAATAAAACTCAGACATAATTAAAAATATTTTATTATATACATCCTAAAACTACATCTTTCAGCTATTTTTCAACATAATTTCCAAAAACATTCAAACACCTATCATATCTTTCCACTAACTTACAAATCCCAAATCCCTTCAGAATAAAAATCGGCCGCCTGTGCCTTGAGCCAGCCAGAGACTGCATTCTTGAGTTCCTCATCATCCTCAAACTTCTGAGAGCCCAGCCATTTCTTCAAGTGCATGAACAGATGAAAGTCACTGGGAGCTAAATCTGGGCTGTATGGTGGATGGCTAAAAACATCCCATTGAAATTGTTCAAGAAGGTCTTTGGTTTTTCGAGCACTGTGGGGTCGGGTGTTGTCATGAAGGAAAATGACGCCAGACGACAATAAACCGCGTCGTTTGTTCTGAATTGCCCTTCGTAGGTTTTTTAAAGTTTCAACGTATGAATCTGCGTTGATTGTTTGGTCCATACACAGTGCACAATTCTCTATGAATGGCTGCCGCTGAATACTGCTTGGCTGTAACAAATTGAATGACAGATCGCACCTTACATTTGGCGTGACTTTCTACGACAGACGCCATTTTCACAAGCTACAGAAAACGAACTAGCACTCGGACGACCTTCACAGTACCACGGCTGGATGCCGACTGAAGAGACCTGCGCGTCAACGCTATTATGGTGGCACTATCCCCTCCACTTCCTATTCTATTAGCAACCGGAGGTTACTTTCTGAACGGCCCTCGTATAATAAAGTTAATGTATCAACTAAACAACTTCATCATACTCAGTTTGATAATTCTATTAAAAATATTCTGCTATAAAAATATTATTACAGTGTAAAAGAAATACTAACAAGTTTGCTTATAACTGT
The DNA here is from genome assembly GCA_035578905.1 of Stictocephala bisonia. Classification (NCBI taxonomy): domain Eukaryota; kingdom Metazoa; phylum Arthropoda; class Insecta; order Hemiptera; family Membracidae; genus Stictocephala; species Stictocephala bisonia. Next base: position 1,134,081 of record JAQJVL010000039.1, read on the forward strand.
ATATATTGATAGGCTATAATGTGTATTACTAATGTACTTAGGTTATTGACTGTGCACTAGTTTGAGCTACATTGTAACATCATCAGTACGAGGGTGGGTCAATAGCACTGTAGGTGTATCGGTATGAGGGTGGGTCAATAGCACTGTAGGTGTATCGGTATAAGGGTGGGTCAAAGGTGACTATGCCTTGTTCGTACATATTTGACAGACAGAAAATGTTCGACAAACTGCACAACTAAATCATATCACTTTGGGCCCACCCGCCCATACACATACAATATACACGTACAGTAGTATTGACCCACTACTACTGTGTGGGTCAATACTAATACACAAACATTGTGTGTGTGTGTGTTGTGTGTTAAGAGTTCGGATGTTGTGTAGGTATGAGAACTGTGTATCAGACCTGTCAGTTAGCTGAAAACCATACGTGGTTTCGATTCCACATAAATATGTAAGTCCCTTAGTTACCCTAGCTAATGAGCTATCAATAAATGGCTCGTTCTAAGGAATAACCAATATTAGTTAGTTAGTAATCTGTCTTATTCACTCCTCATATTCACACATATCTCTACGATTAGTGTCTTAATGAAATAAGTGTCTTAATGAACTCATAATGAAATAAGTAGCCTATATTTAGGGCTTACTGAGGCATACATGCCTACCAATTCTTGAAGATTGTCACAACATTTTATTAGATTTATAAATAGATCAGCAGTAATTTTGTGTCAGTTTTCAACGCTTAGAAGCCTAAATCGTTAGTACAAGGGTACCTTGCTGTTGTTTTTGCATATTGATACTATGACTAATCTTTTCAACAAATTTTGGCTTTTTCTCATTATGAACTATAAAATATATCATAACAGGTATGGTATCCTATTACAAATATAAAGAAAACACTTTTCCAGAAATATAAGATTTATATAAGAATTATATATACACTTACAATTATACAAGAATTAACATAATATATAAATTAACATAAAAAGTAAATTAAGTAGACTTAAAAAAACGTAACTATGACACAAGCAGCTTCCAAGCTGTTAAATTCTTTAATGGACCATGGTATGGTAGATCTTGAAACACTGTGGTATACAGAATGGCACAGAGCAGTCTGGACACCACCAACATGTGCTCTTTATCCTAACTTTTCCTGAAGCTATTTTAGATTTGCCAGCGCACACTTTACAGTTCCGCCTAGGTTTATGTGTCTTCTTTGTTGGAGGCATTCTGTCTGGGAAAATCCACCTGAAAAAAATCAGCCATACACAGCTTACTTTACTGACAATATTTCTTACATAGCATATTGTACAATCTTCCACTGTTCATACATTTACATTATGGTAAATTTATAGTTTTATATCAAAAAGTAGTTTAATATATTTATCAGACTTACCTATATGTACATTTAAATGTAAACTTTTGTAGGATTCTCCTCCAGAAAGCATCCTTTCTCCTTTCCATCCTCGAGCTTTTTCAATTTATTCCTCGGTTATAACACGCACAGACCGATGTGTACAGCAGTATTCCTCATGTTTTTGCTACGCAAAATCCTCCCACAGTCTTGGCTTGGTAATCAAAAGAAAAACTGTTTGTATTCTAGCACTAGATAGTACAGTATTAAAACTTAATGTATGTTATTGAGGAAATAAATTAAGTACTGTACGTTTTTAACTTTTATTGAAGTACTGAAAATAATAATAATTGTTTAAATAAAGTTTATATACATATGACACTGTAACTTATTCCCAAATTTATGAATACGGTTTTGGTACAGAAAGGGACAACGATTTACCTCTTCTGATTTACTGAATAATAGAACTATCTCCAATAATGTTGTGTGGATCCTTTCTCTGATGATAATACAATAGTCTCTCACTGTATGTTCCAACAAAATATAATGTGTAGCACTGTGTAATAATTATGTATGGTAAAGTTTGTTTACATGGTCTTCTGAATAATACTACTGATTATATCTAACCACATAACACAGTTAAGAAATATTTCCTTTCTTTAAGAAATAAAGCTCTTATTTTCCAAATTCATTATCTCTCAAATGAAAGTGTGGAACTGGTGTCATATTCAAATAAATGAATGAATAAATGAATAAATGATTTATTTCCAAAAAAAACTACATATTATATTGTACATCTGAAACTAAAAGGAAATAAAATGGCCACTGCTTCCAGTAATGTGGCCATAGGTTAAAATAAAAACAGTACAAAAAAACAAATATACTATGTGAGTCAAGCTCTTAAATATTAACTTAAAACAGATTACGACCGCTACTGTTAGCATCTGCTATATTATACTAAAAAACAACAAGAACATAATGTAATGTTACGCATTAAAAACTAAAGAAATCATATTAAATAACAAATATGAACTAAAAGAACAAATTCAAGCAAGATTGTGTGGAAGGGGCAAAAAACATATATATTATTAGATTAAACTGAAATACACTATTAACAGTGCTCCTATACACTAGTGAACACTAAGTGCTCTGTAATCACTATATTTGACGATTCTTATTTTCTATTATTTGTTTAAATTCGTACAAGCTTATAAATAAGTATACATAAATAGCAATACTAAACACAATTGCTAATAAATATTCAAGATATCTTATTATTCTTGTACCCGTAGAATTAGGGAGTCCATCTGGTTGTTTCTCCACAGGCTCCTGCACTTGCCGCCCACACCTTTTGGGCCAAGGACTTGTCAACTTCTCTGGATCTAATTTCAAAACAAAAGCTTCTCTGAAGTTGGAGGTAATTTATAGTACTTAATTTGTGTTGATCTATATGTTACAAATAAACTTATTGAAATGAAAATTCACTTTATTGTATATATGTACAAATGGCGAGATTAGGACTACATAGTCCTCTCTTACACATAACCATTATTGAATTACAAATTAATTTAAATTTACACATGATTAACTAATAGGGATTTTACTTCTATTTTTAAATGAAAATATAAACGTAGGTACAGTACTTTAATAGATAAATAAAATATGAAAAGAAACATGTTGGAGAAAATTTACAATAATAAAATTATTAAGTAAAAAAAAGCAATATTATACTTATAAACATAATGATATTTCAAAAGGTGTATTTATAAAAACAAACAAAAAAATAGTTAAGTGGAAAGTATATGGAACTGTCGAAGCTGATTCAACTTTAGGATTGATAAGACGTTAAAAAAGGGTGTTACATGATCTCTTTGCCTAAGATTGAAAATAAAACGAATACATTAATTCTGATCATGTTGCATTCTGTCCGAAAGCTCAAACATCATGTCACTGACAACAACATCACAGTAATTAAAGTGAGTAAAAATCAGTGTCTTTATGAGCATCACTTTCATGTTCAGTGGCAGATAAGCAGCAAATCTTTAAAGGCTATGGATTCCAGCAAAAACTTATTTACAAGTCTCTGTTATGTAATCAGACCAACCTAAATGTTTGTTCAATGTCAGTTCAAGGTTCTTTACCTTATAATGAAATGATATATGGTTATTGTTAAGTAAAAGTCAGGGAGCATTTTCAAAGTAAAATTTCTTAGAAGTCTAGAATTTCTGATCAAGATGGATTGAGTTTTGTTTTCATTTAGTTTTAGACCATTTTTGAAGGACCATGTAGAAATAGCATCAATATCAATATTCATATTAGTTAGAGTTTCAGGCAAATCAGTAACAGTACAATGAGTACAAATTTAAAGATCGTCGGCATACAAATGAACATAGAGTATTTAATAGTAGTTGTAATGTCTGTAAATTGAAAATAGTAGAAGGCCAAGGACAGAAATCTAAGGCACCCTCCCGAGTGTCAGGTTTAAAGTATGATAAGTTTGCCAGCACGGTGTCGGACATCGTCCAGGCTGCCTTGAGATACCTAGAAAGGTGGTGCAGGGACAAGGGGCTCTCTGTTAATCCTAACAAGACAGAATTTGTACTTTTCATTTGGAAGAAGAGGCTGGATGGCTTATACATGCCCACCATGGGAAATATGGAGCTAAGAGCTACAGAGTCGGTTAAGTATCTGGGGGTTATCCTGGACGCTAAACTGAACTGGCTCAAGCACCTTCAAGAGAAAGCTAGGAAGTTCAGAATGGCTTTTTGGGCTTGTCGGAGGGCCATTGGGACAACGTGGGGTCTTAAACCAAAGATGGTTTACTGGCTATACACGAGTGTACTTCGGCCCTCCTTATGTTATGCGGCAGTTGTCTGGTGGCCGGCCATGGCACAGAACAGTGCAAGGCTAACATTAGGAAGATGTCAAAGAATGGCGTGCCTGGGAATTACAGGCGCAATTAGAACAACACCATTGGTGGCGATGGAGGTCCTCACTGGGCTCCGCCCAATGGACCTGTTTGTAAAAGGGGAGGCTTGTAAAGCGGCCTTTAGAATAAGGACGACTGGTGGCTGGTTGCCTGGCCAACTAGGACTCCATGGGGAAATACTATCTAGGGACATTGGTCTGGACCCATTGCTTTCGATGGGAACAGACTTAATGATACCTAGGTACAGAATTGACAGGCAGGCCAGGGCCTTCCTTCCAAGTAGAGATAAGTGGATAGGGAGTACCGAGTCTGCACAAGTCAAAGGAAGCATCTGGTATACAGACGGCTCACTTACAGAAGGAGGCGCGGGTGCTGGGGTGTACGGGAGGGGGGCACGGAAAGTTCTGTCTGTACCTCTGGGTGCCATGCTACCGTCTTCCAGGCGGAAGTGATGGCTATCATGACAGCCACACAAGAAGAAATGCGTCTAGGTGGCTTCGGAGGAGTAGTTTCAATCTTCTCAGACAGCCAGGTGGCGATAAAGGCGATCATGGCACCACGTACCAGCTCTAAGTTGGTATGGGAGTGTCAGGGGATCCTGGAGACTCTTTGCCAGCGTAAACAGGTGAGACTCATATGGGTCCCTGGGCATGGTGGTATTGATGGAAATAAGAGAGCTGATGCACTGGCTAGGAGAGGGGCAAAGTGCCCTCTGCTGGGGCAGGAGCCGGCTCTTGGTATTCCTTTTCAAAAGGTAATAGGAAGAATTGACAGGTGGACCTCTGGTGACTCGCTTTGTCACTAATGAGGCATCATGATTATTATAGCCATTTCTAAAAGCAAAAAAATAATACCATTCCTTTTTTCCTTATGAAAAAAAAAATGAAATGGTAACTCCTTTCTATTGCTTCCATATGCTTTGGGTGATTGAGGATCACTTAAGGCTTTTTTGTAGAGGGCTGATTTTGCCACTTCCTTCTAACTCAGTCATATACTACCTTACTGAGGTAACCTATTATAAAAAATAGCTCCCTTAACAATAGGGCTATTTTTAATTCTGATGCATCTGTGTCTCAGTCTATAGAAGTCATGTTTCTGCCTATTATTATGTTGGTGGATTGTAGAGTTTGTTTTGTATTGTCTGTGACATTGATCTACCGACCCACCTATACACACGCCGAGGTATTGACACTCCCACCCACCCATACACATACCATGGTATTGACCCACCCACCCATACACGAACCGTGGTATTGACTCACCCACCCATACACGAACCATGGTATTGACCCACCCACCCATACACGAACTGTGGTATTGACCAACCCACCCGCTTATATACGTACCATGGTACTGAAATACACGTGCCGTGGTACCGAGTATAGTAAAACGTATAAGAATCAAAATCAAAAAAGAATTTTTCTTAAAGCAATAAAGAGAATTAAAATGTAAGTAGTGGGGAGAAACACTCTTTAATATTGATCTTGAGGTAGGGGTGTGGGGGAGGGAGTGTGTCAACTTGATGCAAAAAAAGTTGTATGTAAGTCTGGAAAAGTTTGTGGATGAATGGTCGTCACTGTGAAGCATCATACAAGATACATCTCCTTCCAGGGGACTGGCATCTGACACACCGTAGATACAAAATTTTAATCTTTTTTTTACTAATTACTTTTTATCATTGTACTAATTAAGGGTTTGTAGGCTACATTTTTGTCTAGGTTTTAACTGTTCTGTTTCAGGATAAAAGTTGTACCTGACTAGGAGTGATACGTTTTTTTTAAGTGACTACTTCTTATGGTGTGCTATGGATGTATGTTTTACAAGAGAAAAAACTTTTATTTCACGCCACGGACTACTTTAATACATCTATACATTCTTTATACGTGTATATATTCATATACTACAAAGATCGAGCTAGCGCAGAATGTGGAGTGAAGAGTGAAACAGAGAGAGAAATAAAATGACACATGCATGTGTATATTAATACTATTTATAATATAGAATTTTGTATATGCCATTATACTTTTTTCTATATTTTGGCACATAATATTTTTTATGTTGTTGAATTAAACGGTAGCATTAATACAAGTTACATTTGTTTGTGCACTGTACATTTTTTAAACAGTTATTATTATTTCTTATTTCAGTTATCATAGACCCATAATTTTGTTTTTAGAACATAATGACAATGAAAATGAAGTAATTATTTCAAATATATAAGTTTGAATTGAAAATGTTGCTGATCAAATTTAGAAACTAATGTAGAAGATAATGAAGAAAATGTATGAATATTCATTACATTAATTTTAAGAAGTCAGTAATCATTGTAATATATAATTTGTAAAAATTTTTACAAAAATAAAACTTTTATTTGAAAAGAAATGAATATCTCACATTATTTTAAAATATTAAAAAAATATCCAAATAATAACTAGCAAACACACTTTTTCAAGACTTAAGTCTCAGCCCTCCGTAAGAAGTATAGTCACTTCTGTTGGTCAGTATTACTCCTTTTGTAAAGGGTTTTTTTATTACTTGTATGTAAGAGTGACATTTTTACTGGGCTATTTAATTTGTTCAAAAAGCATTATTTAAAAAAACTAAAAAATGAAAATGGGCCATATATTGATTTTAACCTTTGCTTAGTCGCGTGCCTGAGAGTACGACGTTAGTCGCGCCGCGGTCGAAAACACCGCACACGCATAAATGTCATTCCAGAATAACTTTTATTAATTATTATTTTTTTTTTTTGGGTTTATATTGTTATTAAGTTTATTTAATGCAACTTAAACTTGATTGCAATGAATTTAAATTAACAAAATAATATAAATGTTAATGTAATATATATACAAAAGTCAAATTGTTACAATTGTGTCAAAAGTTACAAAACAAAGTCAAATTATCCGATCAATTTCATTTTCATCGTTATCTTCCAATTCATATGCAATTTCATCATTAGTACTATCTATTTCATCAAAAAGCCGTTTCTTAGCATTTTCTTGACAACTTTGTAACTTGGCATTAACATTTTCCTCTTTTTCAACACTATATAAAAGTCTATTTATTCTTCTTTCTTCAAATACATCCATTTTTTATATAAATACAACACTAAATTCCGTAAGAAACACTAACAGCACTAGCCACACGTGGTGTTAAAGACCGCACTTTACAATCAAGAACAGTCGCCCAATGGTTCAAAAGACCGCGCCTGTATTTGTCTTATCTGGGACACCAGTGATAAAGGACTGAGGCTAGGACATATGGTGGGGCTTGATGTAGGAATAGTGAGGAAGGATATGATAAGGTATCAGCTCTCTTTGTCCCCGCACCCTATCACTACATACAAAAAGCTTCTTTTGCGGTCTATAACACCGCTGTGCGACTAACGAAGGGTTAATATTATGACTGAATTATTGAAAATTAATTAGTTTCCTGAATTTGTAAAATTTAGTTGTTTATTTTTGAAAAGATTAAAAACCTAAAAAATGTGCATCTTGCCTAGGTACAAAATTTTAATTACAAGAAAAAAATACAAACCTAGGAGGTGTATCGAGTTGGTCAATTAATTACAAATATTGAATTAATTATGAAATAATGAAATTTATTTCCTGTACATTAATTACTATTTACATTTCACAATAATAAAAGGAAATATCACTGGCCACGGTTCTAGTAATGTGGCCAGAGTTTGAAACTAAATAAATTTTCTTTCAATCCAAAAGTTATATTCAGTCCTGTCCTCTGTGATTGACACTTAAAAACTGCTGTTCCATGTAAAGTCTATTTACAAACAATTATATATTTAGAGATATTATGCATATATTAAAAAGTAAAAATAAAATATTAATAAACGTAACTAATAACGATATACAAAATTTTAATTTTTCACCTTCTTTCAGAATTCTTTAAACCTTACATTAGAACATTATTTTAAAAGTAAACATCGGAGAAGGAAAAGAGCCAAGACTTGATACTTTTAAACATGTTGAAATTGGTACATTCTTTTATATTATGTGGAAGCTCATTAAAATATTTAGGTCCACAGTATTGAAAGCATTTTCTATAAATTGATTTACTAACTTTTGAAGTTTTGAAAAATTCTTAGATTATTTTTTTCATATATTGTGAAATAAATTTTGGTTGTCTTTGTTACCACTTCTAAGTATACATTCGCTCATATACGCTCATCACACTCATTCAAAATCCATATTCGCCCATATCTTGACGATCGGCGTCTTATGAATAAATAAATAAATAAGGTAACAAATTCTTAACACTGTGTAGACATAAAGATGCTGGACAGGTAGAATGTTTAACTGAATGTACAGAGGAAATGAGCTGTCTCTTCTGTTTTTGGTTAACATACGCAGAAAATGATTTTGTGTGATTCTTAATTTTTCAATCTGTGTCTCAGTCGTTCCTGCCCAACACACAATTCCGTATTGTAACTGGGAGTGAATTAATGCGAAATACAGTTCTCTCAACAAAGCTGTGTCACAAAAATGTTTCAGGAAGTAAAATTTTCTTACGCTAAATCTGATTTTATTATGTAAACCCGCTATATGCTTTACCCACAACATTTTTTCATCAAAAACTACACCAAGGTATTTAAAAAAGCTCACTTGTTCAATTATCTGACATTTACATGAATTTTGAAGTTGTGAGCAATGGTCCTCGTGACATACAAGGAGGGTTTGGAAAACAAAAGTCTACAACCAAAATTAACATATTTTGTTTTACTCACATTAACTATCATTTGATTATTAATAGACCACTTCCTAAGTAGTAATAAATCTTTGTCAATGGATTGTTTTAGATTATTTATAGTTTTCTGTGAGTAGTAGAAAGCCACATCATCGGCAAAAGCGCTAATATGTCCATGGAAAAGCACAGCAAGTAAATCATTGATGAAAATCAAAAATAGTGTTGAAGATAGGACGGATCCCTGTGGAACTCCACCCTTTATGCACAGGTGTGTGCTTATATATTCTCCTACCTTTACCTGTTGCCTCCTACCAGGAAGAAAACTTTCAAACCAATTTAGTGAAATTCCTTTGACACCTATAAGCTCCATCTTTATCAATAAAATAGTGGTTTACTAAGTCAAAAGCATTTTTAAAGTCAACAAAAACACCTTTAGTTTTATTACTATTATTGAAACTATCATATATTTGGTTTGTAAGGTTCAGAAGGGCATCCTCCATAGATTTAGCTTTCGTAAAACCATACTGACTTTTGTAAAGAAAATAAAAAATTTTCAGATAGTTAATTAATCTTTTGTTCATTAGTTTTTCTAAAATTTTGGAGAAAACAGAAAGCAAACTAATTGTTCCATTATTACTGTTATGTGAGGAAGTCTGTTTTTTGAATATTGGGACTACAACACTTTGTTTTAGTTTATCTGGTAAAACTCCTATACTGAAACTTAAATTGATTATATAAGTTAGAACTTGTGAGATCTCAACAGCAATGTGCTTTACTAAAACAGTTTTAAATTATCATACCCAGTGGATTTTTTATTCTTTAAACTTTGTATTATTATCAATAATTCTTCTTCAGTAACGGGGAAAACAAATAATGATTGTGGCCTTCTTATCATGTCCGTCTGTGAGTTGAGTTGTGTACTGGTGCTGGTGGTAGACTGAACTTTGATTAGGTGTGCGTTTATCACCTCTGCTACAACAGCTGGCTCAGTGGTAATATCTCCATTGTTAAGAGTTACCTTATCTACATTCTTAACTTTAACTGCCCCGGTCAGTACATTGATTATTTTCCACTTCTGGGAAGAATCCCCATTACATCTATCTATTAAATATTTATAATATTTGTTTTTATTTACGTTTATTTCACATCTCAAATTATTGCAATAATTATTATAATAATTATTAAAATTAATGTCATAAGGCCTACGCTTTGAAATTTTATACAGCTTTTTTCTTTTACATATTTTTTGTATCAAACTAGTAGTTATCCAAGGACTATTAGACTTAGCTTGATTTAGTTTACTATCCAAATTTACTTTTTTATTACACTTTTCTATCACAGTTGTTGGAATTTCGATAAAGTTATCGTAAGAAGAATTATCATTATTTTGTGAAAGTACATCAGCCCAATTAAAATTCTTTAACTTAGTTTTAACTAGATTATAATCAATTTTTATCTTTTGATGAGCATTTGTTTTTGTGCTAACATTGTGAAATTGTTTTGATAAAACACTAATCCTAGTAAACAGTGGTCTATTAGACATCAAATTTTGCGCTTTTGAATGAACTTAAGCTTTTAGATTTTATAAAAATATGGTCGATGCAAGTTTTAATGGTTTTAGTAATTCTGGTTGGACTATTCATTGCAGAAACAAAACCATTATTTCTTAAAACACTATTGTAACGTTCATTTATAAGAATGCTCATTTAATATGTTTATGTTTATATCACCAATATATATAAAACATTACATTTTATGTTTTTCAAAATATTCTCCAATTCATCTATGTATTGATTTTCGCTAAATAAAAGTAATCTGTACACACAAACTTCTGCCAAAATTATAAAATCTAGTTTGTTTTCAATTTGTTTAATCTCCAACATAAACTGATTAAAGTTTGACCTCATACTCCTTATATTTGCATATATAAATGATATAGATTTACAGTCTGAGTTATGAGGATAAAAATTACTGTTCAGACAATCAAAATTATATAATACTATATTAATTTCCATGAGAATATACAAAATAATTAATTAAATTAACATTTTGCATGAAAATTAAGAAAAAATATGTTTGTATGCATATTTTTACTAAGGAGAAACCACTAATGACAATCAAAAAATTATAAGTAAAATGTTTAAAGGTTGGCTTAGTTAAGATTTTGAATATCTTGAATATCGAAAATTTTTTTGTAGGTTCACCTTGAGCTTTCTTAACGAAGAATTTTCCGTCCCGACACCAGGCAAACGCATAGCCTTTGTCTCTGCACTTTGCATCTGGGTGCAAGTTAGTTGATCTGTGGCTGCCCTTCTAGTGTGACCTAATGCTTGTCATGTGTATCCTATCAAATTCTGTTAAAACTAGGGTCTACTGATTAACTCACAAAGGTAACCCTTCTGTTGGGTTTTGAGTCTCGGTTAACACAAATAATTTGTCTGCAATTATATCATAAAAATATGGGAAAACAATTTCTTCCACAATTTTATCTGCTTTCTTAGGTGATTTCAAGTATGACGCTGAGATGAGATTGATCAACACATTGTATTTTTGCTACACTATATTGCTATTAGATGTTTATGTATTTTTTCCGATAAAACTGTATTAAACAAACTGATAAATTTGAAGGTATCACTTTATGTACGGATGCATCTCTTTTTCCAATTCATATACAAAAGAAAAGATTACATAAACAGAGTTGTCTTTTTTTCCATTTTAAACATTTTTTTACGCCTTCTTTTTATTGAGCATGCAGGTTCCAGTTGCCTTTTGGACCACAAAAAATAAGAAAGCTTTCCGTTGAGAAAAAATGACTAAATATTCAAAATGCTGACTTTCTTGAGTTACCTTCTTCAATTTCAGAACATCCTTACCAAGTACACCCAATGTAAAGTTGGGTGTCACATATCAGATTTGTTGGTATTATAACACCAACCATCTTGGCATGGCCTGAAACCACATTACCCCTCATCTACGATAAGACCGTGTCGGCAGTAGTGGTTGACGTATATCTGTAGATTCTGTAAGAGGTCACGGCCAACAGAGCAGTTGTTGCCAATGAAGGTCATGGTACACGAGTGGAGGAGCGTAAGCACTAGTATTATAACACCTAACTATCTTGGCATGGCCTGAAACCACCGTGTCGGCAGTAGTGGTTGACGTATATCTGTAGATTCTGTAGGTGGTCACAGCCAACAGAGCAGTTGTTGCCAATGTGGACATTAGTTGATAACAAAGGTCGTGGTACATGAGTGGAGGAGCGTAAGCACTAGTATTATAACACCTTAGAACCAGTAATCTCTTAATTTGAATTTTTTGTCAATATACTCATGTAAGGAATAATGAAAAAATAAGTGAATTTTGTGTGGTCCATTCATGTGTTCATAAGTGGTCGATTTTCCTAACACTTTTTTTAAAAGCATTATTCCTTATTTTATTACTACCAATTATCCTGTCAATAATAGACTTGTCATTATTATTAGTTTTCGTTTTGAATAATCTAATGTCTGCATCAGATGGCATTTGCAGCTGCCTTTTTCTCTAACTTTTAAACCCAACAAGGTCATTTTAAGTCTTAACCATTTTATGCCAGGATAAAACAAGGCTATTGCTATATTATTTCATTTTTTTTTTTTTTTTTTTAATTTTCTTTAGTCTCTTTTAATATTTAAGTTTTTGTAATTACAAAATAAATAAAACAATGTCTTTTATTACAAAATATTTCATAGCATTCTTTTATATTTCTTTTACAAATAAAATCAAGATTTCCAAATTTTGTGCACTTTTTCATAAAGTAAATGGCGAAAAGTAAAAAGAACAAAGTATTTAATTTTATAAATTCAAATAAAATAAATGGCCATACCAAATATCTGTTCAGCTACAATACTGTATGATATTCTTCGAAGCAGTCTTCAGGATGAAGAGTAGGGTGAGACTGACAGGTCTTGCAGTAGTAAATTGTTTCTTTCCTGATACCTCTTTTTGAACAAACTACACACTTTAAACATCTTGGTCTTCTAGCCAAAAAATGAGGAAGTCCATCTAGTCGTTTTTCCGGAGGCTCCTGCACTTGCCGCCCCCACCTTTTGGGCCAAGGGCTTGTCAACTTCTCTGCATCTAATTTCAAAACAAAAGCTTCTCTGAAATTGAAGAAGTTTTATGCTATTCAATTCGTGTTAATATATTACAAATAAATTTATTATAGCAATTTTTAAATGACCAAAAATATCCTAAACTATTCCTTTTTCCCATCATAAAGGAGGACATGAAATGGTCACTCTTTTTTTTGCACCCACATGCTTGGTATTGTTGAGGATCACTTAAGGCTTTTTTTGGAGCTGATTTTTGCCACTTGCTTATAGCTTCAGTCATATACTACCTTTCTGAGGTATACATCTTAGTCCCTCTCTTCTCTCTAGTACAGAACTAAAATGCAATTTTTTTCTTTCATAGAAAGGGTTTTTTTCTTTTTGTTGTTTTTTTTTTTTATAGTAGCTGTAGATAAATCATAGCCGTTTGTCAATATTGTGACAGTAATATCTCTATGGGTTTTTCAAAATTCAGCCATTATATGTTAACGTTAAGTCTGTAAACATGTTATCTAGAAGTGGGTTTCTGAATGTCTTAGTAGATTGTAGAATCAGTCAATTCTTTTATGAGTTGAGTAGTTTTTAGAAGAGTTGTATTTCCAACCAAATGTTCCTTCTATAAATATGGTATAAAATTAAATATATTAATAGTTTATGTAATCAGAGGAAACACTTTAATTCCAAATGTTGTGCATTTATTTTATTGTATATCATAAAACTGATATGACCTTTGACTGGAAATCTGTTCAGATAGTAAAGTGAAAAGAACAGTAACAACCAGGTGAGGCATGCAACAGTAAACTTATATTGAAACAAATATGGGAACAACTAATATACGATGCGTTTCAATACTTGGTTCAAATGAGCCCATACGTGAACAAAAATAATAACAATACATATTCAAAATGATTAGTTAAACGATAGAGCGCAAGTCAACTTAACACCTTCGCTGCGGCTATATGTAATAATAACTATCCGAAATACTAACAAATATTATTATGAAAAAACATACCTTATGCTGACCGAAGATGATTCAAAGTCTTAAAATTGGGTTTCTGTCGCATGTTCCGTATCTGCCGCCATTTTGAAAATTTTACTGCCCGGGCGGTAGTCAGCTCCTGGCGCCCTCCACCGACTGCCAACTGCATCACCGATCCACTTTCACTTCACTTTAGTCCATTGAAACTAGCCTATGACTTATAAATTACCAAAATAATAGTTTGTAGTATATAAAAAAGATATTTACACATATTTACAACAGTCTGGATGTTTGTGTTTTTACACTTTATAGACACACTTTCCTGGGCAGAGTCCTGGTTCACCTGAGGCCTTCCTGGTTTTATTCACCCTAAATACACGGCAGTCTTTCTGGTGGATCCTGTTGGGATTATCAGGTCGAGGTCCATTCATTGTTAGTGTGTGTGGGGTTCCTTGAAGGGGCATGATAGGCAGTGGATCGACAGGTTTCGGCAGCAAGTTTCCTAGGACAGCGAGACGAAAATCATAGAATGTCCACTTATTCCTTTCTGCTGCACCCACAGTGTAGATAATGTGCAAAGTATGTGAATTCAGCAAGAGCATGTGAATGATGTGCACCGCAAGCTTCTTATACCAGCAGAGTGTTTTCCTCTCCACTGGGTAGTATGCCATCATTTGATCGCCTCGGTCTACCCCCTTCATGAAACCATTATATTTCACTATAGGAAGAGGCTTGTCACGTACAATGTTTCGTTTGTTCGTAGATTGAACTATGTCATTCTCGAATTCTGTCGAGATGTAACTAACAACCTGCTTGTCTTTCCACTTTGCGATGCACACGCCATCGGCGTACCTTGCTATGGTCTCCCCGTTTTCAGTGTAGCAGATTTGACATCATTCGGACTGAATTTACGTTCTACATGTAAGGTCCCTATACAATATGTCTGTCTAGATAACAGCTTGCTAGCTAACCTGAACGAATTATAATAATTGTCCATATAGAGACTGTAGCCGACATCTAATTTCCGCTCCATTAATTTCAACACAACACTTTCAGCGTGGCCTTTCCCTCCTAGTTCATCTACAACTCCACAATATACCAAAAATCTTAAAATTAGCCCATGGGGGTCGCTCAATGTGTATAATTTAATACCATACTTATGTTTATCCCTTTTAGATATTGGTGAAAAATATGACGGCCCCTCCACAGAATCATAGATTCGTCCAAGGACAATTCCTTTTGTGGGTAAAACGTAGTTTCCATCTTAGAGTTGAAATAGTCAACAAAATGCTGTATCTTAGCTAATCTCTCATTAGAGTACTGTACATTTACATTTTTGAAATACCAGCACCTCAAACAAAATATTGATAAACCTATCTCGTGGCATGTAAGTTGCAAAACATGGAAAGAAAACAACCAGTGTGTTTTCCAATAATCTTGTAGGCGATTCAATTTTATTGTTCCTGTGTGTATGAAAAGTCCACCAAATGTTCTCATCTCATTTGCAGTAATATCCTTCCACTTATATATTCGAGAATTAGGTGTCAAGGTGTTAGAATGTGTGAAAATATGCATTGCATTGGCATTGGTAAATCTCGCAATATTTTCAAGAATTATGTCATCAAGCAAAAAATTGAAAAAAATCAATGGGCTTGCCTTGACCAGGTAATGGAATTAAACATTTTTCCTCCTTTACAAACCCTATTTTTCTTAATCCCGGTGTGTTTATTGACCAGATAGGGGGATTGGCATCTAAATCTATTTCATCATCAGAATCTGTCAAAAAATACTCATCGTCAGTATGCCCATACACATCCTCCGATGAATCTGAAGCTCCTTCTTCATCCTCAAAAGGGTCTGGGGACCGTTGGCGTCGTGTGCCACGTGTAGTTTGGGAAGTAGACGCCATCATTTAACAATAAAACACATTTATATTACAAACAATTACACTAAACGTAAGCAAAAAGTGAGTAAAAATCCACCAGAAGGAGTAACAGAACTGATAACGATAATCGAGAACGGTTTGCGCAAAAAGTCAGCCACTATACTTCACGAAACACGGACAACGTAGCTCCCGACTACACCAGAGTGCTGCCGCACGAGAACTTAATTAGTTTGGCATGGCGCCGTTACCGCCCGGGTGGCACGCAGCCACCGGCGAATCCCGGCACTACCGCCCGGGCGGTGACCCGCAGCGAACATGTTAAGTGCAAGCAGCATCTGATTTCTTGAGGACCAATGTCTATTCAAGGTTATTGTTTTAGTAGATTGGAAAATATTCAGCTGTTAAACCAAAATCAAAAAGTACAAAGGCAAATGTCTAGACCAAAAAATATGCTAATCACACCGAACAGTGGATATTATTAGTTGAGCCCAAGTTATTAATTAAAATTAGAGGTAAAGGGGAACGACTGTCTTAGACACAGGCTGCATTTCAAAATGTTCACATTTATCTCTTTGATTTAAATTTACGAGCATTGCTGTTTCTTTATAAAAAGAATCTCTACCATCATCACACATGTTCTCTCCTTGATTATATGTTATTCTTCTACAGAGGAACAAGGGAGGGTTATTTGAACTTTTTTTACCAATGGTTATAAGAATCCAATCACTTTATATTGTAACATTTTATAACAACCACAAGCGGGATATAATAATATCGAAAGAACGAAAAAGTTGGCCTTCTTCAGCTCAAAACAACTTTATGCAACCCATGTTTTTAGTAATTTTTGTGCAGCCCCCTTTAAGTACAAGTGTTCAAATTAGGCGCACAATTTAAATTGCAGATCTGAAAATTATCTTTCAAAGACTTTACAAATGTTATAGGTGATATGCTGTTTTAAGAATATTCTTGCAACATGCACGAACTGGCAAATTTTGTATGGGATAGGCTGTTTTAGGAATTTTCTTACAACATACTCAGTACAGTAGCCTCCACCTACAACAACCTTAGATGTATAGCAGGTACAGGATATAACTTAACACCTCCATATGTCTTTTAACACACCACGTGCTACTACTACTACTATAGAGTGTGTTCAGGGCTAGTCCTTGCAAAGAAAGTGATTCACTACTCTGTTGGTTTCCGTCATAATACACCGATCTAAAATTAATGCTATAGTACAACCTCAATAACTTAACAGTCAACGGCTGACAATATGCAAGTCTGGCTGGCCCTACATTATGTTTATTTCAACTTGATGGAAACACAAGGCTTTAGATTATTTGTGAAATGTATTGAAGGATCATTATGTTATTTCCAACAACTAATATTGTCTTCAATATTCAAATTTTATTCCTCCGACGACTCCACTACAAAGCAGCCAGGAATTGAATTAAGAAAAGCAATCTTCAATTCAACAAATTTTTTAGCTCATTTAGCTGTACAGTAATTGTTAGGTATTCAAGGTTTCTTAGCATATACAATAACTTCATACTGAGAGTAACAAATTTATAATGTATCTCACAAGTTTATCATGAGGAAAGAGCGCAATTCCCTGCTCTAAATAATATTAGTGATAGCAGTAGAGTGAGATCTCATATTTTCTTCTGATTAACAGTGACTAATAAACATTTAATTCAAATAAAGACACTATTAGTGTGTAACGAAGCATGAGTAAGTATTAACTAGTTGTCTTCGACATTGCTACTAGAAATGACAGTAGTTATTGAATAAGAACATTTGTTTAGCCAAATTGGAAAACACTTTTTTGACATTTCAACATTTTTGTGCTAAAACAGCTGCAATTCTGGAACTACAAAGAATCTTTCAAAACCTCTTTTTATTGCTCATCTGCAATAAGAACAATCATCCAGCAACATTCAGCTTCAGAGGTTTAGTACTTTTTGAGATACAATGATCAATGGGTGAGTCAATGATTTCGGTTTTTATATATAGACTAGCTGACCCGGCAATGCTTCGCTATTGCTAACTTTACTAAATAAACTTACATTCCGACAAAAACAAAAATTAATTTAACCTTTTATTGTAGTACTTCTCTATAAACTACATTAGACATTTGACCTTCCGGCTGCAATATGTATAAATTCTTTGAAGAGCTGACTCTAGAGCAGGCAACATAGAGTTGACCGTGGGAGAAACAATCTTGCCGCAAATCTACACCAGCTACTTTTAGCGTTTGACCTTGTGCTTTGTTTATGGTCATGGCAAAAGATACTTTAACAGGAAATTGTAGACGTTTAAAGGTGAAGTGGTAATCAGATGGGATTAACGGGATTCGCGGTATAAAGACTGTTTCTCCCTCACCTGCTCCTGTGATGATGGTTGCTTCAATCAAATGTTTGGATAGGGCCTTCACCTGCAGTCTGGTGCCATTGCACATTTTAGGGGGATTGATGTTTCGGAGCAGCATGATTGGTACTCCCACCTTAAGTTGGAGGCTATGAGGTGGAATCCCCGATGGGTTTAATGTATGGAGGAACTCCACAGGGTAGTGAACTGCGTCCTCTACAACCACCACACAATCTACTGGCTCGTACTTCATCTCCTCTGCGGGAAGTTGATCCAACAGGATGTTGTTGATACTGGTCGCGAATTCGTTGGTTGGAGTGAGAATAGCTCTTTCTCTCAGCCAATTCGGGTCAATGAGAGTGATACTTTTTAAATTTGGATATACAAAATCGATAAAATCCTGCATTGTGTTGACAATAGTACACAGGGTCTCTGGAATACATATTTTACCGTTATGCTGTTATACTTGACCGTTCCCGATTTGTAATAGTAGGTTTGAAAACTCTTCCATTCCAGACTGACCCATCATTTCAACTCTCATGTTAATTTTCAATGTAAGAGTTTTCACCAATGTCCATAAGTTTGAAGACTTTAGACATGCCTTAATTTCATCCGCACGAGTTCCTCTAGGAACTACAGGTAAGGTCTGTCTAAAGTCTCCAGCAAGAAGTACCGTCACTCCACCCATCAAGCTCCTATTATTCTTAAGATCTTTTAGTGTCCTGTCAAGTGCCTCTACACCTCCTTTGTGTGCCATAGTAATTTCATCCCACACAATCAATTTGCAAGTTCGCAAAACATGAGCCATGTCACTCTGTTTGGAAATATTGCAAATAGGAGTTTCATAACGATTGAGGTCCAGAGGCAACTTCAAAGCCGAATGCGCTGTTTTCCCCCCTGTAAGTAAGGTAGCTGCAATTCCAGACGAAGCTAAGGCTATTGCTATGTGTTTGTCTTTTCTAATTTTAGCCAATAGTAAGTTAATGAGAAAGGTTTTCCCAGTCCCTCCAGGAGCATCAAGAAAGAAAAGATGTTCACTGTCAGAGTTTATGCTGGTTATTAAGGTGTCATATACATGCCTTTGATCACTATTCAGAGTTAACTCGTGTTTTCTTACTAACTCAGATAATTCTACAACGTCATAAGAAACCTCTCTAATTAACTCACGATTGGCAAAATCAACAATTTGAATAGAAGGAGCAGGCAGGCCGTATTGCTGTATGTGGTGGCCAGACATAGCAAAGACTGAGTCCTCCAACAACATCAAGGTCTTCTTGTACACAACAGCAATATCGGGCTGCACTCCTGCTGGACATTGCTGCTGAAGTCTCAATTTGACATCGTCTGACATTGCTTCCTTGTATTTTTCCCTGAGATTAAGGGCATCAGCAACCTGACAGAACACCAGCATTACTGCAAACAATCCACGAATTTTGTCAGAAGATTTTGAAAGTGCAGCTTCTTCGAGAGTCATGCACCAGTGGTTATCATCCTCCAGTAATCCCAGAGCTCTGCACGCTGATTGAAACGTGGGATGAACCACACCATCCACCTTTTTTAGATCATTGTAGGATTTAGTGCCTCGTTTCTCATGAAGTAAAAGACGAAGATGGTAGCACTCAGTATTCATAGGGTGAACAGTGTAAACTCGTCCTAAAACATCATCCTCTTTTACTCCAGGGTATCCTTGGACACTTTTTCCCTGCTTTCTTCTACAAAATTTGTTGTTTTTCCACACGTAATAAGAAGAAACTTCACTGTACAGTAGTGTCTGAGCAAAAGAATCTACTTTACATAGATCAAAAAACCCTAATAACGTAGTTTTTGGAGGGTTTTTAACCTTGTCTTCAATATTGTTAGGGTTAAAGTAGACTCTTTGACCATTTTCAAGGTGAACCGAAAGATGCATTACTGGTGGATACCTCTCAT
This sequence comes from Stictocephala bisonia, assembly GCA_035578905.1. Lineage (NCBI taxonomy): Eukaryota > Metazoa > Arthropoda > Insecta > Hemiptera > Membracidae > Stictocephala > Stictocephala bisonia. The sequence goes on from JAQJVL010000039.1 coordinate 1,154,316, forward strand.
GGATTGGAAAGCCAAATATTCGCCATGCAGCCTCGGAACTACTGATGTAGCGACCGAACTCGTACCGCGAAACCTCATCGAACTCATTCTGGAGACCAAACGATGCCTGATCAAAACCCCGTGACTCAGTGCCATGAACTACATACGATAAAGAATAAAATAAACATTGGCCATCAGGCCTGGTATGTATTACTCTGTGAGGAGTAGGGACTCCATTGACGTTTATTATTTCCATTGCAAATGTGTACTAATGTAACACCAAAAGTAAAAATAAACAGCCTAGTAGTTACAACTGCAGTAACTAAACTCGTTAAATATGTTTTATAGAGCGATTGGTGTAACGGTAAACCAAAAATAAAACAGTTGGAAGGATAACAGTAGGCTAGGAGTATTGTAGGGCGATTTGTATAACGGTAAACCAAAAATAACGGTAAACCAAAAATAACAGTTGGAAGGATAACAGTAGACTATGAGTAATAAAGGGCGATTTGTGTAACGGTAAACCAAAAATAAAACAGTTGGAAGGATAACAGTAGGCTATGAGTATTGTAGGGCGATTTGTATAACGGTAAACCAAAAATAAAATAGTTGGATGGATAAGTAGGCTATGAGTAATAAAGGGCGATTTGTATAACAGTACACCAAAAATAAAACAGATGGAAGGATAACAGTAGGCTATGAGTATTGTAGGGCGATTTGTATAACGGTAAACCAAAAATAAAATAGTTGGATGAGTAGGCTATGAGTAATAAAGGGCGATTTGGGTAACGAAAAACCAAAAATAAATCAATTGTAAGGATATCAGTAGTAGTATTAACAAGTACAGACTGCAGAGGGAGTGATACTAAGTACAGACTGCAGAGTGAGTGATTAGCTGAGGTACGCTAACAGTAGGCTACGAATAAGTGCAGACTACAACTACAGTATTAACAGCAGCAGTAGCTAAACCCGTAAGATCTGCGCATGCGTCAACCAATCTTAGTTCCGGCAATATCCGCTGTGGCGCTGTAAACCTTAATCGGGTAGCCGTCAGTAAGTGTGCTCAGAAATGGTTCTAAGTATTTTGTAAAACATCTCATAAACTAAATATATTGAAAAACATGTTAAATACAAAAGTTGTAGATTATTTAATTCCTCACTTACTATGTTTGTCAAATTGAAAATCCAACCGTTATTTTTCAAGCAATGCGCTCTCGTGTAGCGCTTGCAACCTCGCGTTACACACGTTTTGCAATATAACTCGTAAACTAAATGAGATAGAAAAAAATGTTAAATACAAAAGTTGTAGATAATTTCATTCCACACTAATTGAAAATCCAACCATTAGTTTTCATGCAATAAGCCAAATTGTGCAAGGGATACGCACGGCTTTTTGTCAAATTTCCACCCCCCCGCCAAACCACCCTAAATATTCTAATTTTGAAAAATCCTTTCTTAGTACGCGTATAGGGCACATGAAGAACATTTGTACCAATTTTTATGGTTCTAGGTCTTGTGGTTTTTGAGAAACCGTGATCAGTGGGTTTTGGCTTTTATATGTATGGATATAATTTATTTTTACAAAAGTTGGCCTTATAATGCAAGTAATATTCATCTTCCGTCCCCTCAAATTTGCATTATAACCTGGGCAACTGTACATGCAACAAGACTAGATCACTGTCAGATCTGCACAAGTCATGTAAACATTGCATATGCATAAAAACTCAGCTTCTACTTCAAGATGCCTTTAAAAGTTATTTTCTGTTTCATTCTGCATAGTACAGCGCAACAGTAAATATTTTTGTAAACTAAAAAACTTTCTTTATTTTACATTATATATATTTGATCCATAGAAAATATGTGCTCTGATAAGTGCATAAGGTTGAAATATTAACTTCATAAGCACACTGTTTTTTGTTTTTTTTTTTTTTTAAGGAGAGGCTAACCTCCTTCTTTACCTTACTCTGCCCATTCCTCATAGACTATTGATCTGTGCTAGGAACTTAATCAGACAGAGTAAGGGGATATTAATCAGCAAAGGAAAGAAAGAAAAACAAGATTTGTTTGAGAAAAATCGCTTTCTATTTAGTAAAAAGGTTGAAAGCAAAAATAAAAATATAGAACAATCAAAATATTTTGCAGAGACAGAAAAGGTCACTGTATTTCACTTTAAAATACAATATTTACATTGTATATTATTCCTACATTATTCACAAATATGATTTGTCATGCACAAGATGTGGCAGCCTTTTTTGTATTCTTTACAAATAGTTCGAGACCGCCTTCTGGGTCCCCTGCCACGAGTTGAAAACGCCAACAAGTCTTCTCTTGTTTAACACGTTTAGGGCTAAGCCGGAAATGACAAAATTCATTGTTACCCTAAAAAATTTTTGTACGTAAATAACTTACTTTTGAATTAGTAAACTCCAAATATGATAGAAGTCCATTGTGAGGTCACTAAGGTGATGGATGATGACGTCATCAACACCCGTCGCCAGGATCTCAGTGACGGACTGTTGTTGCTGGCAGCTGTATTGTTCACAAATAACATTGGGAAACACTAAATCACGTAATGTCATTACACTAATACGAAATCTTGAAATAAAATATTATAAAAAACACACACTAACAAAATAAAAAATCCTAAGTCATATATACATCCCCAGCCACTGCCATAAGTTTTGTTTCAACATTTATGCATTGTCGTTATGATACTTGTAGAAACAGCGAAGCACGCACAGTGCTGGGGTTCCTGGACATTCATTACAAAAAAACATGGATTCCTTTCTTATTCCTTCTGATTGACAAACCTTACATCTCTTTCCTCTAGATTTTCCTTCAGGAGTTTTACCCATTTTCGAAATGACGTGTTCAGTCTTTCGTAGTTTCTTTGCTCCAGTCGGTGTGTCACTGTTTGGAAGTTTTTCTAGGCCAAACGCACTTAGCTTGTCTCCACCTGCAGCAATATCAACATATATTGTTGATCTTCTATTCGAAAAAATGAAATACATGATCCAAACTACAATTTGATATCTTGTCCCAACTGTCATTACCCTGCATTTCCCTTCCTAGAACACAGGCATATTTAAAGCCATTCTTATAGAAGTGAAAGACTGGCTTTTCCAGTACGTCTTTTTTGTTTATCAAGTTGTCAGTTAGTGTGGATAAGTACAAATTTTTGGTTGTATTGTTTGACTAAAGACCGAGTTGTGCAGTGCATATTAATAAATACCTAAATAATAACAGAGGTCAAATAATTTTTACGTTTTCCTTTCTTTCCTGCAATCTGAATTTAAATAGGTAAAAACTGTAAAACGTGTATGTACAATTAGCATCAGTATTGCATTACAGTGCAGTAACGTGGATGTAACAACAAAGTTCAAACCCAAGATCATTTGAAAACTGGCCTTCGAAATTCAATCTGGTATCTGGTAAAACCTTTAACACTTTTAAGAGTATTAAATATTACATGACTTGTGTTCCTAATATTATTTACTAACAATATACGAGTATTTTCCATTTTTGAAGAAGTCATCATCATTCTATTAATTGAGTGTAAGCATGCACATTATTCCACAAATCATTCCAAAATCATTCACCAGTTGTAAAAAATCCCTTTTACATAGCCATTATTTTATAATATACAGTAATTCACTTGACACATTAAGAAACTGATCCTTGCAGTCTCCAGGTTAAAAAGAACATTTCTCAGTCTATTAGCAAGGATGGTGCGAAGAACACGTTGATTTGGTGGACACTATTTAACTTTTTACAATTTTTTTTCTTCAATTTGGCATTATTCTTTTCTTGTTGTTCCTTTTTATTTCTCTAAGATTAGTAAAAAACGTAGTGCTGGTTTTTATGAAGTAGTAAAAAATGGGTTATTAATCTGATATAATGAACTAAGACAAACCCTAATGAATGTCTCCTGTATATCTTACCGAATTCTGTGATAGTGGTAGTTAAGACAAGTTCAGTAACAAATAATATAGTTAAACAAATAATAATTGATTACCTTTTATTATTCATGCCCAGCCTCTACTTTGCCTCGGTCAACACGTTCGCTGCGGCTATATGTAATAATAACTATTCGAAATACTAAAAAATATTATTATGAAAAAACATACCTTATGCTGCCCGAAGATGATACCAAGTCTTAAAATTGGGTTTCCGCCGCATTTTCCGTATCTGCCGCCATTTTGAAAATGTTACCGCCCGGGCGGTAGTCAGCTCCTGGCGCCCTCCACCGACTGCCAACTACATCACCGATCCACTTTCACTTCACTTTAGTCCATTGAAACTAGCCTATAACTTATAAATTACCAAAATAATAGTTTGTAGTATATAAAAAAGATATTTACATATATTTACAACAGTCTGGATGTTTGTGTGTTTTTACACTTTATGGAAAGTGTCGAAACACTTTCCTGGGCAGAGTCCTGGTTCACCTGGGCAGGCCTTGCACACATACTTTGATTTCTTCCTGGTTTTATTCACCCTACATACACGGCAGTCTTTCTGGTGGATTATGTTGGGATTATCAGGTCGAGGTCCATTCATTGTTAGTGTGTGTGGGGTTCCTCGAAGGGGCATGATAGGCAGTGGATCGACAGGTTTCGGCTGCAAGTTTTCTAGGATAGCGAGACGAAATTCATAGAATGTATATATATAACAAATATATATAACATATAACACTTCGATATATATATAACACTTATATAACAAACAATTACACTAAACATAAGCAAAAAATGAGTAAAAATCCACCAGAAGCAGTAACAGAACCAATAACGATAACTGTGCAAAAAGACAGTCACTATACTTCACGAAACACGGACAACGTAGCTCCCGACTACACCAGAGTGCTGCCGCACGAGGACTGAATTAGTTTGGCATGGCGCCGTTACCGCCCGGGCGGCGTGCAGCCACCGGAGAATTCCGGCACTACCGCCCGGGCGGTGACCCGCAGCGAACGTGTTAACGAATATATCCCAAATTAAATATTTCTGTCGATAGTGTAAAGGATAGTTCCAAAAAATTCTGCTAGAGTGCAGCATCAACTTATACATGTCTTTAGCTAACTCCCTCACCCTGTAAAAAATGTAAATCGTCTATAAATGAAAAGGGGCGAGGGGCAGCCAATCACAGCGCACATGGGCACGGCACCATCTCCTGACTTTGCACACATGTAAAACGAAAATATCCTCAGTCTGTCATTCCACCTAAGCACCATTATTTTCATCACTTATTCTCATTTTCTTTGTTTTATATTTTTCAATTATTTCATTGTAGTTATTATTGTATCATAAATTACAGGTACCTGTTATTGGTTTCAACCAAAATGTTAAAAATATTTTTACATTTTACTTTGTATTACAATTGTATATCTACAATAAAATGGCGTTAAAAATTATAATTTTAACTTTAAATATAAATCTACATTTTTTATGTTCGTTTATGATACTAAAAACTTCCCATTTCATTAAAATTAATTTTTTACATAATTAAGCGTTACTTTAAAATAGGGTAAAATAATTTCCAGGTGTGAAGGGTTAAAACCAGTACCACTGTATGTGTATGGGTGGGCAGATGGGTTAGTATCACTGTACGTATATGGGTGGGCAAGTGGGTCAGTATACATACTGTAATATAAATTTTGCCAATTCAAGTAGTCCTGAATGCATTAGTATTTTCTATTAATATAATTTCTCCATTGTATTTGACCAATAACTCAATCTGAAACCCATCGTCCAGTTCTCACATGTTGAACAGATTGACGGATACATGTAAGTAATAATGAATCGCTTACTAAATATAATACACTTTTTCAACCATCTATCAAAAAGCCTAATTTCTTATTGCTTGGTAATAAAAACGGTTTCATTCTAATTAAAGAATAGAATATATTATAACGGATGCCAGTCATGAAACTCTTTGACAACTTTTATACTATCCAAATCCTTGTCTGGGCCTAAAGTAAAGGACAAGTGGCTGAATATATGTGATTCACTAGAACATACTAGTGTACTAGCTTTCTTTGAAAACTATTTGACGAGCTCGTGTGAACAATTGAAAAAATGTTGTGGACACTGAGATAAAACAGAAGACATGTATTAGAAGAATGATTTTTTAATGGATGATAATTAACTGCTTGATAATTATGGAAAATTAAATAACATGTCTGATTTGAAAGACAGACAACTGCTTCGATTTGAAACCAAGTGAATGTTGAATTAGAAACCAAGCTCACATTACTTCTGTCCAGATATGTCAATACATATTTCATATTAAAAGCTATCTACTTACTCTGTAAAATAGCTTTAACAGTTCAAAATTATTTACAAAAGTTGCAAACTGAATACATTCCTTGCAATAAGCACCCACAACTTGGAACTTTTTTAAAAAAAACCTAAATATGCTGGGTCAAGATTTTATGATAAATTACCTCTAGAAATTAGATCTGAGATTTCATACAGTAAATTTAAAACTAAATTGAAAAAAAATTCTTATCGACAAAGATATATATTCATATGAAGAGCTTTAGTTGCATTGATTACGTATAATTACATATATATTCGTTATAATTACATATACTTTAATGCTCACGGTTATCTTTTTTTTAAGTATGTGTATGTGCCTGTGTCTGGGTATTTATGTATAGATTTCACTAAATAAGTTTCAATTAACTCATTTTTAAAATATTTATGCACACCTCGTTACATCTGTTAATTTAAAAAAGGAATTTTATATTTTTAACTATATTTAATATATTAACTTGACACTATTCTTGTATATGCTATGTACATGTCTATACGAATAAAGAGATTTTGAATTGAATTGAATTCGTTTCGATAATGTAGCAGTGCTTTATGAACAGGGTCAGTCAACAAATGCATAACATGTAGTCGGCAAGGCAGTTGAAGGTCTCATGTATGGAGATGAAAAGGGGAGTAATTGTGGAAGGAGTGGTGTATGGGCAAATATGAATAAACTGTTCTGGCAGTAACTTGTTTTGTTTGTAGTTTTTACACTCAATCCACTGTACGTGTATTGGGTGGGTAAATATTACTCTACGTGAATGGGTCGGCGGGTGCCACAGTGCGTATAATCTTGACAAGCCAAGATGGCCGACAAGTACCATTCCGGTGAAAGTGACCTCTTATAAAGTTTAGTATTAGTAGTGATTAAACCAACAAAAATTCACCACAGTGCTAATAAAAGTGCGACAAGAAACTTTAAGTTTAATCTTTGATAAGAAATAACATTACTCACCAGAAGAATAAGTTTTCAAAGCAAATTAAAAAATGACTTTTCTCAAGAACATACAATAAACATATTAACTTTCAACTTTACTTAACACATTCGATGCTGAAAAAATAAGTTAAAAACATGTCAGATGCTAAAATAATATTTTGTACCAAAACAATACCTTAAATAGTTAGGAAACAGGGTTGATACACCAAATCCAGTTTATGGCCTCAATTCTGGTAGATCGGGGCTTCTGAAGTGATCGTGCGCCGGTGATCGCACATCGCAACAAAACCCACGCGCGCCGCGAGACGCCTGCCGCCATTAGAACAGTGACAATAGTTATAAACACAACTCGATACATCACAATTACATACACACACTCTATTTACATATATTTACAGCCCATCCATCCATCCAGTACACATTGTCTTTTAGTTATCATCATGATATTTATCAAAACACTCCCCCAAGCACAATCCTGGCATATCAGGGCAGCTTTTACAATAATAAGTTGTTTTGAATTCTTTGCCATTTTTCTTCCAGCATGAGCGGCAGTTCTTCCTTCTCAAGCGGTTTCTGTTGTCACGTTCTGTAAATCTGGCAATCTTGTGGGCGTACTTCCTCGCACAACAAAGTTTTTTCTCAACTATATACAAACAAATATAACACAATTCAAGCACTTATTATTTCTAACTTCAATATTTAAATAAGTAAATAGTGACATGGAGCCTACTGAAAACAAGGTTCCAACACATCAAGATTTATGACTTCACTAAACTATGACATCACTATAAGAAATGATCTCATGACATCAACTCAAGCTGTATTGTAACAGGTGACAAGGTGATAAACACTATAGCCCAGCCATATGTGTGCCAGGCCACTGACCCAGATATCTAGTGTCAGCATTCTTAGCCTCAGCACAAACAACTCATCCACAACTCACAAGACCCACTGCATTGCATAAGCATTGGACAAGGCTTTTGATTATCAATTAACATGTTCGCTGCGGGTCACCGCTCGGGCAGTAGTGCTGGAATTCGCTGGTGGCTGCGCGCCGCCCGGGCGGTAACGGCGCCATGCCAAACTAATTCAGTCCTCGTGCGGCAGAACTCTGGTGTAGTCGGGAGCTACGTTGTCCGTGTTTCGTGAAGTATAGTGGCTGTCTTTTGGTGCAAACCGTTCTCGATTATGGTTATCGGTTCTGTTACTGCTTCTGGTGGATTTTTACTCACTTTTTGCTTATGTTTAGTGTAATTATTTGTTATACAAGTGTGTTATATTGTTAAATAATGGCGTCTACTTCCCAAACTACACGTGGCACATGACGCCAACAGTCCCCAGACCCTTTTGAGGATGAAGAAGGAGCTTCAGATTCATCGGAGGATGTGTATGGGCATACTGACGATGAGTATTTTTTTGACAGATTCTGATGATGAAATAGATTAAGATGCCAATCCCCCTATCTGGTCAATAAATACATCGTGATTAAGACAAATAGAGTTTGTAAAGGAGGAAACATTTTTAATTCCATTACCTGGTCAAGGCAAGCCCATTGATTTTTTTCAATTTTTTGCTTGATGACATAATTCTTGAAAATATTGCGAGATTTACCAATGCCAATGCAATGCATATTTTCACACACTCGAACACCTTAACACCTACTTCTCGAATACATAAGTGGAAGGATGTTTCTGCAAATGAGATGAGAACATTTATTGGACTTTTCATACACACAGGAACAATAAAATTGAATCGCCTACAAGATTATTGGAAAACACACTGGTTGTTTTCTCTTCCATGTTTTGCAACTTACATGCCACGAGATAGGTTTATCAATATTTTGAGGTGCTGGTATTTCAAAAATATAAATGTACAGTACTCTAATGAGAGATTAGCTAAGATACAGCATTTTGCTGACTATTTCAACTCTAAGATGGAAGCTACGTTTTACCCACAAAAGGAACTGTCCTTGGACGAATCTATGATTCTGTGGAGGGGCCGTCTTATTTTTCACCAATATCTAAAAGGGAAGAAATATAAGTATGGTATTAAATTATACACATTGAGCGACCCCCATGGGCTAATTTTAAGATTTTTGGTGTATTGCGGAGTTGTAGATGAACTAAGAGGGAAAGGCCACGCTGAAAATGTTGTGTTGAAACTAATGGAGCAGAAATTATATGTCGGCCACAGTCTCTATATGGACAATTATTATAATTCGTTCAGGTTAGCTAGCAAGCTGTTATCTAGACAGACATATTGTACAGGGACCTTACTTATAGACCGTAAATTCAGTCCGAATTTCAAATCTGCTACGCTGAAAACGGGGGAGACCATAGCAAGGTACGCCGATGACGTGTGCATCGCAAAGTGGAAAGACAAGCGGGTTGTTAGTTACATCTCGACAGAATTCGAGAATGACATGATTCAATCTACGAAAAAACGAAACATCGTACGTGACAAGCCTCTTCCAAAAATAAAGCAATTTGGAACTTAATTAAACAAAATCAGAAAGGTAATAGTAAGCCTCTGTCTATTCCTGAAAATCTGTCACCTGATTCTTTCAATGAATACTTTATTGATTGTATTGAAAAAATTAAGAGGAAATATTCCTGCCAATGTTAAGGATTATACATTTTATTTGAAAAAAATATACGATAATAATTTATTCACAAATAAGCCTGCTTTTATTTTTCATGAGTTTCCAGTTGAGGATGTTCATAGAACAATTAATGAATTGAGTGGCAATGCCTGTCTTGACTATTATGGCCTAAGCTCCAAAATTCTAAAGATTTGTGCTAAGAACATATGCGAAGTTTTAACCTATCTTTTTAACCAGAGTATACATCAATGTATGTATCCAGATGTTTTCAAGATAAGTAAGGTTATACCTATACATAAAAAAGGGCCTAAAGATCACTTATGTAACTGCAGGCCAATTTCCATCATTCCAGTAGTGTCAAAGGTCTTGGAACGGCTTGTCCACAGGCAGATTGTAGATTTCCTTGAGGATAATTGTGTTTTTTCTGAAAGACAATTTGGTTTCAGATGCAAACATAGTACAATTAATGCAGTCTTATCTTTGATCAAAGATTGTTATTAGGGATTGGAAGATAAAAATAATGTCGTCTTCAGGTCTTTTGATATGTCCAGGGCCTTTGACACACTGGATCACCATGTCTTGCTGGATAAATTAAAATTTTATTTTTCTGACGATTCTACCATTAAATTTTTTAAGTCTTACCTTAATAATCGACAACAGGTGGTTTATAAGAATGGTAGTTTTTCATCACTTCTCCAAGTTGAGCATGGTGTGCAGCAAGGTTCTATATTGGGACCAACTCTATTTATTCTTTAAATTAATGATCTCCCTGTTAACATTAGTGGTCCCAATATACTAAGTTTCTTGTTCGCTGATGATTTGGGTTTGAATATCAAGGCTAAATCATCTGTGGAAGCTGGTGATATGCTGGATGTGTCGTCTGACATTATACAGGGCTGGTATAGTGCAAATAAGCTGTTACTAAATGGAGAGAAGGTACAGGACTTGGTACTTAGTCTTAGTTTACATAAAAATGAAAGCTCTTCATTAAAATTCGTACGCATTTTTATCCAATCAGACTTGAAGTGGACTAGTCATATAGACAATACTTCTGCCAAGTTAGCTAAGGGGCTTTTTGTCTTACGCTCCCTAAGGAAGAGTGTTACTCCCGATGTCCTTCTATTCATTTATTATGCTTACATACACAGTCATCTCAACTATGGTATTGAATTGTGAGGCAATTTTGGATATTCATCCAAACTTTTTACAATGCAAAAAAAGCTACAAGGTTGATTTGTGGAGTATCAGGACAAACCCACTGTAAGCCCTATTTTAGAAGTCTTGGTATTATGTCCTTGCCTTCTATGTATATTCAATCAGTACTGTTATACACCAAAGAAAAAGTGAATGAATTACCTAAAATGGCGGACACCCACCAGCATGACACTAGGCATAAAAATAATCTTAGTGTAAAGAGATGTGTCTACACAAGTACAATGAATAGTGTGGAACACCAGGGCATCCAATTGTACAATGCTCTACCTGATTAAATCAAAGTGTTGCCTTATACTAAATTTAAGACATTTTGTAAGAGACTACTAACTAATAATTGCTTGTATAATATTAGTGAATATTATGACATTGTGAAAACATCACTGTAACTTAGGCTATTGACGTTGTCATACTTTTTGTAAAGTTTTC